>JARUHQ010000005.1:3600000-4200000 GCA_029955515.1 Chrysomela aeneicollis | reverse complement strand
GTATCTGGGGTTGTATTCGATTATATCGTGATGATGTTCATATAGTTATACTCACCAGGTAACTGTTCTCCAGTTATACATAAGAGCGACTGAACTGAACAGAAGGTTGAATGGATAGACTGAACAATCATCGTATCTGGGTTGTATTCGATTATTTCGTGATGATTATTATATATTATGTCTAACCAGGTAACTGTTCTTTCGTTATACATACTAGCAACCGAATCGAACATAAGGTTGAATGGATAGATTGAACAATCATTGTATCTGGGTTGTCTCCGATTATATCGTTATGTTGTATATTTAACTACACCTACCATGTAACGGTTCTTTCGTTACACATACGAGCGTCTGAATCGAACATAAGGTTGGATGGTTAGACGGAACGATAATTGTAACTAAGTTGTATTCGATTATATCGTGATGACGTTCATATAGAAATACTCACCAGGTTACTGTTCTTTCGTTATACATACGAGCAACCGAATCGAACAGAAGGTTGAATGGATAGTATCTGGGTTGTATTCGATTATGATGTTATGCTGTGTATATAGTTATACACACTAGGAGACGGTATTCCCGTTTTACATACGAGCGACCGAAACGAAAAGAAAGTTGAATGGATAGACTGAACAATCAATGTATCTGGGTGGTATCCGATTATATCGCAATACTGTATATATAGTGATACTTACCAGGTGACGGTACTTCCGTTACACATACTAGCGACTGAATCGAACAGAAGGTTAAATGGTTAGACGAAACGATAATTGTATCTGAGTTGTATTCGATGATATCGTGATGATGTTTATATAGCAATACTCACCAGGTAACTGTTCTTCCGTTCTACATACAAGCGACCGAATCGAGCAGAAGGTTGAATTCAGTATAGATTGAACAATCATCGTATCTGGGTTGTATTCGATTATGTTTATATAGTTATACTCACCAGGTAACTGTTCTTCCGTTATACATACGAGCAACTGAATTGAACAGAAGGTTGAATGGATAGTATATGGGTTGTATTCGATTATGATGTTATGCTGTGTATATAGTTATACACACTAGGAGACGGTATTCCAGTTTTACATACGAGCGACCGAAATGAAAAGAAAGTTGAATGGATAGACTGAACAATCAATGTATCTGGGTGGTATCCGATTATATCGCAATACTGTATATATAGTGATACTTACCAGGTGACGATACTTCCGTTACACATACTAGCGACTGAATCAAACAGAATGATGAATGGTTGGACGAAACGATAATTGTATCTGAGTTGTATTCGATGATATCGTGATGATGTTTATATAGCAATACTCACCAGGTAACTGTCCTTCCGTTTTACATACAAGCGACCGAATCGAGCAGAAGGTTGAATGGATAGATAAAACAATCATCGTATCTGAGTTGTATTCGATTATGTTTTAATAGATATACTCACCAGGTACCAGTGCTTCCGATATACATACGAGCAACCGAATCGAACATAAGGTTGAATGGATAGATTGAACAATCATTGTATCTGGGTTGTCTCCGATTATATCGTTATGTTGTATATTTAACTACACCTACCATGTAACGGTTTATTCGTTACACATACGAGCGTCTGAATCGAACATAAGGTTGGATGGTTAGACGGAACGATAATTGTAACTAAGTTGTATTCGGTTATATCGTGATGACGTTCATATAGAAATACTCACCAGGTTACTGTTCTTTCGTTATACATACGAGCAACCGAATCGAACAGAAGGTTGAATGGATAGTATCTGGGTTGTATTCGATTATGATGTTATGCTGTGTATATAGTTATACACATAAGGTGACGGTATTCCCGTTTCACATACGAGCGACCGAAACGAACAGAAAGTTGAATGGATAGACTGAACAATCAATGTATCTGGGTGGTATCCGATTATATCGCAATACTGTATATATAGTGATACTTACCAGGTGACGGTACTTCCGTTACACATACTAGCGACTGAATCGAACAGAAGGTTTAATTGATAGACGAAACGATTATTGTATCTGAGTTGTATTCGATGATATCGTGATGATGTTTATATAGCAATACTCACCAGGTAACTGTTCTTCCGTTTTACATACAAGCGACCGAATCGAGCAGAAGGTTGAATTCAGTATAGATTGAACAATCATCGTATCTGGGTTGTATTCGATTATGTTTATATAGTTATACTCACCAGGTAACTGTTCTTCCGTTATACATACGAGCGACTGAATTGAACAGAAGGTTGAATGGATAGTATATGGGTTGTATTCGATTATGATGTTATGCTGTGTATATAGTTATACACACTAGGAGACGGTATTCCCGTTTTACATACGAGCGACCGAAACAAAAAGAAAGTTGAATGGATAGACTGAACAATCAATGTATCTGGGTGGTATCCGATTATATCGCAATACTGTATATATAGTGATACTCACCAGGTGACGATACTTCCGTTACACATACTAGCGACTGAATCGAACAGAATGTTGAATGGTTAGACGAAACGATAATTGTATCTGAGTTGTATTCGATGATATCGTGATGATGTTTATATAGCAATACTCACCAGGTAACTGTCCTTCCGTTTTACATACAAGCGACCGAATCGAGCAAAAGGTTAAATGGATAGATTGAACAATCATCGTATCTGAGTTGTATTCGATTATGTTTATATAGATATACTCACCAGGTACCTGTTCTTCCGATATACATACGAGCAACCGAATCGAACATAAGGTTGAATGGATAGATTGAACAATCATCGTATCTGAGTTGTATTCGATTATGTTTATATAGTTATACTCACCAGGTAACTGTTCTTCCGTTATACATACGAGCGACTGAATTGAACTGAAGGTTGAATGGATAGACTAAACAATGATCGTATCTGGGGTTGTATTCGATTATATCGTGATGATGTTCATATAGTTATACTCACCAGGTAACTGTTCTCCAGTTATACATAAGAGCGACTGAACTGAACAGAAGGTTGAATGGATAGACTGAACAATCATCGTATCTGGGTTTTATTCGATTATTTCGTGATGATTATTATATATTATGTCTTACCATGTAACTGTTCTTTCGTTATACATACTAGCAACCGAATCGAACATAAGGTTGAATGGATAGATTGAACAATCATTGTATCTGGGTTGTCTCCGATTATATCGTTATGTTGTATATTTAACTACACCTACCATGTAACGGTTCTTTCGTTACACATACGAGCGTCTGATGCGAACATAATGTTGGATGGTTAGACGGAACGATAATTGTAACTAAGTTGTATTCGATTATATCGTGATGACGTTCATATAGAAATACTCACCAGGTTACTGTTCTTTCGTTATACATACGAGCAACCGAATCGAACAGAAGGTTGAATGGATAGTATATGGGTTGTATTCGATTATGATGTTATGCTGTGTATATAGTTATAAACATAAGGTGACGGTATTCTTGTTTCACATACGAGCGACCGAAACGAACAGAAAGTTGAAAGGATAGACTGAACAATCAATGTATCAGGGTGGTATCCGATTATATCGCAATACTGTATATATAGTGATACTTACCAGGTGACGGTACTTCCGTTACACATACTAGCGACTGAATCGAACAGAAGGTTAAATGGTTAGACAAAACGATAGTTGTATCTGAGTTGTATTCGATGATATCGTGATGATGTTTATATAGCAATACTCACCAGGTAACTGTTCTTCCGTTTTACATACAAGCGACCGAATCGAGCAGAAGGTTGAATTCAGTATAGATTGAAAAATCATCGTATCTGGGTTGTATTCGATTATGTTTATATAGTTATACTCACCAGGTAACTGTTCTTCCGTTATACATACGAGCGAATGAATTGAACAGAAGGTTGAATGGATAGTATATGGGTTGTATTCGATTATGATGTTATGCTGTGTATATAGTTATACACACTAGGAGACGGTATTCCCGTTTTACATACGAGCGACCGAAACAGAAAGAAAGTTGGATGGATAGACTGAACAATCAACGTATCTGGGTGGTATCCGATTATATCGCAATACTGTATATATAGTGATACTCACCAGGTGACGATACTTCCGTTACACATACTAGCGACTGAATCGAACAGAATGTTGAATGGTTAGACGAAACGATAATTGTATCTGAGTTGTATTCGATGATATCGTGATGATGTTTATATAGCAATACTCACCAGGTTACTGTTCTTTCGTTATACATACGAGCAACCGAATCGAACAGAAGGTTGAATGGATAGTATCTGGGTTGTATTCGATTATGATGTTATGCTGTGTATATAGTTATACACATAAGGTGACGGTATTCCCGTTTCACATACGAGCGACCGAAACGAACAGAAAGTTGAATGGATAGACTGAACAATCAATGTATCTGGGTGGTATCCGATTATATCGCAATACTGAATATATAGTGATACTTACCAGGTGACGGTACTTCCGTTACACATACTAGCGACTGAATCGAACAGAAGGTTAAATGATTAGACGAAACGATAATTGTATCTGAGTTGTATTCGATGATATCGTGATGATGTTTATATAGCAATACTCACCAGGTAACTGTCCTTCCGTTTTACATACAAGCGACCGAATCGAGCAGAAGGTCAAATGGATAGATTGAACAATCATCGTATCTGAGTTGTATTCGATTATGTTTATATAGATATACTCACCAGGTACCTGTTCTTCCGATATACATACGAGCAACCGAATCGAACATAAGGTTGAATGGATAGATTGAACAATCATCGTATCTGAGTTGTATTCGATTATGTTTATATAGTTATACTCACCAGGTAACTGTTCTTCCGTTATACATACGAGCGACTGAATTGAACTGAAGGTTGAATGGATAGACTTAACAATGATCGTATCTGGGGTTGTATTCGATTATATCGTGATGATGTTCATATAGTTATACTCACCAGGTAACTGTTCTCCAGTTATACATAAGAGCGACTGAACTGAACAGAAGGTTGAATGGATAGACTGAACAATCATCGTATCTGGGTTGTATTCGATTATTTCGTGATGATTATTATATATTATGTCTTACCAGGTAACTGTTCTTTCGTTATACATACTAGCAACCGAATCGAACATAAGGTTGAATGGATAGATTGAACAATCATTGTATCTGGGTTGTCTCCGATTATATCGTTATATTGTATATTTAACTACACCTACCATGTAACGGTTCTTTCGTTACACATACGAGCGTCTGAATCGAACATAAGGTTGGATGGTTAGACGGAACGATAATTGTAACTAAGTTGTATTCGATTATATCGTGATGACGTTCATATAGAAATACTCACCAGGTTACTGTTCTTTCGTTATACATACGAGCAACCGAATCGAACAGAAGGTTGAATGGATAGTATCTGGGTTGTATTCGATTATGATGTTATGCTGTATATATAGTTATACACATAAGGTGACGGTATTCTTGTTTCACATACGAGCGACCGAAACGAACAGAAAGTTGAATGGATAGACTGAACAATCAATGTATCTGGGTGGTATCCGATTATATCGCAATACTGTATATATAGTGATACTTACCAGGTGACGGTACTTCCGTTACACATACTAGCGACTGAATCGAACAGAAGGTTAAATGGTTAGACGAAACGATAATTGTATCTGAGTTGTATTCGATGATATCGTGATTATGTCAATATAGCAATACTCACCAGGTAACTGTTCTTCCGTTTTACATACAAGCGACCGAATCGAGCAGAAGGTTGAATTCAGTATAGATTGAACAATCATCGTATCTGGGTTGTATTCGATTATGTTTATATAGTTATACTCACCAGGTAACTGTTCTTCCGTTATACATACGAGCGACTGAATTGAACAGAAGGTTGAATGGATAGTATATGGGTTGTATTCGATTTTGATGTTATGCTGTGTATATAGTTATACACACTAGGAGACGGTATTCCCGTTTTACATACGAGCGACCGAAACAAAAAGAAAGTTGAATGGATAGACTGAACAATCAATGTATCTGGGTGGTATCCGATTATATCGCAATACTGTATATATAGTGATACTTACCAGCTGACGATACTTCCGTTACACATACTAGCGACTGAATCTAACAGAATGTTGAATGATTAGACGAAACGATAATTGTATCTGAGTTGTATTCGATGATATCGTGATGATGTTTATATAGCAATACTCACCAGGTAACTGTTCTTCCGTTTTACATACAAGCGACCGAATCGAGCAGAAGGTTGAATTCAGTATAGATTGAACAATCATCGTATCTGGGTTGTATTCGATTATGTTTATATAGTTATACTCACCAGGTAACTGTTCATCCGTTATACATACGAGCGACTGAATTGAACAGAAGGTTGAATGGATAGTATATGGGTTGTATTCGATTATGATGTTATGCTGTGTATATAGTTATACACACTAGGAGACGGTATTCTCGTTTTACATACGAGCGATCGAAACGAAAAGAAAGTTGAATGGATAGACTGAACAATCAATGTATCTGGGTGGTATCCGATTAAATCGCAATACTGTATATATTGTGATACTTACCAGGTGACGATACTTCCGTTAAACATACTAGCGACTGAATCGAACAGAATGTCGAATGGTTAGACGAAACGATAATTGTATCTGAGTTGTATTCGATGATATCGTGATGATGTTTATATAGCAATACTCACCAGGTAACTGTCCTTCCGTTTTACATACAAGCGACCGAATCGAGCGGAAGGTTAAATGGATAGATTGAACAATCATCGTATCTGAGTTGTATTCGATTATGTTTATATAGATATACTCACCAGGTACCTATTCTTCCGTTATACATACGAGCAACCGAATCGAACATAAGGTTGAATGGATAGATTGAACAATCATCGTATCTGAGTTGTGGTCGATTATGTTTATATAGTTATACTCACCAGGTAACTGTTCTTCCGTTATACATACGAGCGACTGAATTGAACTGAAGGTTGAATGGATAGACTAAACAATGATCGTATCTGGGGTTGTATTCGATTATATCGTGATGATGTTCATATAGTTATACTCACCAGGTAACTGTTCTCCAGTTATACATAAGAGCGACTGAACTGAACAGAAGGTTGAATGGATAGACTGAACAATCATCGTATCGGGGTTGTATTCGATTATTTCGTGATGATTATTATATATTATGTCTAACCACGTAACTGTTCTTTCGTTATACATACTAGCAACCGAATCGAACATAAGGTTGAATGGATAGATTGAACAATCATTGTATCTGGGTTGTCTCCGATTATATCGTTATGTTGTATATTTAACTACACCTACCATGTAACGGTTCATTCGTTACACATACGAGCGTCTGAATCGAACATGAGGTTGGATGGTTAGAAGGAACGATAATTGTAACTAAGTTGTATTCGATTATATCGTGATGACGTTCATATAGAAATACTCACCAGGTTACTGTTCTTTCGTTATACATACGAGCGACCGAAACGAACAGAAAGATGAATGGATAGACTGAACAATCAATGTATCTGGGTGGTATCCGATTATATCGCAATACTGTATACATAGTGATACTTACCAGGTGACGTTACTTCCGTTACACATACTAGCGACTGAATCGAACAGAATGTTGAATGGTTAGACGAAACGATAATTGTATCTGAGTTGTATTCGATGATATCGTGATGATGTTTATATAGCAATACTCACCAGGTAACTGTCCTTCCGTTTTACATACAAGCGACCGAATCGAGCAGAAGGTTAAATGGATAGATTGAACAATCATCGTATCTGAGTTGTATTCGATTATGTTTATATAGATATACTCACCAGGTACCTGTTCTTCCGATATACATACGAGCAACCGAATCGAACATAAGGTTCAATGGATAGATTGAACAATCATCGTATCTGAGTTGTATTCGATTATGTTTATATAGTTATACTCACCAGGTAACTGTTCTTCCGTTATACATACGAGCGACTGAATTGAACTGAAGGTTGAATGGATAGACTAAACAATGATCGTATCTGGGGTTGTATTCGATTATATCGTGATGATGTTCATATAGTTGTACTCACCAGGTAACTGTTCTCCAGTTATACATAAGAGCGACTGAACTGAACAGAAGGTTGAATGGATAGACTGAACAATCATCGTATCTGGGTTGTATTCGATTATTTCGTGATGATTATTATATATTATGTCTAACCACGTAACTGTTCTTTCGTTATACATACTAGCAACCGAATCGAACATAAAGTTGAATGGATAGATTGAACAATCATTGTATCTGGGTTGTCTCCGATTATATCGTTATGTTGTATATTCAACTACACCTACCATGTAACGGTTCTTTCGTTACACATACGAGCGTCTGAATCGAACATAAGGTTGGATGGTTAGACGGAACGATAATTGTAACTAAGTTGTATTCGATTATATCGTGATGACGTTCATATAGAAATACTCACCAGGTTACTGTTCTTTCGTTATACATACGAGCAACCGAATCGAACAGAAGGTTGAATGGATAGTATCTGGGTTGTATTCGATTATGATGTTATGCTGTGTATATAGTTATACACATAAGGTGACGGTATTCCCGTTTCACATAAGAGCGACCGAAACGAACAGAAAGTTGAATGGATAGACTGAACAATCTATGTATCTGGGTGGTATCCGATTATATCGCAATACTGTATATATAGTGATACTTACCAGGTGACAATACTTCCGTTACACATACTAGCGACTGAATCGAACAGAAGGTTAAATGGTTAGACGAAACGATAATTGTATCTGAGTTGTATTCGATGATATCGTGATGATGTTTATATAGCAATACTCACCAGGTAACTGTCCTTCCGTTTTACATACAAGCGACCGAATCGAGCAGAAGGTTAAATGGATAGATTGAACAATCATCGTATCTGAGTTGTATTCGATTATGTTTATATATATATACTCACCAGGTAACTGTTCTTCCGTTATACATACGAGCGACTGAATTGAACAGAAGGTTGAATGGATAGTATATGGGTTGTATTCGATTATGATGTTATGCTGTGTATATAGTTATACACACTAGGAGACGGTATTCCCGTTTTACATACGAGCGACCGAAACGAAAAGAAAGTTGAATGGATAGACTGAACAATCAATGTATCTGGGTGGTATCCGATTATATCGCAATACTGTATATATAGTGATACTTATCAGGTGACGATACTTCCGTTACACATACTAGCGACTGAATCGAACAGAATGTTGAATGGTTAGACGAAACGATAATTGTATCTGAGTTGTATTCGATGATATCGTGATGATGTTTATATAGCAATACTCACCAGGTAACTGTCCTTCCGTTTTACATACAAGCGACCGAATCGAGCAGCAGGTTAAATGGATAGATTGAACAATCATCGTATCTGAGTTGTATTCGATTATGTTTATATAGATATACTCACCAGGTACCTGTTCTTCCGATATACATACGAGCAACCGAATCGAACATAAGGTTGAATGGATAGATTGAACAATCATCGTATCTGAGTTGTATTCGATTATGTTTATATAGTTATACTCACCAGGTAACTGTTCTTCCGTTATACATACGAGCGACTGAACTGAACTGAAGGTTGAATGGATAGACTAAACAATGATCGTATCTGGGGTTGTATTCGATTATATCGTGATGATGTTCATATAGTTATACTCACCAGGTAACTGTTCTCCAGTTATACATAAGAGCGACTGAACTGAACAGAAGGTTGAATGGATAGACTGAACAATCATCGTATCTGGGTTGTATTCGATTATTCCGTGATGATTATTTTATATTATGTCTAACCAGGTAACTGTTTTTTCGTTATACATACTAGCAACCAAATCGAACAGAAGGTTGAATGGATAGTATCTGGGTTGTATTCGATTATGATGTTATGCTGTGTATATAGTTAAACACATAAGGTGACGGTATTCCCGTTTCACATACGAGCGACCGAAACGAACAGAAAGTTGAATGGATAGACTGAACAATCAATGTATCTGGGTGGTATCCGATTATATCGCAATACTTTATATATAGTGATACTTACCAGGTGACGGTACTTCCGTTACACATACTAGCGACTGAATCGAACAGAAGGTTAAATGATTAGACGAAACGATAATTGTATCTGAGTTGTATTCGATGATATCGTGATTATGTTAATATAGCAATACTCACCAGGTAACTGTTCTTCCGTTTTACATACAAGCGACCGAATCGAGCAGAAGGTTGAATTCAGTATAGATTGAACAATCATCGTATCTGGGTTGTATTCGATTATGTTTATATAGTTATACTCACCAGGTAACTGTTCTTCCGTTATACATACGAGCGACTGAATTGAACAGAAGGTTGAATGGATAGTATATGGGTTGTATTCGATTTTGATGTTATGCTGTGTATATAGTTATACACACTAGGAGACGGTATTCCCGTTTTACATACGAGCGACCGAAACAAAAAGAAAGTTGAATGGATAGACTGAACAATCAATGTATCTGGGTGGTATCCGATTATATCGCAATACTGTATATATAGTGATACTTACCAGGTGACGATACTTCCGTTACACATACTAGCGACTGAATCTAACAGAATGTTGAATGATTAGACGAAACGATAATTGTATCTGAGTTGTATTCGATGATATCGTGATGATGTTTATATAGCAATACTCACCAGGTAACTGTTCTTCCGTTTTACATACAAGCGACCGAATCGAGCAGAAGGTTGAATTCAGTATAGATTGAACAATCATCGTATCTGGGTTGTATTCGATTATGTTTATATAGTTATACTCACCAGGTAACTGTTCTTCCGTTATACATACGAGCGACTGAATTGAACAGAAGGTTGAATGGATAGTATATGGGTTGTATTCGATTATGATGTTATGCTGTGTATATAATTATACACACTAGGAGACGGTATTCTCGTTTTACATACGAGCGATCGAAACGAAAAGAAAGTTGAATGGATAGACTGAACAATCAATGTATCTGGGTGGTATCCGATTATATCGCAATACTGTATATATAGTGATACTTACCAGGTGACGATACTTCCGTTAAACATACTAGCGACTGAATCGAACAGAATGTTGAATGGTTAGACGAAACGATAATTGTATCTGAGTTGTATTCGATGATATCGTGATGATGTTTATATAGCAATACTCACCAGGTAACTGTCCTTCCGATTTACATACAAGCGACCGAATCGAGCAGAAGGTTAAATGGATAGATTGAACAATCATCGTATCTGAGTTGTATTCGATTATGTTTATATAGATATACTCACC
The DNA here is from genome assembly GCA_029955515.1 of Chrysomela aeneicollis. Taxonomy (NCBI): domain Eukaryota; kingdom Metazoa; phylum Arthropoda; class Insecta; order Coleoptera; family Chrysomelidae; genus Chrysomela; species Chrysomela aeneicollis. The sequence goes on along the minus strand of JARUHQ010000005.1, from coordinate 4,188,573 downwards.
AGGTACCTGTTCTTCCGATATACATACGAGCAACCGAATCGAACATAAGGTTGAATGGATAGATTGAACAATCATCGTATCTGAGTTGTATTCGATTATGTTTATATAGTTATACTCACCAGGTAACTGTTCTTCCGTTATACATACGAGCGACTGAATTGAACTGAAGGTTGAATGGATAGACTAAACAATGATCGTATCGGGGTTGTATTCGATTATTTCGTGATGATAATTATATATTATGTCTAACCACGTAACTGTTCTTTCGTTATACATACTAGAAACCGAATCGAACATAAGGTTGAATGGATAGATTGAACAATCATTGGGGTTGTCTCCGATTATATCAATATGTTGTATATTTAACTACACCTACCATGTAACGGTTCATTCGTTACACATACGAGCGTCTGAATCGAACATGAGGTTGGATGGTTAGAAGGAACGATAATTGTAACTAAGTTGTATTCGATTATATCGTGATGACGTTCATATAGAAATACTCACCAGGTTACTGTTCTTTCGTTATACATACGAGCAACCGAATCTAACAGAAGGTTGAATGGATAGTATCTGGGTTGTATTCGATTATGATGTTATGCTGTGTATATAGTTATACACATAAGGTGACGGTATTCCCGTTTCACATACGAGCGACCGAAACGAACAGAAAGATGAATGGATAGACTGAACAATCAATGTATCTGGGTGGTATCCGATTATATCGCAATACTGTATATATAGTGATACTTACCAGGTGACGGTACTACCGTTACACATACTAGCGACTGAATCGAACAGAATGTTGAATGGTTAGACGAAACGATAATTGTATCTGAGTTGTATTCGATGATATCGTGATGATGTTTATATAGCAATACTCACCAGGTAACTGTCCTTCCGTTTTACATACAAGCGACCGAATCGAGCAGAAGGTTAAATGGATAGATTGAACAATCATCGTATCTGAGTTGTATTCGATTATGTTTATATAGATATACTCACCAGGTACCTGTTCTTCCGATATACATACGAACAACCGAATCGAACATAAGGTTCAATGGATTGATTGAACAATCATCGTATCTGAGTTGTATTCGATTATGTTTATATAGTTATACTCACCAGGTAACTGTTCTTTCGTTATACATACGAGCGACTGAATTGAACTGAAGGTTGAATGGATAGACTCAACAATGATCGTATCTGGGGTTGTATTCGATTATATCGTGATGATGTTCATATAGTTATACTCACCAGGTAACTGTTCTCCAGTTATACATAAGAGCGACTGAACTGAACAGAAGGTTGAATGGATAGACTGAACAATCATCGTATCTGGGTTGTATTCGATTATTTCGTGATGATTATTATATATTATGTCTAACCACGTAACTGTTCTTTCGTTATACATACTAGCAACCGAATCGAACATAAAGTTGAATGGATAGATTGAACAATCATTGTATCTGGGTTGTCTCCGATTATATCGTTATGTTGTATATTTAACTACACCTACCATGTAACGGTTCTTTCGTTACACATACGAGCGTCTGAATCGAACATAAGGTTGGATGGTTAGACGGAACGATAATTGTAACTAAGTTGTATTCGATTATATCGTGATGACGTTCATATAGAAATACTCACCAGGTTACTGTTCTTTCGTTATACATACGAGCAACCGAATCGAACAGAAGGTTGAATGGATAGACTGAACAATCAATGTATCTGGGTGGTATCCGATTATATCGCAATACTGTATATATAGTGATACTTACCAGGTGACGGTACTTCCGTTACACATACTAGCGACTGAATCGAACAGAAGGTTAAATGGTTAGACGAAACGATAATTGTATCTGAGTTGTATTCGATGATATCGTGATGATGTTTATATAGCAATACTCACCAGGTAACTGTTCTTCCGTTCTACATACAAGCGACCGAATCGAGCAGAAGGTTGAATTCAGTATAGATTGAACAATCATCGTATCTGGGTTGTATTCGATTATGTTTATATAGTTATACTCACCAGGTAACTGTTCTTCCGTTATACATACGAGCAACTGAATTGAACAGAAGGTTGAATGGATAGTATATGGGTTGTATTCGATTATGATGTTATGCTGTGTATATAGTTATACACACTAGGAGACGGTATTCCAGTTTTACATACGAGCGACCGAAATGAAAAGAAAGTTGAATGGATAGACTGAACAATCAATGTATCTGGGTGGTATCCGATTATATCGCAATACTGTATATATAGTGATACTTACCAGGTGACGATACTTCCGTTACACATACTAGCGACTGAATCAAACAGAATGATGAATGGTTAGACGAAACGATAATTGTATCTGAGTTGTATTCGATGATATCGTGATGATGTTTATATAGCAATACTCACCAGGTAACTGTCCTTCCGTTTTACATACAAGCGACCGAATCGAGCAGAAGGTTGAATGGATAGATAAAACAATCATCGTATCTGAGTTGTATTCGACCAGGTACCAGTGCTTGAATGGATAGTATCTAGGTTGTATTTGATTATGATGTTATGCTGTGTATATAGTTATACACATAAGGTGACGGTATTCCCGTTTCACATACGAGCGACCGAAACGAACAGAAAGTTGAATGGATAGACTGAACAATCAATGTATCTGGGTGGTATCCGATTATATCGCAATACTGTATATATAGTGATACTTACCAGGTGACGGTACTTCCGTTACACATACTAGCGACTGAATCGAACAGAAGGTTTAATTGATAGACGAAACGATTATTGTATCTGAGTTGTATTCGATGATATCGTGATGATGTTTATATAGCAATACTCACCAGGTAACTGTTCTTCCGTTTTACATACAAGCGACCGAATCGAGCAGAAGGTTGAATTCAGTATAGATTGAACAATCATCGTATCTGGGTTGTATTCGATTATGTTTATATAGTTATACTTACCAGGTAACTGTTCTTCCGTTATACATACGAGCGACTGAATTGAACAGAAGGTTGAATGGATAGTATATGGGTTGTATTCGATTATGATGTTATGCTGTGTATATAGTTATACACACTAGGAGACGGTATTCCCGTTTTACATACGAGCGACCGAAACAAAAAGAAAGTTGAATGGATAGACTGAACAATCAATGTATCTGGGTGGTATCCGATTATATCGCAATACTGTATATATAGTGATAATCACCAGGTGACGATACTTCCGTTACACATACTAGCGACTGAATCGAACAGAATGTTGAATGGTTAGACGAAACGATAATTGTATCTGAGTTGTATTCGATGATATCGTGATGATGTTTATATAGCAATACTCACCAGGTAACTGTCCTTCCGTTTTACATACAAGCGACCAAATCGAGCAAAAGGTTAAATGGATAGATTGAACAATCATCGTATCTGAGTTGTATTCGATTATGTTTATATAGTTATACTCACCAGGTAACTGTTCTTCCGTTATACATACGAGCGACTGAATTGAACTGAAGGTTGAATGGATAGACTAAACAATGATCGTATCTGGGGTTGTATTCGATTATATCGTGATGATGTTCATATAGTTATACTCACCAGATAACTGTTCTCCAGTTATACATAAGAGTGACTGAACTGAACAGAAGGTTGAATGGATAGACTGAACAATCATCGTATCTGGGTTTTATTCGATTATTTCGTGATGATTATTATATATTATGTCTTACCATGTAACTGTTCTTTCGTTATACATACTAGCAACCGAATCGAACATAAGGTTGAATGGATAGATTGAACAATCATTGTATCTGGGTTGTCTCCGATTATATCGTTATGTTGTATATTTAACTACACCTACCATGTAACGGTTCTTTCGTTACACATACGAGCGTCTGATGCGAACATAAGGTTGGATGGTTAGACGGAACGATAATTGTAACTAAGTTGTATTCGATTATATCGTGATGACGTTCATATAGAAATACTCACCAGGTTACTGTTCTTTCGTTATACATACGAGCAACCGAATCGAAAAGAAGGTTGAATGGATAGTATCTGGGTTGTATTCGATTATGATGTTATGCTGTATATATAGTTATACACATAATGTGACGGTATTCCCGTTTCACATACGAGCGACCGAAACGAACAGAAAGTTGAATGGATAGACTGAACAACCAATGTATCTGGGTGGTATCCGATTATATCGCAATACTGTATATATAGTGATACTTACCAGGTGACGGTACTTCCGTTACACATACTAGCGACTGAATCGAACAGAAGGTTAAATGGTTAGACGAAACGATAATTGTATCTGAGTTGTATTCGATGATATCGTGATTATGTTAATATAGCAATACTCACCAGGTAACTGTTCTTCCGTTTTACATACAAGCGACCAAATTGAGCAGAAGGTTGAATTCAGTATAGATTGAACAATCATCGTATCTGGGTTGTATTCGATTATGTTTATATAGTTATACTCACCAGGTAACTGTTCTTCCGTTATACATACGAGCGACTGAATTGAACAGAAGGTTGAATGGATAGTATATGGGTTGTATTCGATTTTGATGTTATGCTGTGTATATAGTTATACACACTAGGAGACGGTATTCCCGTTTTACATACGAGCGACCAAAACAAAAAGAAAGTTGAATGGATAGACTGAACAATCAATGTATCTGGGTGGTATCCGATTATATCGCAATACTGTATATATAGTGATACTTACCAGGTGACGATACTTCCGTTACACATACTAGCGACTGAATCTAACAGAATGTTGAATGATTAGACGAAACGATAATTGTATCTGAGTTGTATTCGATGATATCGTGATGATGTTTATATAGCAATACTCACCAGGTAACTGTTCTTCCGTTTTACATACAAGCGACCGAATCGAGCAGAAGGTTGAATTCAGTATAGATTGAACAATCATCGTATCTGGGTTGTATTCGATTATGTTTATATAGTTATACTCACCAGGTAACTGTTCTTCCGTTATACATACGAGCGACTGAATTGAACAGAAGGTTGAATGGATAGTATATGGGTTGTATTCGATTATGATGTTATGCTGTGTATATAGTTATACACACTAGGAGACGGTATTCTCGTTTTACATACGAGCGATCGAAACGAAAAGAAAGTTGAATGGATAGACTGAACAATCAATGTATCTGGGTGGTATCCGATTATATCGCAATACTGTATATATAGTGATACTTCCCAGGTGACGATACTTCCGTTAAACATACTAGCGACTGAATCGAACAGAATGTCGAATGGTTAGACGAAACGATAATTGTATCTGAGTTGTATTCGATGATATCGTGATGATGTTTATATAGCAATACTCACCAGGTAACTGTCCTTCCGTTTTACATACAAGCGACCGAATCGAGCGGAAGGTTAAATGGATAGATTGAACAATCATCGTATCTGAGTTGTATTCGATTATGTTTATATAGATATACTCACCAGGTACCTGTTCTTCCGATATACATACGAGCAACCGAATCGAACATAAGGTTGAATGGATAGATTGAACAATCATCGTATCTGAGTTGTATTTGATTATGTTTATATAGTTATACTCACCAGGTAACTGTTCTTCCGTTATACATACGAGCGACTGAATTGAACTGAAGGTTGAATGGAAAGTATATGGGTTGTATTCGATTATGATGTTATGCTGTGTATATAGTTATACACACTAGGAGACGGTATTCCCGTTTTACATACGAGCGACCGAAACGAAAAGAAAGTTGAATGGATAGACTGAACAATCAATGTATCTGGGTGGTATCCGATTATATCGCAATACTGTATATATAGTGATACTTACCAGGTGACGATACTTCCGTTACACATACTAGCGACTGAATCGAACAGAATGTTGAATGGTTATACGAAACGATAATTGTATCTGTTGTATTCGATGATATCGTGATGATGTTTATATAGCAATACTCACCAGGTAACTGTTCTTCCGTTATACATACGAGCGACTGAATTGAACTGAAGGTTGAATGGATAGACTGAACAATCATCGTATCGGGGTTGTATTCGATTATTTCGTGATGATTATTATATATTATGTCTAACCACGTAACTGTTCTTTCGTTATACATACTAGCAACCGAATCGAACATAAGGTTGAATGGATAGATTGAACAATCATTGTATCTGGGTTGTCTCCGATTATATCGTTATGTTGTATATTTAACTACACCTACCATGTAACGGTTCATTCGTTACACATACGAGCGTCTGAATCGAACATGAGGTTGGATGGTTAGAAGGAACGATAATTGTAACTAAGTTGTATTCGATTATATCGTGATGACGTTCATATAGAAATACTCACCAGGTTACTGTTCTTTCGTTATACATACGAGCAACCGAATCGAACAGAAGGTTGAATGGATAGTATCTGGGTTGTATTCGATTATGATGTTATGCTGTGTATATAGTTATACACATAAGGTGACGGTATTCCCGTTTCACATACGAGCGACCGAAACGAACAGAAAGATGAATGGATAGACTGAACAATCAATGTATCTGGGTGGTATCCGATTATATCGCAATACTGTATACATAGTGATACTTACCAGGTGACGGTTCTTCCGTTACACATACTAGCGACTGAATCGAACAGAATGTTGAATGGTTAGACGAAACGATAATTGTATCTGAGTTGTATTCGATGATATCGTGATGATGTTTATATAGCAATACTCACCAGGTAACTGTCCTTCCGTTTTACATACAAGCGACCGAATCGAGCAGAAGGTTAAATGGATAGATTGAACAATCATCGTATCTGAGTTGTATTCGATTATGTTTATATAGATATACTCACCAGGTACCTGTTCTTCCGATATACATACGAGCAACCGAATCGAACATAAGGTTCAATGGATAGATTGAACAATCATCGTATCTGAGTTGTATTCGATTATGTTTATATAGTTATACTCACCAGGTAACTGTTCTTCCGTTATACATACGAGCGACTGATTTGAACTGAAGGTTGAATGGATAGACTAAACAATGATCGTATCTGGGGTTGTATTCGATTATATCGTGATGATGTTCATATAGTTATACTCACCAGGTAACTGTTCTCCAGTTATACATAAGAGCGACTGAACTGAACAGAAGGTTGAATGGATAGACTGAACAATCATCGTATCTGGGTTGTATTCGATTATTTCGTGATGATTATTATATATTATGTCTAACCACGTAACTGTTCTTTCGTTATACATACTAGCAACCGAATCGAACATAAAGTTGAATGGATAGATTGAACAATCATTGTATCTGGGTTGTCTCCGATTATATCGTTATGTTGTATATTCAACTACACCTACCATGTAACGGTTCTTTCGTTACACATACGAGCGTCTGGATCGAACATAAGGTTGGATGGTTAGACGGAACGATAATTGTAACTAAGTTGTATTCAATTATATCGTGATGACGTTCATATAGAAATACTCACCAGGTTACTGTTCTTTCGTTATACATACGAGCAACCGAATCGAACAGAAGGTTGAATGGATAGTATCTGGGTTGTATTCGATTATGATGTTATGCTGTGTATATAGTTATACACATAAGGTGACGGTATTCCCGTTTCACATACGAGCGACCGAAACGAACAGAAAGTTGAATGGATAGACTGAACAATCTATGTATCTGGGTGGTATCCGATTATATCGCAATACTGTATATATAGTGATACTTACCAGGTGACAATACTTCCGTTACACATACTAGCGACTGAATCGAACAGAAGGTTAAATGGTTAGACGAAACGATAATTGTATCTGAGTTGTATTCGATGATATCGTGATGATGTTTATATAGCAATTCTCACCAGGTAACTGTCCTTCCGTATTACATACAAGCGACCGAATCGAGCAGAAGGTTAAATGGATAGATTGAACAATCATCGTATCTGAGTTGTATTCGATTATGTTTATATATATATACTCACCAGGTAACTGTTCTTCCGTTATACATACGAGCGACTGAATTGAACAGAAGGTTGAATGGATAGTATATGGGTTGTATTCGATTATGATGTTATGCTGTGTATATAGTTATACACACTAGGAGGCGGTATTCCCGTTTTACATACGAGCGACCGAAACGAAAAGAAAGTTGAATGGATAGACTGAACAATCAATGTATCTGGGTGGTATCCGATTATATCGCAATACTGTATATATAGTGATACTTACCAGGTGACGATACTTCCGTTACACATACTAGCGACTGAATCGAACAGAATGTTGAATGGTTAGACGAAACGATAATTGTATCTGAGTTGTATTCGATGATATCGTGATGATGTTTATATAGCAATACTCACCAGGTAACTGTCCTTTCGTTTTACATACAAGCGACCGAATCGAGCAGCAGGTTAAATGGATAGATTGAACAATCATCGTATCTGAGTTGTATTCGATTATGTTTATATAGATATACTCACCAGGTACCTGTTCTTCCGATATACATACGAGCAACCGAATCGAACATAAGGTTGAATGGATAGATTGAACAATCATCGTATCTGAGTTGTATTCGATTATGTTTATATAGTTATACTCACCAGGTAACTGTTCTTCCGTTATACATACGAGCGACTGAACTGAACTGAAGGTTGAATGGATAGACTAAACAATGATCGTATCTGGGGTTGTATTCGATTATATCGTGATGATGTTCATATAGTTATACTCACCAGGTAACTGTTCTCCAGTTATACATAAGAGCGACTGAACTGAACAGAAGGTTGAATGGATAGACTGAACAATCATCGTATCTGGGTTGTATTCGATTATTCCGTGATGATTATTATATATTATGTCTAACCAGGTAACTGTTCTTTCGTTATACATACTAGCAACCAAATCGAACATAAGGTTGAATGGATAGATTGAACAATCATTGTATCTGGGTTGTCTCCGATTATATCGTTATGTTGTATATTCAACTACACCTACCATGTAACGGTTCTTTCGTTACACATACGAGCGTCTGAATCGAACATAAGGTTGGATGGTTAGACGAAACGATAATTGTAACTAAGTTGTATTCGATTATATCGTGATAACGTTTATATAGAAATACTCACCAGGTTACTGTTCTTTCGTTATACATACGAGCAACCGAATCGAACAGAAGGTTGAATGGATAGTATCTGGGTTGTATTCGATTATGATGTTATGCTGTGTATATAGTTAAACACATAAGGTGACGGTATTCCCGTTTCACATACGAGCGACCGAAACGAACAGAAAGTTGAATGGATAGACTGAACAATCAATGTATCTGGGTGGTATCCGATTATATCGCAATACTGTATATATAGTCATACTTACCAGGTGACGATACTTCCGTTACACATACTAGCGACTGAATCTAACAGAATGTTGAATGATTAGACGAAACGATAATTGTATCTGAGTTGTATTCGATGATATCGTGATGATGTTTATATAGCAATACTCACCAGGTAACTGTTCTTCCGTTTTACATACAAGCGACCGAATCGAGCAGAAGGTAGAATTCAGTATAGATTGAACAATCATCGTATCTGGGTTGTATTCGATTATGTTTATATAGTTATACTCACCAGGTAACTGTTCTTCCGTTATACATACGAGCGACTGAATTGAACAGAAGGTTGAATGGATAGTATATGGGTTGTATTCGATTATGATGTTATGCTGTGTATATAGTTATACACACTAGGAGACGGTATTCTCGTTTTACATACGAGCGATCGAAACGAAAAGAAAGTTGAACGGATAGACTGAACAATCAATGTATCTGGGTGGTATCCGATTATATCGCAATACTGTATATATAGTGATACTTACCAGGTGACGATACTTCCGTTAAACATACTAGCGACTGAATCGAACAGAATGTTGAATGGTTAGACGAAACGATAATTGTATCTGAGTTGTATTCGATGATATCGTGATGATGTTTATATAGCAATACTCACCAGGTAACTGTCCTTCCGTTTTACATACAAGCGACCGAATCGAGCAGAAGGTTAAAGGATAGATTGAACAATCATCGTATCTGAGTTGTATTCGATTATGTTTATATAGATATACTCACCAGGTACCTGTTCTTCCGATATACATACGAGCAACCGAATCGAACATAAGGTTGAATGGATAGATTGAACAATCATCGTATCTGAGTTGTATTCGATTATGTTTATATAGTTATACTCACCAGGTAACTGTTCTTCCGTTATACATACGAGCGACTGAATTGAACTGAAGGTTGAATGGATAGACTAAACAATGATCGTATCTGGGGTTGTATTCGATTATATCGTGATGATGTTCATATAGTTATACTCACCAGGTAACTGTTCTCCAGTTATACATAAGAGCGACTGAACTGAACAGAAGGTTGAATGGATAGACTGAACAATCATCGTATCGGGGTTGTATTCGATTATTTCGTGATGATTATTATATATTATGTCTAACCACGTAACTGTTCTTTCGTTATACATACTAGCAACCGAATCGAACATAAGGTTGAATGGATAGATTGAACAATCATTGTATCTGGGTTGTCTCCGATTATATCGTTATGTTGTATATTTAACTACACCTACCATGTAACGGTTCATTCGTTAGACATACGAGCGTCTGAATCGAACATGAGGTTGGATGGTTAGAAGGAACGATAATTGTAACTAAGTTGTATTCGATTATATCGTGATGACGTTCATATAGAAATACTCACCAGGTTACTGTTCTTTCGTTATACATACGAGCAACCGAATCTAACAGAAGGTTGAATGGATAGTATCTGGGTTGTATTCGATTATGATGTTATGCTGTGTATATAGTTATACACATAAGGTGACGGTATTCCCGTTTCACATACGAGCGACCGAAACGAACAGAAAGATGAATGGATAGACTGAACAATCAATGTATCTGGGTGGTATCCGATTATATCGCAATACTGTATATATAGTGATACTTACCAGGTGACGGTATTTCCGTTACACATACTAGCGACTGAATCGAACAGAATGTTGAATGGTTAGACGAAACGATAATTGTATCTGAGTTGTATTCGATGATATCGTGATGATGTTTATATAGCAATACTCACCAGGTAACTGTCCTTCCGTTTTACATACAAGCGACCGAATCGAGCAGAAGGTTAAATGGATAGATTGAACAATCATCGTATCTGAGTTGTATTCGATTATGTTTATATAGATATACTCACCAGGTACCTGTTCTTCCGATATACATACGAGCAACCGAATCGAACATAAGGTTCAATGGATAGATTGAACAATCATCGTATCTGAGTTGTATTCGATTATGTTTATATAGTTATACTCACCAGGTAACTGTTCTTTCGTTATACATACGAGCGACTGAATTGAACTGAAGGTTGAATGGATAGACTAAACAATGATCGTATCTGGGGTTGTATTCGATTATATCGTGATGATGTTCATATAGTTATACTCACCAGGTAACTGTTCTCCAGTTATACATAAGAGCGACTGAACTGAACAGAAGGTTGAATGGATAGACTGAACAATCATCGTATCTGGGTTGTATTCGATTATTTCGTGATGATTATTATATATTATATCTAACCACGTAACTGTTCTTTCGTTATACATACTAGCAACCGAATCGAACATAAAGTTGAATGGATAGATTGAACAATCATTGTATCTGGGTTGTCTCCGATTATATCGTTATGTTGTATATTTAACTACACCTACCATGTAACGGTTCTTTCGTTACACATACGAGCGTCTGAATCGAACATAAGGTTGGATGGTTAGACGGAAAGATAATTGTAACTAAGTTGTATTCGATTATATCGTGATGACGTTCATATAGAAATACTCACCAGGTTACTGTTCTTTCGTTATACATACGAACAACCGAATCGAACAGAAGGTTGAATGGATAGTATCTGGGTTGTATTCGATTATGATGTTATGCTGTGTATATAGTTATACACATAAGGTGACGGTATTCCCGTTTCACATAAGAGCGACCGAAACGAACAGAAAGTTGAATGGATAGACTGAACAATCAATGTATCTGGGTGGTATCCGATTATATCGCAATACTGTATGTATAGTGATACTTACCAGGTGACAACACTTCCGTTACACATACTAGCGACTGAATCGAACAGAAGGTTAAATGGTTAGACGAAACGATAATTGTATCTGAGTTGTATTCGATGATATCGTGATGATGTTTATATAGCAATACTCACCAGGTAACTGTCCTTCCGTTTTACATACAAGCGACCGAATCGAGCAGAAGGTTAAATGGATAGATTGAAAAATCATCGTATCTGAGTTGTATTCGATTATGTTTATATAGATATACTCACCAGGTACCTGTTCTTCCGATATACATACGAGCAACCGAATCGAACATAAGGGTGAATGGATAGATTGAACAATCATCGTATCTGAGTTGTATTCGATTATGTTTATATAGTAATACTCACCAGGTAACTGTTCTTCCGTTATACATACGAGCGACTGAATTGAACTGAAGGTTGAATGGATAGACTGAACAATCATCGTATCTGGGTTGTATTCGATTATTTCGTGATGATTATTATATATTATGTCTAACCAGGTAACTGTTCTTTCGTTATACATACTAGCAACCGAATCGAACATAAGGTTGAATGGATAGATTGAACAATCATTGTATCTGGGTTGTCTCCGATTATATCGTTATGTTGTATATTTAACTACACCTACCATGTAACGGTTTATTCGTTACACATACGAGCGTCTGAATCGAACATAAGGTTGGATGGTTAGACGGAACGATAATTGTAACTAAGTTGTATTCGGTTATATCGTGATGACGTTCATATAGAAATACTCACCAGGTAACTGTTCTTCCGTTTTACATACAAGCGACCGAATCGAGCAGAAGGTTGAATTCAGTATAGATTGAACAATCATCGTATCTGGGTTGTATTCGATTATGTTTATATAGTTATACTCACCAGGTAACTGTTCTTCCGTTATACATACGAGCAAATGAATTGAACAGAAGGTTGAATGGATAGTATATGGGTTGTATTCGATTATGATGTTATGCTGTGTATATAGTTATACACACTAGGAGACATTATTCCAGTTTTACATACGAGCGACCGAAACGAAAAGAAAGTTGAATGGATAGACTGAACAATCAATGTATCTGGGTGGTATTCGATTATATCGCAATACTGTATATATAGTGATACTTACCAGGTGACGATACTTCCGTTACACATACTAGCGACTGAATCAAACAAAATGTTGAATGGTTAGACGAAACGATAATTGTATCTGAGTTGTATTCGATGATATCGTGATGATGTTTATATAGCAATACTCACCAGGTAACTGTCCTTCCGTTTTACATACAAGCGACCGAATCGAGCAGAAGGTTAAATGGATAGATTAAACAATCATCGTATCTGAGTTGTATTCGATTATGTTTTAATATATATACTCACCAGGTACCAGTGCTTCCGATATACATACGAGCAACCGAATCGAACATAAGGTTGAATGGATAGATTGAACAATCATTGTATCTGGGTTGTCTCCGATTATATCGTTATGTTGTATATTTAACTACACCTACCATGTAACGGTTTATTCGTTACACATACGAGCGTCTGAATCGAACATAAGGTTGGATGGTTAGACGGAACGATAATTGTAACTAAGTTGTATTCGGTTATATCGTGATGACGTTCATATAGAAATACTCACCAGGTTACTGTTCTTTCGTTATACATACGAGCAACCGAATCGAACAGAAGGTTGAATGGATAGTATCTGGGTTGTATTCGATTATGATGTTATGCTGTGTATATAGTTATACACATAAGGTGACGGTATTCCCGTTTCACATACGAGCGACCGAAACGAACAGAAAGTTGAATGGATAGACTGAACAATCAATGTATCTGGGTGGTATCCGATTATATCGCAATACTGTATATATAGTGATACTTACCAGGTGACGGTACTTCCGTTACACATACTAGCGACTGAATCGAACAGAAGGTTTAATTGATAGACGAAACGATTATTGTATCTGAGTTGTATTCGATGATATCGTGATGATGTTTATATAGCAATACTCACCAGGTAACTGTCCTTCCGTTTTACATACAAGCGACCGAATCGAGCAGAAGGTTAAATGGATAGATTGAACAATCATCGTATCTGAGTTGTATTTGATTATGTTCATATAGATATACTCACCAGGTACCTGTTCTTCCGATATACATACGAGCAACCGAATCGAACATAAGGTTGAATGGATAGATTGAACAATCATCGTTTCTGAGTTGTATTCGATTATGTTTATATAGTTATACTCACCAGGTAACTGTTTTTCCGTTATACATACGAGCGACTGAATTGAACTGAAGGTTGAATGGATAGACTAAACAATGATCGTATCTGGGGTTGTATTCGATTATATCGTGATGATGTTTATATAGTTATACTCACCAGGTAACTGTTCTCCAGTTATACATAAGAGCGACTGAACTGAACAGAAGGTTGAATGGATAGAATCATCGTATCTGGGTTGTATTCGATTATTTCGTGATGATTATTATATATTATGTCTAACCAGGTAACTGTTCTTTCGTTATACATACTAGCAACCGAATCGAACATAAGGTTGAATGGATAGATTGAACAATCATTGTATCTGGGTTGTCTCCGATTATATCGTTATGTTGTATATTTAACTACACCTACCATGTAACGGTTCTTTCGTTACACATACGAGCGTCTGAATCGAACATAAGGTTGGATGGTTAGACGGAACGATAATTGTAACTAAGTTGTATTCGATTATATCGTGATGACGTTCATATAGAAATACTCACCAGGTTACTGTTCTTTCGTTAAACATACGAGCAACCGAATCGAACAGAAGGTTGAATGGATAGTATCTGGGTTGTATTCGATTATCATGTTATGCTGTGTATATAGTTATACACATAAGGTGACGGTATTCCCGTTTCACATACGAGCGACCGAAACAAAAAGAAAGTTGAATGGATAGACTGAACAATCAATGTATCTGGGTGGTATCCGATTATATCGCAATACTGTATATATAGTGAAACTTACCAGGTGACGATACTTCCGTTACACATACTAGCGACTGAATTGAACAGAATGTTGTATGGTTAGACGAAACGATAATTGTATCTGAGTTGTATTCGATGATATCGTGATGATGTTTATATAGCAATACTCACCAGGTAACTGTCCTTCCGTTTTACATACAAGCGACCGAATCGAGCAGAAGGTTAAATGGATAGATTGAACAATCATCGTATCTGAGTTGTATTCGATTATGTTTATATAGATATACTCACCAGGTACCTGTTCTTCCGATATACATACGAGCAACCGAATCGAACATAAGGTTGAATGGATAGATTGAACAATCATCGTATCTGAGTTGTATTCGATTATGTTTATATAGTTATACTCACCAGGTAACTGTTCTTCCGTTATACATACGAGCGACTGAATTGAACTGAAGGTTGAATGGATAGACTAAACAATGATCGTATCTGGGGTTGTATTCGATTATATCGTGATGATGTTCATATAGATATACTCACCAGGTAACTGTTCTCCAGTTATACATAAGAGCGACTGAACTGAACAGAAGGTTGAATGGATAGACTGAACAATCATCGTATCTGGGTTGTATTCGATTATTTCGTGATGATTATTATATATTATGTCTAACCAGGTAACTGTTCTTTCGTTATACATACTAGCAACCGAATCGAACATAAGGTTGAATGGATAGATTGAACAATCATTGTATCTGGGTTGTCTCCGATTATATCGTTATGTTGTATATTTAACTACACCTACCATGTAACGGTTCTTTCGTTACACATACGAGCGTCTGAATCGAACATAAGGTTGGATGGTTAGACGGAACGATAATTGTAACTAAGTTGTATTCGATTATATCGTGATGACGTTCATATAGAAATACTCACCAGGTTACTGTTCTTTCGTTATACATACGAGCAACCGAATCGAACAGAAGGTTGAATGGATAGTATCTGGGTTGTATTCGATTATGATGTTATGCTGTGTATATAGTTATACACACTAGGAGACGGTATTCCCGTTTTACATACGAGCGACCGAAACGAAAAGAAAGTTGAATGGATAGACTGAACAATCAATGTATCTGGGTGGTATCCGATTATATCGCAATACTGTATATATAGTGATACTTACCAGGTGACGGTACTTCCGTTACACATACTAGAGACTGAATCGAACAGAAGGTTAAATGGTTAGACGAAACGATAATTGTATCTGAGTTGTATTCGATGATATCGTGATGATGTTTATATAGCAATACTCACCAGGTAACTGTTCTTCCGTTCTACATACAAGCGACCGAATCGAGCAGAAGGTTGAATTCAGTATAGATTGAACAATCATCGTATCTGGGTTGTATTCGATTATGTTTATATAGTTATACTCACCAGGTAACTGTTCTTCCGTTATACATACGAGCAACTGAATTGAACAGAAGGTTGAATGGATAGTATATGGGTTGTATTCGATTATGATGTTATGCTGTGTATATAGTTATACACACTAGGAGACGGTATTCCAGTTTTACATACGAGCGACCGAAACGAAAAGAAAGTTGAATGGATAGACTGAACAATCAATGTATCTGGGTGGTATCCGATTATATCGCAATACTGTATATATAGTGATACTTACCAGGTGACGATACTTCCGTTACACATACTAGCGACTGAATCAAACAGAATGTTGAATGGTTAGACGAAACGATAATTGTATCTGAGTTGTATTCGATGATATCGTGATGATGTTTATATAGCAATACTCACCAGGTAACTGTCCTTCCGTTTTACATACAAGCGACCGAATCGAGCAGAAGGTTGAATGGATAGATTAAACAATCATCGTATCTGAGTTGTATTCGATTATGTTTTAATAGATATACTCACCAGGTACCAGTGCTTCCGATATACATACGAGCAACCGAATCGAACATAAGGTTGAATGGATAGATTGAACAATCATTGTATCTGGGTTGTCTCCGATTATATCGTTATGTTGTATATTTAACTACACCTACCATGTAACGGTTTATTCGTTACACATACGAGCGTCTGAATCGAACATAAGGTTGGATGGTTAGACGGAACGATAATTGTAACTAAGTTGTATTCGGTTATATCGTGATGACGTTCATATAGAAATACTCACCAGGTTACTGTTCTTTCGTTATACATACGAGCAACCGAATCGAACAGAAGGTTGAATGGATAGTATCTGGGTTGTATTCGATTATGATGTTATGCTGTGTATATAGTTATACACATAAGGTGACGGTATTCCCGTTTCACATACGAGCGACCGAAACGAACAGAAAGTTGAATGGATAGACTGAACAATCAATGTATCTGGGTGGTATCCGATTATATCGCAATACTGTATATATAGTGATACTTACCAGGTGACGGTACTTCCGTTACACATACTAGCGACTGAATCGAACAGAAGGTTTAATTGATAGACGAAACGATTATTGTATCTGAGTTGTATTCGATGATATCGTGATGATGTTTATATAGCAATACTCACCAGGTAACTGTTCTTCCGTTTTACATACAAGCGACCGAATCGAGCAGAAGGTTGAATTCAGTATAGATTGAACAATCATCGTATCTGGGTTGTATTCGATTATGTTTATATAGTTATACTCACCAGGTAACTGTTCTTCCGTTATACATACGAGCGACTGAATTGAACAGAAGGTTGAATGGATAGTATATGGGTTGTATTCGATTATGATGTTATGCTGTGTATATAGTTATACACACTAGGAGACGGTATTCCCGTTTTACATACGAGCGACCGAAACAAAAAGAAAGTTGAATGGATAGACTGAACAATCAATGTATCTGGGTGGTATCCGATTATATCGCAATATATAGTGATACTCACCAGGTGACGATACTTTCGTTACACATACTAGCGACTGAATCGAACAGAACGTTGAATGGTTAGACGAAACGATAATTGTATCTGAGTTGTATTCGATGATATCGTGATGATGTTTATATAGCAATACTCACCAGGTAACTGTCCTTCCGTTTTACATACAAGCGACCGAATCGAGCAAAAGGTTAAATGGATAGATTGAACAATCATCGTATCTGAGTTGTATTCGATTATGTTTATATAGATATACTCACCAGGTACCTGTTCTTCCGTTATACATACGAGCGACTGAATTGAACTGAAGGTTGAATGGATAGACTAAACAATGATCGTATCTGGGGTTGTATTCGATTATATCGTGATGATGTTCATATAGTTATACTCACCAGGTAACTGTTCTCCAGTTATACATAAGAGCGACTGAACTGAACAGAAGGTTGAATGGATAGACTGAACAATCATCGTATCTGGGTTGTATTCGATTATTTCGTGATGATTATTATATATTATGTCTAACCAGGTAACTGTTCTTTCGTTATACATACTAGCAACCGAATCGAACATAAGGTTGAATGGATAGATTGAACAATCATTGTATCTGGGTTGTCTCCGATTATATCGTTATGTTGTATATTTAACTACACCTACCATGTAACGGTTCTTTCGTTACACATACGAGCGTCTGAATCGAACATAAGGTTGGATGGTTAGACGGAACGATAATTGTAACTAAGTTGTATTCGATTATATCGTGATGACGTTCATATAGAAATACTCACCAGGTTACTGTTCTTTCGTTATACATACGAGCAACCGAATCGAACAGAAGGTTGAATGGATAGTATATGGGTTGTATTCGATTATGATGTTATGCTGTGTATATAGTTATACACATAAGGTGACGGTATTCTTGTTTCACATACGAGCGACCGAAACGAACAGAAAGTTGAAAGGATAGACTGAACAATCAATGTATCAGGGTGGTATCCGATTATATCGCAATACTCTATATATAGTGATACTTACCAGGTGACGGTACTTCCGTTACACATACTAGCGACTGAATCGAACAGAAGGTTAAATGGTTAGACGAAACGATAATTGTATCTGAGTTGTATTCGATGATATCGTGATGATGTTTATATAACAATACTCACCAGGTAACTGTTCTTCCGTTTTACATACAAGCGACCGAATCGAGCAGAAGGTTGAATTCAGTATAGATTGAAAAATCATCGTATCTGGGTTGTATTCGATTATGTTTATATAGTTATACTCACCAGGTAACTGTTCTTCCGTTATACATACGAGCGAATGAATTGAACAGAAGGTTGAATGGATAGTATATGGGTTGTATTCGATTATGATGTTATGCTGTGTATATAGTTATACACACTAGGAGACGGTATTCCCGTTTTACATACGAGCGACCGAAACAAAAAGAAAGTTGGATGGATAGACTGAACAATCAACGTATCTGGGTGGTATCCGATTATATCGCAATACTGTATATATAGTGATACTTACCAGGTGACGATACTTCCGTTACACATACTAGCGACTGAATCGAACAGAATGTTGAATGGTTAGACGAAACGATAATTGTATCTGAGTTGTATTCGATGATATCGTGATGATGTTTATATAGCAATACTCACCAGGTTACTGTTCTTTCGTTATACATACGAGCAACCGAATCGAACAGAAGGTTGAATGGATAGTATCTGGGTTGTATTCGATTATGATGTTATGCTGTGTATATAGTTATACACATAAGGTGACGGTATTCCCGTTTCACATACGAGCGACCGAAACGAACAGAAAGTTGAATGGATAGACTGAACAATCAATGTATCTGGGTGGTATCCGATTATATCGCAATACTGAATATATAGTGACACTTACCAGGTGACGGTACTTCCGTTACACATACTAGCGACTGAATCGAACAGAAGGTTAAATGATTAGACGAAACGATAATTGTATCTGAGTTGTATTCGATGATATCGTGATGATGTTTATATAGCAATACTCACCAGGTAACTGTTCTTCCGTTTTACATACAAGCGACCGAATCGAGCAGAAGGTTGAATTCAGTATAGATTGAACAATCATCGTATCTGGGTTGTATTCGATTATGTTTATATAGTTATACTCACCAGGTAACTGTTCTTCCGTTATACATACAAGCGACCGAATCGAGCAAAAGGTTAAATGGATAGATTGAACAATCATCGTATCTGAGTTGTATTCGATTATGTTTATATAGATATACTCACCAGGTACCTGTTCTTCCGATATACATACGAGCAACCGAATCGAACATAAGGTTGAATGGATAGATTGAACAATCATCGTATCTGAGTTGTATTCGATTATGTTTATATAGTTATACTCACCAGGTAACTGTTCTTCCGTTATACATACGAGCGACTGAATTGAACTGAAGGTTGAATGGATAGACTAAACAATGATCGTATCTGGGGTTGTATTCGATTATATCGTGATGATGTTCATATAGTTATACTCACCAGGTAACTGTTCTCCAGTTATACATAAGAGCGACTGAACTGAACAGAAGGTTGAATGGATAGACTGAACAATCATCGTATCTGGGTTGTATTCGATTATTTCGTGATGATTATTATATATTATGTCTAACCAGGTAACTGTTCTTTCGTTATACATACTAGCAACCGAATCGAACATAAGGTTGAATGGATAGATTGAACAATCATTGTATCTGGGTTGTCTCCGATTATATCGTTATGTTGTATATTTAACTACACCTACCATGTAACGGTTTATTCGTTACACATACGAGCGTCTGAATCGAACATAAGGTTGGATGGTTAGACGGAACGATAATTGTAACTAAGTTGTATTCGGTTATATCGTGATGACGTTCATATAGAAATACTCACCAGGTAACTGTTCTTCCGTTTTACATACAAGCGACCGAATCGAGCAGAAGGTTGAATTCAGTATAGATTGAACAATCATCGTATCTGGGTTGTATTCGATTATGTTTATATAGTTATACTCACCAGGTAATGAATTGAACAGAAGGTTGAATGGATAGTATATGGGTTGTATTCGATTATGATGTTATGCTGTGTATATAGTTATACACACTAGGAGACATTATTCCAGTTTTACATACGAGCGACCGAAACGAAAAGAAAGTTGAATGGATAGACTGAACAATCAATGTATCTGGGTGGTATCCGATTATATCGCAATACTGTATATATAGTGAAACTTACCAGGTGACGATACTTCCGTTACACATACTAGCGACTGAATCGAACAGAATGTTGTATGGTTAGACGAAACGATAATTGTATCTGAGTTGTATTCGATGATATCGTGATGATGTTTATATAGCAATACTCACCAGGTAACTGTCCTTCCGTTTTACATACAAGCGACCGAATCGAGCAGAAGGTTAAATGGATAGATTGAACAATCATCGTATCTGAGTTGTATTCGATTATGTTTATATAGATATACTCACCAGGTACCTGTTCTTCCGATATACATACGAGCAACCGAATCGAACATAAGGTTGAATGGATAGATTGAACAATCATCGTATCTGAGTTGTATTCGATTATGTTTATATAGTTATACTCACCAGGTAACTGTTCTTCCGTTATACATACGAGCGACTGAATTGAACTGAAGGTTGAATGGATAGACTAAACAATGATCGTATCTGGGGTTGTATTCGATTATATCGTGATGATGTTCATATAGTTATACTCACCAGGTAACTGTTCTCCAGTTATACATAAGAGCGACTGAACTGAACAGAAGGTTGAATGGATAGACTGAACAATCATCGTATCTGGGTTGTATTCGATTATTTCGTGATGATTATTATATATTATGTCTAACCAGGTAACTGTTCTTTCGTTATACATACTAGCAACCGAATCGAACATAAGGTTGAATGGATAGATTGAACAATCATTGTATCTGGGTTGTCTCCGATTATATCGTTATGTTGTATATTTAACTACACCTACCATGTAACGGTTCTTTCGTTACACATACGAGCGTCTGAATCGAACATAAGGTTGGATGGTTAGACGGAACGATAATTGTAACTAAGTTGTATTCGATTATATCGTGATGACGTTCATATAGAAATACTCACCAGGTTACTGTTCTTTCGTTATACATACGAGCAACCGAATCGAACAGAAGGTTGAATGGATAGTATCTGGGTTGTATTCGATTATGATGTTATGCTGTGTATATAGTTATACACACTAGGAGACGGTATTCCCGTTTTACATACGAGCGACCGAAACGAAAAGAAAGTTGAATGGATAGACTGAACAATCAATGTATCTGGGTGGTATCCGATTATATCGCAATACTGTATATATAGTGATACTTACCAGGTGACGGTACTTCCGTTACACATACTAGAGACTGAATCGAACAGAAGGTTAAATGGTTAGACGAAACGATAATTGTATCTGAGTTGTATTCGATGATATCGTGATGATGTTTATATAGCAATACTCACCAGGTAACTGTTCTTCCGTTCTACATACAAGCGACCGAATCGAGCAGAAGGTTGAATTCAGTATAGATTGAACAATCATCGTATCTGGGTTGTATTCGATTATGTTTATATAGTTATACTCACCAGGTAACTGTTCTTCCGTTATACATACGAGCAACTGAATTGAACAGAAGGTTGAATGGATAGTATATGGGTTGTATTCGATTATGATGTTATGCTGTGTATATAGTTATACACACTAGGAGACGGTATTCCAGTTTTACATACGAGCGACCGAAACGAAAAGAAAGTTGAATGGATAGACTGAACAATCAATGTATCTGGGTGGTATCCGATTATATCGCAATACTGTATATATAGTGATACTTACCAGGTGACGATACTTCCGTTACACATACTAGCGACTGAATCAAACAGAATGTTGAATGGTTAGACGAAACGATAATTGTATCTGAGTTGTATTCGATGATATCGTGATGATGTTTATATAGCAATACTCACCAGGTAACTGTCCTTCCGTTTTACATACAAGCGACCGAATCGAGCAGAAGGTTGAATGGATAGATTAAACAATCATCGTATCTGAGTTGTATTCGATTATGTTTTAATAGATATACTCACCAGGTACCAGTGCTTCCGATATACATACGAGCAACCGAATCGAACATAAGGTTGAATGGATAGATTGAACAATCATTGTATCTGGGTTGTCTCCGATTATATCGTTATGTTGTATATTTAACTACACCTACCATGTAACGGTTTATTCGTTACACATACGAGCGTCTGAATCGAACATAAGGTTGGATGGTTAGACGGAACGATAATTGTAACTAAGTTGTATTCGGTTATATCGTGATGACGTTCATATAGAAATACTCACCAGGTAACTGTTCTTCCGTTTTACATACAAGCGACCGAATCGAGCAGAAGGTTGAATTCAGTATAGATTGAACAATCATCGTATCTGGGTTGTATTCGATTATGTTTATATAGTTATACTCACCAGGTAATGAATTGAACAGAAGGTTGAATGGATAGTATATGGGTTGTATTCGATTATGATGTTATGCTGTGTATATAGTTATACACACTAGGAGACATTATTCCAGTTTTACATACGAGCGACCGAAACGAAAAGAAAGTTGAATGGATAGACTGAACAATCAATGTATCTGGGTGGTATCCGATTATATCGCAATACTGTATATATAGTGAAACTTACCAGGTGACGATACTTCCGTTACACATACTAGCGACTGAATCGAACAGAATGTTGTATGGTTAGACGAAACGATAATTGTATCTGAGTTGTATTCGATGATATCGTGATGATGTTTATATAGCAATACTCACCAGGTAACTGTCCTTCCGTTTTACATACAAGCGACCGAATCGAGCAGAAGGTTAAATGGATAGATTGAACAATCATCGTATCTGAGTTGTATTCGATTATGTTTATATAGATATACTCACCAGGTACCTGTTCTTCCGATATACATACGAGCAACCGAATCGAACATAAGGTTGAATGGATAGATTGAACAATCATCGTATCTGAGTTGTATTCGATTATGTTTATATAGTTATACTCACCAGGTAACTGTTCTTCCGTTATACATACGAGCGACTGAATTGAACTGAAGGTTGAATGGATAGACTAAACAATGATCGTATCTGGGGTTGTATTCGATTATATCGTGATGATGTTCATATAGTTATACTCACCAGGTAACTGTTCTCCAGTTATACATAAGAGCGACTGAACTGAACAGAAGGTTGAATGGATAGACTGAACAATCATCGTATCTGGGTTGTATTCGATTATTTCGTGATGATTATTATATATTATGTCTAACCAGGTAACTGTTCTTTCGTTATACATACTAGCAACCGAATCGAACATAAGGTTGAATGGATAGATTGAACAATCATTGTATCTGGGTTGTCTCCGATTATATCGTTATGTTGTATATTTAACTACACCTACCATGTAACGGTTCTTTCGTTACACATACGAGCGTCTGAATCGAACATAAGGTTGGATGGTTAGACGGAACGATAATTGTAACTGAGTTGTATTCGATTATATCGTGATGACGTTCATATAGAAATACTCACCAGGTTACTGTTCTTTCGTTATACATACGAGCAACCGAATCGAACAGAAGGTTGAATGGATAGTATCTGGGTTGTATTCGATTATGATGTTATGCTGTGTATATAGTTATACACACTAGGAGACGGTATTCCCGTTTTACATACGAGCGACCGAAACGAAAAGAAAGTTGATTGGATAGACTGAACAATCAATGTATCTGGGTGGTATCCGATTATATCGCAATACTGTATATATAGTGATACTTACCAGGTGACGGTACTTCCGTTACACATACTAGAGACTGAATCGAACAGAAGGTTAAATGGTTAGACGAAACGATAATTGTATCTGAGTTGTATTCGATGATATCGTGATGATGTTTATATAGCAATACTCACCAGGTAACTGTTCTTCCGTTCTACATACAAGCGACCGAATCGAGCAGAAGGTTGAATTCAGTATAGATTGAACAATCATCGTATCTGGGTTGTATTCGATTATGTTTATATAGTTATACTCACCAGGTAACTGTTCTTCCGTTATACATACGAGCAACTGAATTGAACAGAAGGTTGAATGGATAGTATATGGGTTGTATTCGATTATGATGTTATGCTGTGTATATAGTTATACACACTAGGAGACGGTATTCCAGTTTTACATACGAGCGACCGAAACGAAAAGAAAGTTGAATGGATAGACTGAACAATCAATGTATCTGGGTGGTATCCGATTATATCGCAATACTGTATATATAGTGATACTTACCAGGTGACGATACTTCCGTTACACATACTAGCGACTGAATCAAACAGAATGTTGAATGGTTAGACGAAACGATAATTGTATCTGAGTTGTATTCGATGATATCGTGATGATGTTTATATAGCAATACTCACCAGGTAACTGTCCTTCCGTTTTACATACAAGCGACCGAATCGAGCAGAAGGTTGAATGGATAGATTAAACAATCATCGTATCTGAGTTGTATTCGATTATGTTTTAATAGATATACTCACCAGGTACCAGTGCTTCCGATATACATACGAGCAACCGAATCGAACATAAGGTTGAATGGATAGATTGAACAATCATTGTATCTGGGTTGTCTCCGATTATATCGTTATGTTGTATATTTAACTACACCTACCATGTAACGGTTTATTCGTTACACATACGAGCGTCTGAATCGAACATAAGGTTGGATGGTTAGACGGAACGATAATTGTAACTAAGTTGTATTCGGTTATATCGTGATGACGTTCATATAGAAATACTCACCAGGTTACTGTTCTTTCGTTATACATACGAGCAACCGAATCGAACAGAAGGTTGAATGGATAGTATCTGGGTTGTATTCGATTATGATGTTATGCTGTGTATATAGTTATACACATAAGGTGACGGTATTCCCGTTTCACATACGAGCGACCGAAACGAACAGAAAGTTGAATGGATAGACTGAACAATCAATGTATCTGGGTGGTATCCGATTATATCGCAATACTGTATATATAGTGATACTTACCAGGTGACGGTACTTCCGTTACACATACTAGCGACTGAATCGAACAGAAGGTTTAATTGATAGACGAAACGATTATTGTATCTGAGTTGTATTCGATGATATCGTGATGATGTTTATATAGCAATACTCACCAGGTAACTGTTCTTCCGTTTTACATACAAGCGACCGAATCGAGCAGAAGGTTGAATTCAGTATAGATTGAACAATCATCGTATCTGGGTTGTATTCGATTATGTTTATATAGTTATACTCACCAGGTAACTGTTCTTCCGTTATACATACGAGCGACTGAATTGAACAGAAGGTTGAATGGATAGTATATGGGTTGTATTCGATTATGATGTTATGCTGTGTATATAGTTATACACACTAGGAGACGGTATTCCCGTTTTACATACGAGCGACCGAAACAAAAAGAAAGTTGAATGGATAGACTGAACAATCAATGTATCTGGGTGGTATCCGATTATATCGCAATATATAGTGATACTCACCAGGTGACGATACTTCCGTTACACATACTAGCGACTGAATCGAACAGAACGTTGAATGGTTAGACGAAACGATAATTGTATCTGAGTTGTATTCGATGATATCGTGATGATGTTTATATAGCAATACTCACCAGGTAACTGTCCTTCCGTTTTACATACAAGCGACCGAATCGAGCAAAAGGTTAAATGGATAGATTGAACAATCATCGTATCTGAGTTGTATTCGATTATGTTTATATAGATATACTCACCAGGTACCTGTTCTTCCGATATACATACGAGCAACCGAATCGAACATAAGGTTGAATGGATAGATTGAACAATCATCGTATCTGAGTTGTATTCGATTATGTTTATATAGTTATACTCACCAGGTAACTGTTCTTCCGTTATACATACGAGCGACTGAATTGAACTGAAGGTTGAATGGATAGACTAAACAATGATCGTATCTGGGGTTGTATTCGATTATATCGTGATGATGTTCATATAGTTATACTCACCAGGTAACTGTTCTCCAGTTATACATAAGAGCGACTGAACTGAACAGAAGGTTGAATGGATAGACTGAACAATCATCGTATCTGGGTTGTATTCGATTATTTCGTGATGATTATTATATATTATGTCTAGTTATACACACTAGGAGACGGTATTCCCGTTTTACATACAAGCGACCGAATCGAGCAAAAGGTTAAATGGATAGATTGAACAATCATCGTATCTGAGTTGTATTCGATTATGTTTATATAGATATACTCACCAGGTACCTGTTCTTCCGATATACATACGAGCAACCGAATCGAACATAAGGTTGAATGGATAGATTGAACAATCATCGTATCTGAGTTGTATTCGATTATGTTTATATAGTTATACTCACCAGGTAACTGTTCTTCCGTTATACATACGAGCGACTGAATTGAACTGAAGGTTGAATGGATAGACTAAACAATGATCGTATCTGGGGTTGTATTCGATTATATCGTGATGATGTTCATATAGTTATACTCACCAGGTAACTGTTCTCCAGTTATACATAAGAGCGACTGAACTGAACAGAAGGTTGAATGGATAGACTGAACAATCATCGTATCTGGGTTTTATTCGATTATTTCGTGATGATTATTATATATTATGTCTTACCATGTAACTGTTCTTTCGTTATACATACTAGCAACCGAATCGAACATAAGGTTGAATGGATAGATTGAACAATCATTGTATCTGGGTTGTCTCCGATTATATCGTTATGTTGTATATTTAACTACACCTACCATGTAACGGTTCTTTCGTTACACATACGAGCGTCTGAATCGAACATAAGGTTGGATGGTTAGACGGAACGATAATTGTAACTAAGTTGTATTCGATTATATCGTGATGACGTTCATATAGAAATACTCACCAGGTTACTGTTCTTTCGTTATACATACGAGCAACCGAATCGAACAGAAGGTTGAATGGATAGTATATGGGTTGTATTCGATTATGATGTTATGCTGTGTATATAGTTATACACACTAGGAGACATTATTCCAGTTTTACATACGAGCGACCGAAACGAAAAGAAAGTTGAATGGATAGACTGAACAATCAATGTATCTGGGTGGTATTCGATTATATCGCAATACTGTATATATAGTGATACTTACCAGGTGACGATACTTCCGTTACACATACTAGCGACTGAATCAAACAAAATGTTGAATGGTTAGACGAAACGATAATTGTATCTGAGTTGTATTCGATGATATCGTGATGATGTTTATATAGCAATACTCACCAGGTAACTGTCCTTCCGTTTTACATACAAGCGACCGAATCGAGCAGAAGGTTAAATGGATAGATTAAACAATCATCGTATCTGAGTTGTATTCGATTATGTTTTAATATATATACTCACCAGGTACCAGTGCTTCCGATATACATACGAGCAACCGAATCGAACATAAGGTTGAATGGATAGATTGAACAATCATTGTATCTGGGTTGTCTCCGATTATATCGTTATGTTGTATATTTAACTACACCTACCATGTAACGGTTTATTCGTTACACATACGAGCGTCTGAATCGAACATAAGGTTGGATGGTTAGACGGAACGATAATTGTAACTAAGTTGTATTCGGTTATATCGTGATGACGTTCATATAGAAATACTCACCAGGTTACTGTTCTTTCGTTATACATACGAGCAACCGAATCGAACAGAAGGTTGAATGGATAGTATCTGGGTTGTATTCGATTATGATGTTATGCTGTGTATATAGTTATACACATAAGGTGACGGTATTCCCGTTTCACATACGAGCGACCGAAACGAACAGAAAGTTGAATGGATAGACTGAACAATCAATGTATCTGGGTGGTATCCGATTATATCGCAATACTGTATATATAGTGATACTTACCAGGTGACGGTACTTCCGTTACACATACTAGCGACTGAATCGAACAGAAGGTTTAATTGATAGACGAAACGATTATTGTATCTGAGTTGTATTCGATGATATCGTGATGATGTTTATATAGCAATACTCACCAGGTAACTGTCCTTCCGTTTTACATACAAGCGACCGAATCGAGCAGAAGGTTAAATGGATAGATTGAACAATCATCGTATCTGAGTTGTATTTGATTATGTTTATATAGATATACTCACCAGGTACCTGTTCTTCCGATATACATACGAGCAACCGAATCGAACATAAGGTTGAATGGATAGATTGAACAATCATCGTATCTGAGTTGTATTCGATTATGTTTATATAGTTATACTCACCAGGTAACTGTTTTTCCGTTATACATACGAGCGACTGAATTGAACTGAAGGTTGAATGGATAGACTAAACAATGATCGTATCTGGGGTTGTATTCGATTATATCGTGATGATGTTTATATAGTTATACTCACCAGGTAACTGTTCTCCAGTTATACATAAGAGCGACTGAACTGAACAGAAGGTTGAATGGATAGAATCATCGTATCTGGGTTGTATTCGATTATTTCGTGATGATTATTATATATTATGTCTAACCAGGTAACTGTTCTTTCGTTATACATACTAGCAACCGAATCGAACATAAGGTTGAATGGATAGATTGAACAATCATTGTATCTGGGTTGTCTCCGATTATATCGTTATGTTGTATATTTAACTACACCTACCATGTAACGGTTCTTTCGTTACACATACGAGCGTCTGAATCGAACATAAGGTTGGATGGTTAGACGGAACGATAATTGTAACTAAGTTGTATTCGATTATATCGTGATGACGTTCATATAGAAATACTCACCAGGTTACTGTTCTTTCGTTATACATACGAGCAACCGAATCGAACAGAAGGTTGAATGGATAGTATCTGGGTTGTATTCGATTATCATGTTATGCTGTGTATATAGTTATACACATAAGGTGACGGTATTCCCGTTTCACATACGAGCGACCGAAACAAAAAGAAAGTTGAATGGATAGACTGAACAATCAATGTATCTGGGTGGTATCCGATTATATCGCAATACTGTATATATAGTGAAACTTACCAGGTGACGATACTTCCGTTACACATACTAGCGACTGAATCGAACAGAATGTTGTATGGTTAGACGAAACGATAATTGTATCTGAGTTGTATTCGATGATATCGTGATGATGTTTATATAGCAATACTCACCAGGTAACTGTCCTTCCGTTTTACATACAAGCGACCGAATCGAGCAGAAGGTTAAATGGATAGATTGAACAATCATCGTATCTGAGTTGTATTCGATTATGTTTATATAGATATACTCACCAGGTACCTGTTCTTCCGATATACATACGAGCAACCGAATCGAACATAAGGTTGAATGGATAGATTGAACAATCATCGTATCTGAGTTGTATTCGATTATGTTTATATAGTTATACTCACCAGGTAACTGTTCTTCCGTTATACATACGAGCGACTGAATTGAACTGAAGGTTGAATGGATAGACTAAACAATGATCGTATCTGGGGTTGTATTCGATTATATCGTGATGATGTTCATATAGTTATACTCACCAGGTAACTGTTCTCCAGTTATACATAAGAGCGACTGAACTGAACAGAAGGTTGAATGGATAGACTGAACAATCATCGTATCTGGGTTGTATTCGATTATTTCGTGATGATTATTATATATTATGTCTAACCAGGTAACTGTTCTTTCGTTATACATACTAGCAACCGAATCGAACATAAGGTTGAATGGATAGATTGAACAATCATTGTATCTGGGTTGTCTCCGATTATATCGTTATGTTGTATATTTAACTACACCTACCATGTAACGGTTCTTTCGTTACACATACGAGCGTCTGAATCGAACATAAGGTTGGATGGTTAGACGGAATGATAATTGTAACTATGTTGTATTCGATTATATCGTGATGACGTTCATATAGAAATACTCACCAGGTTACTGTTCTTTCGTTATACATACGAGCAACCGAATCGAACAGAAGGTTGAATGGATAGTATCTGGGTTGTATTCGATTATGATGTTATGCTGTGTATATAGTTATACACACTAGGAGACGGTATTCCCGTTTTACATACGAGCGACCGAAACGAAAAGAAAGTTGAATGGATAGACTGAACAATCAATGTATCTGGGTGGTATCCGATTATATCGCAATACTGTATATATAGTGATACTTACCAGGTGACGGTACTTCCGTTACACATACTAGAGACTGAATCGAACAGAAGGTTAAATGGTTAGACGAAACGATAATTGTATCTGAGTTGTATTCGATGATATCGTGATGATGTTTATATAGCAATACTCACCAGGTAACTGTTCTTCCGTTCTACATACAAGCGACCGAATCGAGCAGAAGGTTGAATTCAGTATAGATTAAACAATCATCGTATCTGGGTTGTATTCGATTATGTTTATATAGTTATACTCACCAGGTAACTGTTCTTCCGTTATACATACGAGCAACTGAATTGAACAGAAGGTTGAATGGATAGTATATGGGTTGTATTCGATTATGATGTTATGCTGTGTATATAGTTATACACACTAGGAGACGGTATTCCAGTTTTACATACGAGCGACCGAAACGAAAAGAAAGTTGAATGGATAGACTGAACAATCAATGTATCTGGGTGGTATCCGATTATATCGCAATACTGTATATATAGTGATACTTACCAGGTGACGATACTTCCGTTACACATACTAGCGACTGAATCAAACAGAATGTTGAATGGTTAGACGAAACGATAATTGTATCTGAGTTGTATTCGATGATATCGTGATGATGTTTATATAGCAATACTCACCAGGTAACTGTCCTTCCGTTTTACATACAAGCGACCGAATCGAGCAGAAGGTTGAATGGATAGATTAAACAATCATCGTATCTGAGTTGTATTCGATTATGTTTTAATAGATATACTCACCAGGTACCAGTGCTTCCGATATACATACGAGCAACCGAATCGAACATAAGGTTGAATGGATAGATTGAACAATCATTGTATCTGGGTTGTCTCCGATTATATCGTTATGTTGTATATTTAACTACACCTACCATGTAACGGTTTATTCGTTACACATACGAGCGTCTGAATCGAACATAAGGTTGGATGGTTAGACGGAACGATAATTGTAACTAAGTTGTATTCGGTTATATCGTGATGACGTTCATATAGAAATACTCACCAGGTTACTGTTCTTTCGTTATACATACGAGCAACCGAATCGAACAGAAGGTTGAATGGATAGTATCTGGGTTGTATTCGATTATGATGTTATGCTGTGTATATAGTTATACACATAAGGTGACGGTATTCCCGTTTCACATACGAGCGACCGAAACGAACAGAAAGTTGAATGGATAGACTGAACAATCAATGTATCTGGGTGGTATCCGATTATATCGCAATACTGTATATATAGTGATAAGGTGACGGTACTTCCGTTACACATACTAGCGACTGAATCGAACAGAAGGTTTAATTGATAGACGAAACGATTATTGTATCTGAGTTGTATTCGATGATATCGTGATGATGTTTATATAGCAATACTCACCAGGTAACTGTTCTTCCGTTTTACATACAAGCGACCGAATCGAGCAGAAGGTTGAATTCAGTATAGATTGAACAATCATCGTATCTGGGTTGTATTCGATTATGTTTATATAGTTATACTCACCAGGTAACTGTTCTTCCGTTATACATACGAGCGACTGAATTGAACAGAAGGTTGAATGGATAGTATATGGGTTGTATTCGATTATGATGTTATGCTGTGTATATAGTTATACACACTAGGAGACGGTATTCCCGTTTTACATACGAGCGACCGAAACAAAAAGAAAGTTGAATGGATAGACTGAACAATCAATGTATCTGGGTGGTATCCGATTATATCGCAATATATAGTGATACTCACCAGGTGACGATACTTCCGTTACACATACTAGCGACTGAATCGAACAGAACGTTGAATGGTTAGACGAAACGATAATTGTATCTGAGTTGTATTCGATGATATCGTGATGATGTTTATATAGCAATACTCACCAGGTAACTGTCCTTCCGTTTTACATACAAGCGACCGAATCGAGCAAAAGGTTAAATGGATAGATTGAACAATCATCGTATCTGAGTTGTATTCGATTATGTTTATATAGATATACTCACCAGGTACCTGTTCTTCCGATATACATACGAGCAACCGAATCGAACATAAGGTTGAATGGATAGATTGAACAATCATCGTATCTGAGTTGTATTCGATTATGTTTATATAGTTATACTCACCAGGTAACTGTTCTTCCGTTATACATACGAGCGACTGAATTGAACTGAAGGTTGAATGGATAGACTAAACAATGATCGTATCTGGGGTTGTATTCGATTATATCGTGATGATGTTCATATAGTTATACTCACCAGGTAACTGTTCTCCAGTTATACATAAGAGCGACTGAACTGAACAGAAGGTTGAATGGATAGACTGAACAATCATCGTATCTGGGTTGTATTCGATTATTTCGTGATGATTATTATATATTATGTCTAACCAGGTAACTGTTCTTTCGTTATACATACTAGCAACCGAATCGAACATAAGGTTGAATGGATACATTGAACAATCATTGTATCTGGGTTGTCTCCGATTATATCGTTATGTTGTATATTTAACTACACCTACCATGTAACGGTTCTTTCGTTACACATACGAGCGTCTGAATCGAACATAAGGTTGGATGGTTAGACGGAACGATAATTGTAACTAAGTTGTATTCGATTATATCGTGATGACGTTCATATAGAAATACTCACCAGGTTACTGTTCTTTCGTTATACATACGAGCAACCGAATCGAACAGAAGGTTGAATGGATAGTATATGGGTTGTATTCGATTATGATGTTATGCTGTGTATATAGTTATACACATAAGGTGACGGTATTCTTGTTTCACATACGAGCGACCGAAACGAACAGAAAGTTGAAAGGATAGACTGAACAATCAATGTATCAGGGTGGTATCCGATTATATCGCAATACTGTATATATAGTGATACTTACCAGGTGACGGTACTTCCGTTACACATACTAGCGACTGAATCGAACAGAAGGTTAAATGGTTAGACGAAACGATAATTGTATCTGAGTTGTATTCGATGATATCGTGATGATGTTTATATAACAATACTCACCAGGTAACTGTTCTTCCGTTTTACATACAAGCGACCGAATCGAGCAGAAGGTTGAATTCAGTATAGATTGAAAAATCATCGTATCTGAGTTGTATTCGATTATGTTTATATAGTTATACTCACCAGGTAACTGTTCTTCCGTTATACATACGAGCGAATGAATTGAACAGAAGGTTGAATGGATAGTATATGGGTTGTATTCGATTATGATGTTATGCTGTGTATATAGTTATACACACTAGGAGACGGTATTCCCGTTTTACATACGAGCGACCGAAACAAAAAGAAAGTTGGATGGATAGACTGAACAATCAACGTATCTGGGTGGTATCCGATTATATCGCAATACTGTATATATAGTGATACTTACCAGGTGACGATACTTCCGTTACACATACTAGCGACTGAATCGAACAGAATGTTGAATGGTTAGACGAAACGATAATTGTATCTGAGTTGTATTCGATGATATCGTGATGATGTTTATATAGCAATACTCACCAGGTTACTGTTCTTTCGTTATACATACGAGCAACCGAATCGAACAGAAGGTTGAATGGATAGTATCTGGGTTGTATTCGATTATGATGTTATGCTGTGTATATAGTTATACACATAAGGTGACGGTATTCCCGTTTCACATACGAGCGACCGAAACGAACAGAAAGTTGAATGGATAGACTGAACAATCAATGTATCTGGGTGGTATCCGATTATATCGCAATACTGAATATATAGTGACACTTACCAGGTGACGGTACTTCCGTTACACATACTAGCGACTGAATCGAACAGAAGGTTAAATGATTAGACGAAACGATAATTGTATCTGAGTTGTATTCGATGATATCGTGATGATGTTTATATAGCAATACTCACCAGGTAACTGTTCTTCCGTTTTACATACAAGCGACCGAATCGAGCAGAAGGTTGAATTCAGTATAGATTGAACAATCATCGTATCTGGGTTGTATTCGATTATGTTTATATAGTTATACTCACCAGGTAACTGTTCTTCCGTTATACATACGAGCGACTGAATTGAACAGAAGGTTGAATGGATAGTATATGGGTTGTATTCGATTATGATGTTATGCTGTGTATATAGTTATACACACTAGGAGACGGTATTCCCGTTTTACATACGAGCGACCGAAACAAAAAGAAAGTTGAATGGATAGACTGAACAATCAATGTATCTGGGTGGTATCCGATTATATCGCAATACTGTATATATAGTGATACTCACCAGGTGACGATACTTCCGTTACACATACTAGCGACTGAATCGAACAGAATGTTGAATGGTTAGACGAAACGATAATTGTATCTGAGTTGTATTCGATGATATCGTGATGATGTTTATATAGCAATACTCACCAGGTAACTGTCCTTCCGTTTTACATACAAGCGACCGAATCGAGCAAAAGGTTAAATGGATAGATTGAACAATCATCGTATCTGAGTTGTATTCGATTATGTTTATATAGATATACTCACCAGGTACCTGTTCTTCCGATATACATACGAGCAACCGAATCGAACATAAGGTTGAATGGATAGATTGAACAATCATCGTATCTGAGTTGTATTCGATTATGTTTATATAGTTATACTCACCAGGTAACTGTTCTTCCGTTATACATACGAGCGACTGAATTGAACTGAAGGTTGAATGGATAGACTAAACAATGATCGTATCTGGGGTTGTATTCGATTATATCGTGATGATGTTCATATAGTTATACTCACCAGGTAACTGTTCTCCAGTTATACATAAGAGCGACTGAACTGAACAGAAGGTTGAATGGATAGACTGAACAATCATCGTATCTGGGTTTTATTCGATTATTTCGTGATGATTATTATATATTATGTCTTACCATGTAACTGTTCTTTCGTTATACATACTAGCAACCGAATCGAACATAAGGTTGAATGGATAGATTGAACAATCATTGTATCTGGGTTGTCTCCGATTATATCGTTATGTTGTATATTTAACTACACCTACCATGTAACGGTTCTTTCGTTACACATACGAGCGTCTGATGCGAACATAAGGTTGGATGGTTAGACGGAACGATAATTGTAACTAAGTTGTATTCGATTATATCGTGATGACGTTCATATAGAAATACTCACCAGGTTACTGTTCTTTCGTTATACATACGAGCAACCGAATCGAACAGAAGGTTGAATGGATAGTATATGGGTTGTATTCGATTATGATGTTATGCTGTGTATATAGTTATACACATAAGGTGACGGTATTCTTGTTTCACATACGAGCGACCGAAACGAACAGAAAGTTGAAAGGATAGACTGAACAATCAATGTATCAGGGTGGTATCCGATTATATCGCAATACTGTATATATAGTGATACTTACCAGGTGACGGTACTTCCGTTACACATACTAGCGACTGAATCGAACAGAAGGTTAAATGGTTAGACGAAACGATAATTGTATCTGAGTTGTATTCGATGATATCGTGATGATGTTTATATAGCAATACTCACCAGGTAACTGTTCTTCCGTTTTACATACAAGCGACCGAATCGAGCAGAAGGTTGAATTCAGTATAGATTGAAAAATCATCGTATCTGGGTTGTATTCGATTATGTTTATATAGTTATACTCACCAGGTAACTGTTCTTCCGTTATACATACGAGCGAATGAATTGAACAGAAGGTTGAATGGATAGTATATGGGTTGTATTCGATTATGATGTTATGCTGTGTATATAGTTATACACACTAGGAGACGGTATTCCCGTTTTACATACGAGCGACCGAAACAAAAAGAAAGTTGGATGGATAGACTGAACAATCAATGTATCTGGGTGGTATCCGATTATATCGCAATACTGTATATATAGTGATACTTACCAGGTGACGGTACTTCCGTTACACATACTAGCGACTGAATCGAACAGAAGGTTAAATGGTTAGACGAAACGATAATTGTATCTGAGTTGTATTCGATGATATCGTGATGATGTTTATATAGCAATACTCACCAGGTAACTGTTCTTCCGTTCTACATACAAGCGACCGAATCGAGCAGAAGGTTGAATTCAGTATAGATTGAACAATCATCGTATCTGGGTTGTATTCGATTATGTTTATATAGTTATACTCACCAGGTAACTGTTCTTCCGATATACATACGAGCAACTGAATTGAACAGAAGGTTGAATGGATAGTATATGGGTTGTATTCGATTATGATGTTATGCTGTGTATATAGTTATACACACTAGGAGACGGTATTCCAGTTTTACATACGAGCGACCGAAATGAAAAGAAAGTTGAATGGATAGACTGAACAATCAATGTATCTGGGTGGTATCCGATTATATCGCAATACTGTATATATAGTGATACTTACCAGGTGACGATACTTCCGTTACACATACTAGCGACTGAATCAAACAGAATGATGAATGGTTAGACGAAACGATAATTGTATCTGAGTTGTATTCGATGATATCGTGATGATGTTTATATAGCAATACTCACCAGGTAACTGTCCTTCCGTTTTACATACAAGCGACCGAATCGAGCAGAAGGTTGAATGGATAGATAAAACAATTATCGTATCTGAGTTGTATTCGATTATGTTTTAATAGATATACTCACCAGGTACCAGTGCTTCCGATATACATACGAGCAACCGAATCGAACATAAGGTTGAATGGATAGATTGAACAATCATTGTATCTGGGTTGTCTCCGATTATATCGTTATGTTGTATATTTAACTACACCTACCATGTAACGGTTTATTCGTTACACATACGAGCGTCTGAATCGAACATAAGGTTGGATGGTTAGACGGAACGATAATTGTAACTAAGTTGTATTCGGTTATATCGTGATGACGTTCATATAGAAATACTCACCAGGTTACTGTTCTTTCGTTATACATACGAGCAACCGAATCGAACAGAAGGTTGAATGGATAGTATCTGGGTTGTATTCGATTATGATGTTATGCTGTGTATATAGTTATACACATAAGGTGACGGTATTCCCGTTTCACATACGAGCGACCGAAACGAACAGAAAGTTGAATGGATAGACTGAACAATCAATGTATCTGGGTGGTATCCGATTATATCGCAATACTGTATATATAGTGATACTTACCAGGTGACGGTACTTCCGTTACACATACTAGCGACTGAATCGAACAGAAGGTTTAATTGATAGACGAGACGATTATTGTATCTGAGTTGTATTCGATGATATCGTGATGATGTTTATATAGCAATACTCACCAGGTAACTGTTCTTCCGTTTTACATACAAGCGACCGAATCGAGCAGAAGGTTGAATTCAGTATAGATTGAACAATCATCGTATCTGGGTTGTATTCGATTATGTTTATATAGTTATACTCACCAGGTAACTGTTCTTCCGTTATACATACGAGCGACTGAATTGAACAGAAGGTTGAATGGATAGTATATGGGTTGTATTCGATTATGATGTTATGCTGTGTATATAGTTATACACACTAGGAGACGGTATTCCCGTTTTACATACGAGCGACCGAAACAAAAAGAAAGTTGAATGGATAGACTGAACAATCAATGTATCTGGGTGGTATCCGATTATATCGCAATACTGTATATATAGTGATACTCACCAGGTGACGATACTTCCGTTACACATACTAGCGACTGAATCGAACAGAATGTTGAATGGTTAGACGAAACGATAATTGTATCTGAGTTGTATTCGATGATATCGTGATGATGTTTATATAGCAATACTCACCAGGTAACTGTCCTTGCGTTTTACATACAAGCGACCGAATCGAGCAAAAGGTTAAATGGATAGATTGAACAATCATCGTTTCTGAGTTGTATTCGATTATGTTTATATAGATATACTCACCAGGTACCTGTTCTTCCGATATACATACGAGCAACCGAATCGAACATAAGGTTGAATGGATAGATTGAACAATCATCGTATCTGAGTTGTATTCGATTATGTTTATATAGTTATACTCACCAGGTAACTGTTCTTCCGTTATACATACGAGCGACTGAATTGAACTGAAGGTTGAATGGATAGACTAAACAATGATCGTATCTGGGGTTGTATTCGATTATTTCGTGATGATGTTCATATAGTTATACTCACCAGGTAACTGTTCTCCAGTTATACATAAGAGCGACTGAACTGAACAGAAGGTTGAATGGATAGACTGAACAATCATCGTATCTGGGTTTTATTCGATTATTTCGTGATGATTATTATATATTATGTCTTACCATGTAACTGTTCTTTCGTTATACATACTAGCAACCGAATCGAACATAAGGTTGAATGGATAGATTGAACAATCATTGTATCTGGGTTGTCTCCGATTATATCGTTATGTTGTATATTTAACTACACCTACCATGTAACGTTTCTTTCGTTACACATACGAGCGTCTGATGCGAACATAAGGTTGGATGGTTAGACGGAACGATAATTGTAACTAAGTTGTATTCGATTATATCGTGATGACGTTCATATAGAAATACTCACCAGGTTACTGTTCTTTCGTTATACATACGAGCAACCGAATCGAACAGAAGGTTGAATGGATAGTATATGGGTTGTATTCGATTATGATGTTATGCTGTGTATATAGTTAAACACATAAGGTATTCCCGTTTCACATACGAGCGACCGAAACGAACAGAAAGTTGAATGGATAGACTGAACAATCAATGTATCTGGGTGGTATCCGATTATATCGCAATACTGTATATATAGTGATACTTACCAGGTGACGGTACTTCCGTTACACATACTAGCGACTGAATCGAACAGAAGGTTAAATGGTTAGACGAAACGATAATTGTATCTGAGTTGTATTCGATGATATCGTGATTATGTTTATATAGCAATACTCACCAGGTAACTGTTCTTCCGTTTTACATACAAGCGACCGAATCGAGCAGAAGGTTGAATTCAGTATAGATTGAACAATCATCGTATCTGGGTTGTATTCGATTATGTTTATATAGTTATACTCACCAGGTAACTGTTCTTCCGTTATACATACGAGCGACTGAATTGAACAGAAGGTTGAATGGATAGTATATGGGTTGTATTCGATTTTGATGTTATGCTGTGTATATAGTTATACACACTAGGAGACGGTATTCCCGTTTTACATACGAGCGACCGAAACAAAAAGAAAGTTGAATGGATAGACTGAACAATCAATGTATCTGGGTGGTATCCGATTATATCGCAATACTGTATATATAGTGATACTTACTAGGTGACGATACTTCCGTTACACATACTAGCGACTGAATCTAACAGAATGTTGAATGATTAGACGAAACGATAATTGTATCTGAGTTGTATTCGATGATATCGTGATGATGTTTATATAGCAATACTCACCAGGTAACTGTTCTTCCGTTTTACATACAAGCGACCGAATCGAGCGGAAGGTTAAATGGATAGATTGAACAATCATCGTATCTGAGTTGTATTCGTTTATGTTTATATAGATATACTCACCAGGTACCTGTTCTTCCGATATACATACGAGCAACCGAATCGAACATAAGGTTGAATGGATAGATTGAACAATCATCGTATCTGAGTTGTATTCGATTATGTTTATATAGTTATACTCACCAGGTAACTGTTCTTCCGTTATACATACGAGCGACTGAATTGAACTGAAGGTTGAATGGATAGACTGAACAATCATCGTATCGGGGTTGTATTCGATTATTTCGTGATGATTATTATATATTATGTCTAACCACGTAACTGTTCTTTCGTTATACATACTAGCAACCGAATCGAACATAAGGTTGAATGGATAGATTGAACAATCATTGTATCTGGGTTGTCTCCGATTATATCGTTATGTTGTATATTTAACTACACCTACCATGTAACGGTTCATTCGTTACACATACGAGCGTCTGAATCGAACATGAGGTTGGATGGTTAGAAGGAACGATAATTGTAACTAAGTTGTATTCGATTATATCGTGATGACGTTCATATAGAAATACTCACCAGGTTACTGTTCTTTCGTTATACATACGAGCAACCGAATCGAACAGAAGGTTGAATGGATAGTATCTGGGTTGTATTCGATTATGATGTTATGCTGTGTATATAGTTATACACATAAGGTGACGGTATTCCCGTTTCACATACGAGCGACCGAAACGAACAGAAAGATGAATGGATAGACTGAACAATCAATGTATCTGGGTGGTATCCGATTATATCGCAATACTGTATACATAGTGATACTTACCAGGTGACGG
This sequence comes from Chrysomela aeneicollis, assembly GCA_029955515.1. Lineage (NCBI taxonomy): Eukaryota > Metazoa > Arthropoda > Insecta > Coleoptera > Chrysomelidae > Chrysomela > Chrysomela aeneicollis. The sequence goes on along the minus strand of JARUHQ010000005.1, from coordinate 4,146,752 downwards.
TACTTCCGTTACACATACTAGCGACTGAATCGAACAGAATGTTGAATGGTTAGACGAAACGATAATTGTATCTGAGTTGTATTCGATGATATCGTGATGATGTTTATATAGCAATACTCACCAGGTAACTGTCCTTCCGTTTTACATACAAGCGACCGAATCGAGCAGAAGGTTGAATGGATAGATTGAACAATCATCGTATCTGAGTTGTATTCGATTATGTTTATATAGATATACTCACCAGGTACCTGTTCTTCCGATATACATACGAGCAACCGAATCGAACATAAGGTTCAATGGATAGATTGAACAATCATCGTATCTGAGTTGTATTCGATTATGTTTATATAGTTATACTCACCAGGTAACTGTTCTTCCGTTATACATACGAGCGACTGAATTGAACTGAAGGTTGAATGGATAGACTAAACAATGATCGTATCTGGGGTTGTATTCGATTATATCGTGATGATGTTCATATTGTTATACTCACCAGGTAACTGTTCTCCAGTTATACATAAGAGCGACTGAACTGAACAGAAGGTTGAATGGATAGACTGAACAATCATCGTATCTGGGTTGTATTCGATTATTTCGTGATGATTATTATATATTATGTCTAACCACGTAACTGTTCTTTCGTTATACATACTAGCAACCGAATCGAACATAAAGTTGAATGGATAGATTGAACAATCATTGTATCTGGGTTGTCTCCGATTATATCGTTATGTTGTATATTCAACTACACCTACCATGTAACGGTTCTTTCGTTACACATACGAGCGTCTGAATCGAACATAAGGTTGGATGGTTAGACGGAACGATAATTGTAACTAAGTTGTATTCGATTATATCGTGATGACGTTCATATAGAAATACTCACCAGGTTACTGTTCTTTCGTTATACATACGAGCAACCGAATCGAACAGAAGGTTGAATGGATAGTATCTGGGTTGTATTCGATTATGATGTTATGCTGTGTATATAGTTATATACATAAGGTGACGGTATTCCCGTTTCACATAAGAGCGACCGAAACGAACAGAAAGTTGAATGGATAGACTGAACAATCTATGTATCTGGGTGGTATACGATTATATCGCAATACTGTATATATAGTGATACTTACCAGGTGACAACACTTCCGTTACACATACTAGCGACTGAATCGAACAGAAGGTTAAATGGTTAGACGAAACGATAATTGTATCTGAGTTGTATTCGATGATATCGTGATGATGTTTATATAGCAATACTCACCAGGTAACTGTCCTTCCGTTTTACATACAAGCGACCGAATCGAGCAGCAGGTTAAATGGATAGTTTGAACAATCATCGTATCTGAGTTGTATTCGATTATGTTTATATAGTTATACTCACCAGGTAACTGTTCTTCCGTTATACATACGAGCGACTGAATTGAACAGAAGGTTGAATGGATAGTATATGGGTTGTATTCGATTATGATGTTATGCTGTGTATATAGTTATACACATAAGGTGACGGTATTCCCGTTTCACATACGAGCGACCGAAACGAACAGAAAGTTGAATGGATAGACTGAACAATCAATGTATCTGGGTGGTATCCGATTATATCGCAATACTGTATATATAGTGATACTTACCAGGTGACGGTACTTCCGTTACACATACTAGCGACTGAATCGAACAGAAGGTTAAATGGTTAGACGAAACGATAATTGTATCTGAGTTGTATTCGATGATATCGTGATGATGTTTATATAGCAATACTCACCAGGTAACTGTTCTTCCGTTCTACATACAAGCGACCGAATCGAGCAGAAGGTTGAATTCAGTATAGATTGAACAATCATCGTATCTGGGTTGTATTCGATTATGTTTATATAGTTATACTCACCAGGTAACTGTTCTTCCGTTATACATACGAGCAACTGAATTGAACAGAAGGTTGAATGGATAGTATCTGGGTTGTATTCGATTATGATGTTATGCTGTGTATATAGTTATACACACTAGGAGACGGTATTCCAGTTTTACATACGAGCGACCGAAATGAAAAGAAAGTTGAATGGATAGACTGAACAATCAATGTATCTGGGTGGTATCCGATTATATCGCAATACTGTATATATAGTGATACTTACCAGGTGACGATACTTCCGTTACACATACTAGCCACTGAATCAAACAGAATGATGAATGGTTAGACGAAACGATAATTGTATCTGAGTTGTATTCGATGATATCGTGATGATGTTTATATAGCAATACTCACCAGGTAACTGTCCTTCCGTTTTACATACAAGCGACCGAATCGAGCAGAAGGTTGAATGGATAGATAAAACAATTATCGTATCTGAGTTGTATTCGATTATGTTTTAATAGATATACTCACCAGGTACCAGTGCTTCCGATATACATACGAGCAACCGAATCGAACATAAGGTTGAATGGATAGATTGAACAATCATTGTATCTGGGTTGTCTCCGATTATATCGTTATGTTGTATATTTAACTACACCTACCATGTAACGGTTTATTCGTTACACATACGAGCGTCTGAATCGAACATAAGGTTGGATGGTTAGACGGAACGATAATTGTAACTAAGTTGTATTCGGTTATATCGTGATGACGTTCATATAGAAATACTCACCAGGTTACTGTTCTTTCGTTATACATACGAGCAACCGAATCGAACAGAAGGTTGAATGGATAGTATCTGGGTTGTATTCGATTATGATGTTATGCTGTGTATATAGTTATACACATAAGGTGACGGTATTCCGGTTTCACATACGAGCGACCGAAACGAACAGAAAGTTGAATGGATAGACTGAACAATCAATGTATCTGGGTGGTATCCGATTATATCGCAATACTGTATATATAGTGATACTTACCAGGTGACGGTACTTCCGTTACACATACTAGCGACTGAATCGAACAGAAGGTTTAATTGATAGACGAGACGATTATTGTATCTGAGTTGTATTCGATGATATCGTGATGATGTTTATATAGCAATACTCACCAGGTAACTGTTCTTCCGTTTTACATACAAGCGACCGAATCGAGCAGAAGGTTGAATTCAGTATAGATTGAACAATCATCGTATCTGGGTTGTATTCGATTATGTTTATATAGTTATACTCACCAGGTAACTGTTCTTCCGTTATACATACGAGCGACTGAATTGAACAGAAGGTTGAATGGATAGTATATGGGTTGTATTCGATTATGATGTTATGCTGTGTATATAGTTATACACACTAGGAGACGGTATTCCCGTTTTACATACGAGCGACCGAAACAAAAAGAAAGTTGAATGGATAGACTGAACAATCAATGTATCTGGGTGGTATCCGATTATATCGCAATACTGTATATATAGTGATACTCACCAGGTGACGATACTTCCGTTACACATACTAGCGACTGAATCGAACAGAATGTTGAATGGTTAGACGAAACGATAATTGTATCTGAGTTGTATTCGATGATATCGTGATGATGTTTATATATCAATACTCACCAGGTAACTGTCCTTCCGTTTTACATACAAGCGACCGAATCGAGCAAAAGGTTAAATGGATAGATTGAACAATCACCGTATCTGAGTTGTATTCGATTATGTTTATATAGATATACTCACCAGGTACCTGTTCTTCCGATATACATACGAGCAACCGAATCGAACATAAGGTTGAATGGATAGATTGAACAATCATCGTATCTGAGTTGTATTCGATTATGTTTATATAGTTATACTCACCAGGTAACTGTTCTTCCGTTATACATACGAGCGACTGAATTGAACTGAAGGTTGAATGGATAGACTAAACAATGATCGTATCTGGGGTTGTATTCGATTATTTCGTGATGATGTTCATATAGTTATACTCACCAGGTAACTGTTCTCCAGTTATACATAAGAGCGACTGAACTGAACAGAAGGTTGAATGGATAGACTGAACAATCATCGTATCTGGGTTTTATTCGATTATTTCGTGATGATTATTATATATTATGTCTTACCATGTAACTGTTCTTTCGTTATACATACTAGCAACCGAATCGAACATAAGGTTGAATGGATAGATTGAACAATCATTGTATCTGGGTTGTCTCCGATTATATCGTTATGTTGTATATTTAACTACACCTACCATGTAACGGTTCTTTCGTTACACATACGAGCGTCTGATGCGAACATAAGGTTGGATGGTTAGACGGAACGATAATTGTAACTAAGTTGTATTCGATTATATCGTGATGACGTTCATATAGAAATACTCACCAGGTTACTGTTCTTTCGTTATACATACGAGCAACCGAATCGAACAGAAGGTTGAATGGATAGTATATGGGTTGTATTCGATTATGATGTTATGCTGTGTATATAGTTAAACACATAAGGTATTCCCGTTTCACATACGAGCGACCGAAACGAACAGAAAGTTGAATGGATAGACTGAACAATCAATGTATCTGGGTGGTATCCGATTATATCGCAATACTGTATATATAGTGATACTTACCAGGTGACGGTACTTCCGTTACACATACTAGCGACTGAATCGAACAGAAGGTTAAATGGTTAGACGAAACGATAATTGTATCTGAGTTGTATTCGATGATATCGTGATGATGTTTATATAGCAATACTCACCAGGTAACTGTTCTTCCGTTCTACATACAAGCGACCGAATCGAGCAGAAGGTTGAATTCAGTATAGATTGAACAATCATCGTATCTGGGTTGTATTCGATTATGTTTATATAGTTATACTCACCAGGTAACTGTTCTTCCGTTATACATACGAGCAACTGAATTGAACAGAAGGTTGAATGGATAGTATCTGGGTTGTATTCGATTATGATGTTATGCTGTGTATATAGTTATACACACTAGGAGACGGTATTCCAGTTTTACATACGAGCGACCGAAATGAAAAGAAAGTTGAATGGATAGACTGAACAATCAATGTATCTGGGTGGTATCCGATTATATCGCAATACTGTATATATAGTGATACTTACCAGGTGACGATACTTCCGTTACACATACTAGCCACTGAATCAAACAGAATGATGAATGGTTAGACGAAACGATAATTGTATCTGAGTTGTATTCGATGATATCGTGATGATGTTTATATAGCAATACTCACCAGGTAACTGTCCTTCCGTTTTACATACAAGCGACCGAATCGAGCAGAAGGTTGAATGGATAGATAAAACAATTATCGTATCTGAGTTGTATTCGATTATGTTTTAATAGATATACTCACCAGGTACCAGTGCTTCCGATATACATACGAGCAACCGAATCGAACATAAGGTTGAATGGATAGATTGAACAATCATTGTATCTGGGTTGTCTCCGATTATATCGTTATGTTGTATATTTAACTACACCTACCATGTAACGGTTTATTCGTTACACATACGAGCGTCTGAATCGAACATAAGGTTGGATGGTTAGACGGAACGATAATTGTAACTAAGTTGTATTCGGTTATATCGTGATGACGTTCATATAGAAATACTCACCAGGTTACTGTTCTTTCGTTATACATACGAGCAACCGAATCGAACAGAAGGTTGAATGGATAGTATCTGGGTTGTATTCGATTATGATGTTATGCTGTGTATATAGTTATACACATAAGGTGACGGTATTCCGGTTTCACATACGAGCGACCGAAACGAACAGAAAGTTGAATGGATAGACTGAACAATCAATGTATCTGGGTGGTATCCGATTATATCGCAATACTGTATATATAGTGATACTTACCAGGTGACGGTACTTCCGTTACACATACTAGCGACTGAATCGAACAGAAGGTTTAATTGATAGACGAAACGATAATTGTATCTGAGTTGTATTCGATGATATCGTGATGATGTTTATATAGCAATACTCACCAGGTAACTGTCCTTCCGTTTTACATACAAGCGACCGAATCGAGCAGAAGGTTAAATGGATAGATTGAACAATCATCGTATCTGAGTTGTATTCGATTATGTTTATATAGATATACTCACCAGGTACCTGTTCTTCCGATATACATACGAGCAACCGAATCGAACATAAGGTTCAATGGATAGATTGAACAATCATCGTATCTGAGTTGTATTCGATTATGTTTATATAGTTATACTCACCAGGTAACTGTTCTTCCGTTATACATACGAGCGACTGAATTGAACTGAAGGTTGAATGGATAGACTAAACAATGATCGTATCTGGGGTTGTATTCGATTATATCGTGATGATGTTCATATTGTTATACTCACCAGGTAACTGTTCTCCAGTTATACATAAGAGCGACTGAACTGAACAGAAGGTTGAATGGATAGACTGAACAATCATCGTATCTGGGTTGTATTCGATTATTTCGTGATGATTATTATATATTATGTCTAACCACGTAACTGTTCTTTCGTTATACATACTAGCAACCGAATCGAACATAAAGTTGAATGGATAGATTGAACAATCATTGTATCTGGGTTGTCTCCGATTATATCGTTATGTTGTATTTTCAACTACACCTACCATGTAACGGTTCTTTCGTTACACATACGAGCGTCTGAATCGAACATAAGGTTGGATGGTTAGACGGAACGATAATTGTAACTAAGTTGTATTCGATTATATCGTGATGACGTTCATATAGAAATACTCACCAGGTTACTGTTCTTTCGTTATACATACGAGCAACCGAATCGAACAGAAGGTTGAATGGATAGTATCTGGGTTGTATTCGATTATGATGTTATGCTGTGTATATAGTTATACACATAAGGTGACGGTATTCCCGTTTCACATAAGAGCGACCGAAACGAACAGAAAGTTGAATGGATAGACTGAACAATCTATGTATCTGGGTGGTATCCGATTATATCGCAATACTGATACTTACCAGGTGACAATATTTCCGTTACACATACTAGCGACTGAATCGAACAGAAGGTTAAATGGTTAGACGAAACGATAATTGTATCTGAGTTGTATTCGATGATATCGTGATGATGTTTATATAGCAATACTCACCAGGTAACTGTCCTTCCGTTTTACATACAAGCGACCGAATCGAGCAGAAGGTTAAATGGATAGATTGAACAATCATCGTATCTGAGTTGTATTCGATTATGTTTATATATATATACTCACCAGGTAACTGTTCTTCCGTTATACATACGAGCGACTGAATTGAACAGAAGGTTGAATGGATAGTATATGGGTTGTATTCGATTATGATGTTATGCTGTGTATATAGTTATACACACTAGGAGACGGTATTCCCGTTTTACATACGAGCGACCGAAACGAACAGAAAGATGAATGGATAGACTGAACAATCAATGTATCTGGGTGGTATCCGATTATATCGCAATACTGTATACATAGTGATACTTACCAGGTGACGGTACTTCCGTTACACATACTAGCGACTGAATCGAACAGAATGTTGAATGGTTAGACGAAACGATAATTGTATCTGAGTTGTATTCGATGATATCGTGATGATGTTTATATAGCAATACTCACCAGGTAACTGTCCTTCCGTTTTACATACAAGCGACCGAATCGAGCAGCAGGTTAAATGGATAGATTGAACAATCATCGTATCTGAGTTGTATTCGATTATGTTTATATAGATATACTCACCAGGTACCTGTTCTTCCGATATACATACGAGCAACCGAATCGAACATAAGGTTGAATGGATATATTGAACAATCATCGTATCTGAGTTGTATTCGATTATGTTTATATAGTTATACTCACCAGGTAACTGTTCTTCCGTTATACATACGAGCGACTGAACTGAAGGTTGAATGGATAGACTAAACAATGATCGTATCTATGGTTGTATTCGATTATATCGTGATGATGTTCATATAGTTATACTCACCAGGTAACTGTTCTCCAGTTATACATAAGAGCGACTGAACTGAACAGAAGGTTGAATGGATAGACTGAACAATCATCGTATCTGGGTTGTATTCGATTATTCCGTGATGATTATTATATATTATGTCTAACCAGGTAACTGTTCTTTCGTTATACATACTAGCAACCAAATCGAACATAAGGTTGAATGGATAGATTGAACAATCATTGTATCTGGGTTGTCTCCGATTATATCGTTATGTTGTATATTCAACTACACCTACCATGTAACGGTTCTTTCGTTACACATACGAGCGTCTGAATCGAACATAAGGTTGGATGGTTAGACGGAACGATAATTGTAACTAAGTTGTATTCGATTATATCGTGATAACGTTCATATAGAAATACTCACCAGGTTACTGTTCTTTCGTTATACATACGAGCAACCGAATCGAACAGAAGGTTGAATGGATAGTATCTGGGTTGTATTCGATTATGATGTTATGCTGTGTATATAGTTAAACACATAAGGTGACGGTATTCCCGTTTCACATACGAGCGACCGAAACGAACAGAAAGTTGAATGGATAGACTGAACAATCAATGTATCTGGGTGGTATCCGATTATATCGCAATACTGTATATATAGTGATACTTACCAGGTGACGGTACTTCCGTTACACATACTAGCGACTGAATCGAACAGAAGGTTAAATGGTTAGACGAAACGATAATTGTATCTGAGTTGTATTCGATGATATCGTGATTATGTTTATATAGCAATACTCACCAGGTAACTGTTCTTCCGTTTTACATACAAGCGACCGAATCGAGCAGAAGGTTGAATTCAGTATAGATTGAACAATCATCGTATCTGGGTTGTATTCGATTATGTTTATATAGATATACTCACCAGGTACCTGTTCTTCCGATATACATACGAGCAACCGAATCGAACATAAGGTTCAATGGATAGATTGAACAATCATCGTATCTGAGTTGTATTCGATTATGTTTATATAGTTATACTCACCAGGTAACTGTTCTTCCGTTATACATACGAGCGACTGAATTGAACTGAAGGTTGAATGGATAGACTAAACAATGATCGTATCTGGGGTTGTATTCGATTATATCGTGATGATGTTCATATTGTTATACTCACCAGGTAACTGTTCTCCAGTTATACATAAGAGCGACTGAACTGAACAGAAGGTTGAATGGATAGACTGAACAATCATCGTATCTGGGTTGTATTCGATTATTTCGTGATGATTATTATATATTATGTCTAACCACGTAACTGTTCTTTCGTTATACATACTAGCAACCGAATCGAACATAAAGTTGAATGGATAGATTGAACAATCATTGTATCTGGGTTGTCTCCGATTATATCGTTATGTTGTATTTTCAACTACACCTACCATGTAACGGTTCTTTCGTTACACATACGAGCGTCTGAATCGAACATAAGGTTGGATGGTTAGACGGAACGATAATTGTAACTAAGTTGTATTCGATTATATCGTGATGACGTTCATATAGAAATACTCACCAGGTTACTGTTCTTTCGTTATACATACGAGCAACCGAATCGAACAGAAGGTTGAATGGATAGTATCTGGGTTGTATTCGATTATGATGTTATGCTGTGTATATAGTTATACACATAAGGTGACGGTATTCCCGTTTCACATAAGAGCGACCGAAACGAACAGAAAGTTGAATGGATAGACTGAACAATCTATGTATCTGGGTGGTATCCGATTATATCGCAATACTGTATATATAGTGATACTTACCAGGTGACAATATTTCCGTTACACATACTAGCGACTGAATCGAACAGAAGGTTAAATGGTTAGACGAAACGATAATTGTATCTGAGTTGTATTCGATGATATCGTGATGATGTTTATATAGCAATACTCACCAGGTAACTGTCCTTCCGTTTTACATACAAGCGACCGAATCGAGCAGAAGGTTAAATGGATAGATTGAACAATCATCGTATCTGAGTTGTATTCGATTATGTTTATATATATATACTCACCAGGTAACTGTTCTTCCGTTATACATACGAGCGACTGAATTGAACAGAAGGTTGAATGGATAGTATATGGGTTGTATTCGATTATGATGTTATGCTGTGTATATAGTTATACACACTAGGAGACGGTATTCCCGTTTTACATACGAGCGACCGAAACGAACAGAAAGATGAATGGATAGACTGAACAATCAATGTATCTGGGTGGTATCCGATTATATCGCAATACTGTATACATAGTGATACTTACCAGGTGACGGTACTTCCGTTACACATACTAGCGACTGAATCGAACAGAATGTTGAATGGTTAGACGAAACGATAATTGTATCTGAGTTGTATTCGATGATATCGTGATGATGTTTATATAGCAATACTCACCAGGTAACTGTCCTTCCGTTTTACATACAAGCGACCGAATCGAGCAGCAGGTTAAATGGATAGATTGAACAATCATCGTATCTGAGTAGTATTCGATTATGTTTATATAGATATACTCACCAGGTACCTGTTCTTCCGATATACATACGAGCAACCGAATCGAACATAAGGTTGAATGGATATATTGAACAATCATCGTATCTGAGTTGTATTCGATTATGTTTATATAGTTATACTCACCAGGTAACTGTTCTTCCGTTATACATACGAGCGACTGAACTGAAGGTTGAATGGATAGACTAAACAATGATCGTATCTATGGTTGTATTCGATTATATCGTGATGATGTTCATATAGTTATACTCACCAGGTAACTGTTCTCCAGTTATACATAAGAGCGACTGAACTGAACAGAAGGTTGAATGGATAGACTGAACAATCATCGTATCTGGGTTGTATTCGATTATTCCGTGATGATTATTATATATTATGTCTAACCAGGTAACTGTTCTTTCGTTATACATACTAGCAACCAAATCGAACATAAGGTTGAATGGATAGATTGAACAATCATTGTATCTGGGTTGTCTCCGATTATATCGTTATGTTGTATATTCAACTACACCTACCATGTAACGGTTCTTTCGTTACACATACGAGCGTCTGAATCGAACATAAGGTTGGATGGTTAGACGGAACGATAATTGTAACTAAGTTGTATTCGATTATATCGTGATAACGTTCATATAGAAATACTCACCAGGTTACTGTTCTTTCGTTATACATACGAGCAACCGAATCGAACAGAAGGTTGAATGGATAGTATCTGGGTTGTATTCGATTATGATGTTATGCTGTGTATATAGTTAAACACATAAGGTGACGGTATTCCCGTTTCACATACGAGCGACCGAAACGAACAGAAAGTTGAATGGATAGACTGAACAATCAATGTATCTGGGTGGTATCCGATTATATCGCAATACTGTATATATAGTGATACTTACCAGGTGACGGTACTTCCGTTACACATACTAGCGACTGAATCGAACAGAAGGTTAAATGGTTAGACGAAACGATAATTGTATCTGAGTTGTATTCGATGATATCGTGATTATGTTTATATAGCAATACTCACCAGGTAACTGTTCTTCCGTTTTACATACAAGCGACCGAATCGAGCAGAAGGTTGAATTCAGTATAGATTGAACAATCATCGTATCTGGGTTGTATTCGATTATGTTTATATAGTTATACTCACCAGGTAACTGTTCTTCCGTTATACATACGAGCGACTGAATTGAACAGAAGGTTGAATGGATAGTATATGGGTTGTATTCGATTTTGATGTTATGCTGTGTATATAGTTATACACACTAGGAGACGGTATTCCCGTTTTACATACGAGCGACCGAAACAAAAAGAAAGTTGAATGGATAGACTGAACAATCAATGTATTTGGGTGGTATCCGATTATATCGCAATACTGTATATATAGTGATACTTACCAGGTGACGATACTTCCGTTACACATACTAGCGACTGAATCTAACAGAATGTTGAATGATTAGACGAAACGATAATTGTATCTGAGTTGTATTCGATGATATCGTGATGATGTTTATATAGCAATACTCACCAGGTAACTGTTCTTCCGTTTTACATACAAGCGACCGAATCGAGCAGAAGGTTGAATTCAGTATAGATTGAACAATCATCGTATCTGGGTTGTATTCGATTATGTTTATAAAGTTATACTCACCAGGTAACTGTTCTTCCGTTATACATACGAGCGACTGAATTGAACAGAAGGTTGAATGGATAGTATATGGGTTGTATTCGATTATGATGTTATGCTGTGTATATAGTTATACACACTAGGAGACGGTATTCTCGTTTTACATACGAGCGATCGAAACGAAAAGAAAGTTGAATGGATAGACTGAACAATCAATGTATCTGGGTGGTATCCGATTATATCGCAAGACTGTATATATTGTGATACTTACCAGGTGACGATACTTCCGTTAAACATACTAGCGACTGAATCGAACAGAATGTTGAATGGTTAGACGAAACGATAATTGTATCTGAGTTGTATTCGATGATATCGTGATGATGTTTATATAGCAATACTCACCAGGTAACTGTCCTTCCGTTTTACATACAAGCGACCGAATCGAGCAGAAGGTTAAATGGATAGATTGAACAATCATCGTATCTGAGTTGTATTCGATTATGTTTATATAGATATACTCACCAGGTACCTGTTCTTCCGATATACATACGAGCAACCGAATCGAACATAAGGTTGAATGGATAGATTGAACAATCATCGTATCTGAGTTGTATTCGATTATGTTTATATAGTTATACTCACCAGGTAACTGTTCTTCCGTTATACATACGAGCGACTGAATTGAACTGAAGGTTGAATGGATAGACTAAACAATGATCGTATCTGGGGTTGTATTCGATTATATCGTGATGATGTTCATATAGTTATACTCACCAGGTAACTGTTCTCCAGTTATACATAAGAGCGACTGAACTGAACAGAAGGTTGAATGGATAGACTGAACAATCATCGTATCGGGGTTGTATTCGATTATTTCGTGATGATTATTATATATTATGTCTAACCACGTAACTGTTCTTACGTTATACATACTAGCAACCGAATCGAACATAAGGTTGAATGGATAGATTGAACAATCATTGTATCTGGGTTGTCTCCGATTATATCGTTATGTTGTATATTTAACTACACCTACCATGTAACGGTTCATTCGTTACACATACGAGCGTCTGAATCGAACATGAGGTTGGATGGTTAGAAGGAACGATAATTGTAACTAAGTTGTATTCGATTATATCGTGATGACGTTCATATAGAAATACTCACCAGGTTACTGTTCTTTCGTTATACATACGAGCAACCGAATCTAACAGAAGGTTGAATGGATAGTATCTGAGTTGTATTCGATTATGATGTTATGCTGTGTATATAGTTATACACATAAGGTGACGGTATTCCCGTTTCACATACGAGCGACCGAAACGAACAGAAAGATGAATGGATAGACTGAACAATCAATGTAACTGGGTGGTATCCGATTATATCGCAATACTGTATATATAGTGATACTTACCAGGTGACGGTACTCCGTTACACATACTAGCGACTGAATCGAACAGAATGTTGAATGGTTAGACGAAACGATAATTGTATCTGAGTTGTATTCGATGATATCGTGATGATGTTTATATAGCAATACTCACCAGGTAACTGTCCTTCCGTTTTACATACAAGCGACCGAATCGAGCAGAAGGTTAAATGGATAGATTGAACAATCATCGTATCTGAGTTGTATTCGATTATGTTTATATAGATATACTCACCAGGTACCTGTTCTTCCGATATACATACGAGCAACCGAATCGAACATAAGGTTCAATGGATAGATTGAACAATCATCGTATCTGAGTTGTATTCGATTATGTTTATATAGTTATACTCACCAGGTAACTGTTCTTTCGTTATACATACGAGCGACTGAATTGAACTGAAGGTTGAATGGATAGACTAAACAATGATCGTATCTGGGGTTGTATTCGATTATATCGTGATGATGTTCATATAGTTATACTCACCAGGTAACTGTTCTCCAGTTATACATAAGAGCGACTGAACTGAACAGAAGGTTGAATGGATAGACTGAACAATCATCGTATCTGGGTTGTATTCGATTATTTCGTGATGATTATTATATATTATGTCTAACCACGTAACTGTTCTTTCGTTATACATACTAGCAACCGAATCGAACATAAAGTTGAATGGATAGATTGAACAATCATTGTATCTGGGTTGTCTCCGATTATATCGTTATGTTGTATATTTAACTACACCTACCATGTAACGGTTCTTTCGTTACACATACGAGCGTCTGAATCGAACATAAGGTTGGATGGTTAGACGGAACGATAATTGTATCTGAGTTGTATTCGATGATATCGTGATGATGTTTATATAGCAATACTCACCAGGTAACTGTCCTTCCGTTTTACATACAAGCGACCGAATCGAGCAGAAGGTTAAATGGATAGATTGAACAATCATCGTATCTGAGTTGTATTCGATTATGTTTATATAGATATACTCACCAGGTACCTGTTCTTCCGATATACATACGAGCAACCGAATCGAACATAAGGTTCAATGGATAGATTGAACAATCATCGTATCTGAGTTGTATTCGATTATGTTTATATAGTTATACTCACCAGGTAACTGTTCTTTCGTTATACATACGAGCGACTGAATTGAACTGAAGGTTGAATGGATAGACTAAACAATGATCGTATCTGGGGTTGTATTCGATTATATCGTGATGATGTTCATATAGTTATACTCACCAGGTAACTGTTCTCCAGTTATACATAAGAGCGACTGAACTGAACAGAAGGTTGAATGGATAGACTGAACAATCATCGTATCTGGGTTGTATTCGATTATTTCGTGATGATTATTATATATTATGTCTAACCACGTAACTGTTCTTTCGTTATACATACTAGCAACCGAATCGAACATAAAGTTGAATGGATAGATTGAACAATCATTGTATCTGGGTTGTCTCCGATTATATCGTTATGTTGTATATTTAACTACACCTACCATGTAACGGTTCTTTCGTTACACATACGAGCGTCTGAATCGAACATAAGGTTGGATGGTTAGACGGAACGATAATTGTAACTAAGTTGTATTCGATTATATCGTGATGACGTTCATATAGAAATACTCACCAGGTTACTGTTCTTTCGTTATACATACGAGCAACCGAATCGAACAGAAGGTTGAATGGATAGTATCTGGGTTGTATTCGATTATGATGTTATGCTGTGTATATAGTTATACACATAAGGTGACGGTATTCCCGTTTCACATAAGAGCGACCGAAACGAACAGAAAGTTGAATGGATAGACTGAACAATCAATGTATCTGGGTGGTATCCGATTATATCGCAATACTGTATATATAGTGATACTTACCAGGTGACAACACTTCCGTTACACATACTAGCGACTGAATCGAACAGAAGGTTAAATGGTTAGACGAAACGATAATTGTATCTGAGTTGTATTCGATGATATCGTGATGATGTTTATATAGCAATACTCACCAGGTAACTGTCCTTCCGTTTTACATACAAGCGACCGAATCGAGCAGAAGGTTAAATGGATAGATTGAACAATCATCGTATCTGAGTTGTATTCGATTATGTTTATATATATATACTCACCAGGTAACTGTTCTTCCGTTATACATACGAGCGACTGAATTGAACAGAAGGTTGAATGGATAGTATATGGGTTGTATTCGATTATGATGTTATGCTGTGTATATAGTTATACACATAAGGTGACGGTATTCCCGTTTCACATACGAGCGACCGAAACGAACAGAAAGTTGAATGGATAGACTGAACAATCAATGTATCTGGGTGGTATCCGATTATATCGCAATACTGTATATATAGTGATACTTACCAGGTGACGGTACTTCCGTTACACATACTAGCGACTGAATCGAACAGAAGGTTAAATGGTTAGACGAAACGATAATGGTATCTGAGTTGTATTCGATGATATCGTGATGATGTTTATATAGCAATACTCACCAGGTAACTGTTCTTCCGTTTTACATACAAGCGACCGAATCGAGCAGAAGGTTGAATTCAGTATAGATTGAACAGTCATCGTATCTGGGTTGTATTCGATTATGTTTATATAGTTATACTCACCAGGTAACTGTTCTTCCGTTATACATACGAGTGACTGAATTGAACAGAAGGTTGAATGGATAGTATCTGGGTTGTATTCGATTATGATGTTATGCTGTGTGTATAGTTATACACATAAGGTGACGGTATTCCCGTTTCACATACGAGCGACCGAAACGAACAGAAAGTTGAATGGATAGACTGAACAATCAATGTATCTGGGTGGTATCCGATTATATCGCAATACTGTATATATAGTGATACTTACCAGGTGACGGTACTTCCGTTACACATACTAGCGACTGAATCGAACAGAAGGTTAAATGGTTAGACGAAACGATAATTGTATCTGAGTTGTATTCGATGATATCGTGATGATGTTTATATAGCAATACTCACCAGGTAACTGTTCTTCCGTTTTACATACAAGCGACCGAATCGAGCAGAAGGTTGAATTCAGTATAGATTGAACAATCATCGTATCTGAGTTGTATTCGATTATGTTTATATAGTTATACTCACCAGGTAACTGTTCTTCCGTTATACATACGAGCGACTGAATTGAACAGAAGGTTGAATGGATAGTATATGGGTTGTATTCGATTATGATGTTTTGCTGTGTATATAGTTATACACACTAGGAGACGGTATTCCCGTTTTACATACGAGCGACCGAAACGAGAAGAAAGTTGAATGGATAGACTGAACAATCAATGTATCTGGGTGGTATCCGATTATATCGCATTACTGTATATATAGTGATACTTACCAGGTGACGATACTTCCGTTACACATACTAGCGACTGAATCGAACAGAATGTTGAATGGTTAGACGAAACGATAATTGTATCTGAGTTGTATTCGATGATATCGTGATGATGTTTATATAGCAATACTCACCAGGAAACTGTCCTTCCGTTTTACATACAAGCGACCGAATCGAGCAGAAGGTTAAATGGATAGATTGAACAATCATCGTATCTGAGTTGTATTCGATTATGTTTATATAGATATACCCACCAGGTACCTGTTCTTCCGATATTCATACGAGCAACCGAATCGAACATAAGGTTGAATGGATAGATTGAACAATCATCGTATCTGAGTTGTATTCGATTATGTTTATATAGTTATACTCACCAGGTAACTGTTCTTCCGTTATACATACGAGCGACTGAATTGAACTGAAGGTTGAATGGATAGACTAAACAATGATCGTATCTGGGGTTGTATTCGATTATATCGTGATGATGTTCATATAGTTATACTCACCAGGTAACTGTTCTCCAGTTATACATAAGAGCGACTGAACTGAACAGAAGGTTGAATGGATAGACTGAACAATCATCGTATCTGGGTTGTATTCGATTATTTCGTGATGATTATTATATATTATGTCTAACCAGGTAACTGTTCTTTCGTTATACATACTAGCAACCGAATCGAACATAAGGTTGAATGGATAGATTGAAAAATCATTGTATCTGGGTTGTCTCCGATTATTTCGTTATGTTGTATATTTAACTACAACTACCATGTAACGGTTCTTTCGTTACACATACGAGCGTCTGAATCGAACATAAGGTTGGATGGTTAGACGGAACGATAATTGTAACTAAGTTGTATTCGATTATATCGTGATGACGTTCACATAGAAATACTCACCATGTTACTGTTCTTTCGTTATACATACGAGCAACCGAATCGAACAGAAGGTTGAATAGATAGTATCTGGGTTGTATTCGATTATGATGTTATGCTGTGTATATAGTTATACACATAAGGTGACGGTATTCCCGTTTCACATACGAACGACCGAAACGAACAGAAAGTTGAATGGATAGACTGAACAATCAATGTATCTGGGTGGTATCCGATTATATCGCAATACTGTATATATAGTGATACTTACCAGGTGACGGTACTTCCGTTACACATACTAGCGACTGAATCGAACAGAAGGTTAAATGGTTAGACGAAACGATAATTTTATCAGAGTTGTATTCGATGATATCGTGATGATGTTTATATAGCAATACTCACCAGGTAACCGTTTTACATACAAGCGACCGAATCGAGCAGAAGGTTGAATTCAGTATAGATTGAACATTCATCGTATCTGGGTTGTATTCGATTATGTTTATATAGTTATACTCACCAGGTAACTGTTCTTCCGTTATACATACGAGTGACTGAATTGAACAGAAGGTTGAATTGATAGTATCTGGGTTGTATTCGATTATGATAATATGCTGTGTATATAGTTATACACATAAGGTGACGGTATTCCCGTTTCACATACGAGCGACCGAAACGAGCAGAAAGTTGAATGGATAGACTGAACAATCAATGTATCTGGGTGGTATCCGATTATATCGCAATACTGTATATTTAGTGATACTTACCAGGTGACGGTACTTCCGTTACACATACTAGCGACTGAATCGAACAGAAGGTTAAATGGTTAGACGAAACGATAATTGTATCTGAGTTGTATTCGATGATATACTCACCAGGTAACTATTCTTCCGTTTTACATACAAGCGACCGAATCGAGCAGAAGGTTGAATTCAGTATAGAGTTGAATGGATAGACTGAACAATCATCGTATCTGGGTTGTATTCGATTATGTTTATATAGTTATACTCACCAGGTAACTGTTCTTCCGTTATACATACGAGTGACTGAATTGAACAGAAGGTTGAATTGATAGTATAAGGGTTGTATTCGATTATGATGTTATGCTGTGTATATAGTTATACACATAAGGTGATGGTATTCCCGTTTCACATACGATGATGTTTATATAGCAATACTCACCAGGTAACTGTCCTTCCGTTTTACATACAAGCGACCGAATCGAGTAGAAGGTTAAATGGATAGATTGAACAATCATCGTATCTGAGTTGTATTCGATTATGTTTATATAGTTATACTCACCAGGTAACTGTTCTTCCGTTATTCATACGAGTGACTGAATTGAACAGAAGGTTGAATGGATAGTATCTGGGTTGTATTCGATTATGATGTTATGCTGTGTATATATTTATACACATAAGGTGACGGTATTCCTGTTTCACATACGAGCGACCGAAACGAACAGAAAGTTGAATGGATAGACTGGACAATCAATGTATCTGGGTGGTATCCGATTATATCGCAATACTGTATATATAGTGATACTTACCAGGTGACGGTACTTCCGTTACACATAACTAGCGACTGAATCGAACAGAAGGTTAAATGGTTAGACGAAACGATAATTGTATCTGAGTTGTATTCGATGATATCGTGATGATGTTTATATAGCAATACTCACCAGGTAACTGTTCTTCCGTTTTACATACAAGCGACCGAATCGAGCAGAAGGTTGAATTCAGTATAGATTGAACAATCATCGTATCTGGGTTGTATTCGATTATGTTTATATAGTTATACTCACCAGGTAACTGTTCTTCCGTTATACATACGAGCGACTGAATTGAACAGAAGGTTGAATGGATAGTATCTGGGTTGTATTCGATTATGATGTTATGCTGTGTATATAGTTATACACATAAGGTGACGGTATTCCCGTTTCACATACGAGCGACCGAAACGAACAGAAAGTTGAATGGATAGACTGAACAATCAATGTATCTGGGTGGTATCCGATTATATCGCAATACTGTATATATAGTGATACTTACCAGGTGACGGTACTTCCGTTACACATACTAGCGACTGAATCGAACAGAAGGTTAAATGGTTAGACGAAACGATAATTGTATCTGAGTTGTATTCGATGATATCGTGATGATGTTTATATAGCAATACTCACCAGGTAACTGTTCTTCCGTTTTACATACAAGCGACCGAATCGAGCAGAAGGTTGAATTCAGTATAGATTGAACAATCATCGTATCTGGGTTGTATTCGATTATGTTTATATAGTTATACTCACCAGGTAACTGTTCTTCCGTTATACATACGAGTGACTGAATTGAACAGAAGGTTGAATGGATAGTATCTGGGTTGTATTCGATTATGATGTTATGCTGTGTGTATAGTTATACACATAAGGTGACGGTATTCCCGTTTCACATACGAGCGACCGAAACGAACAGAAAGTTGAATAGATAGACTGAACAATCAATGTATCTGGGTGGTATCCGATTATATCGCAATACTGTATATATAGTGATACTTACCAGGTGACGGTACTTCCGTTACACATACTAGCGACTGAATCGAACAGAAGGTTAAATGGTTAGACGAAACGATAATTGTATCTGAGTTGTATTCGATGATATCGTGATGATGTTTATATAGCAATACTCACCAGGTAACTGTTCCTCCGTTTTACATACAAGCGACCGAATCGAGCAGAAGGTTGAATTCAGTATAGATTGAACAATCATCGTATCTGAGTTGTATTCGATTATGTTTATATAGTTATACTCACCAGGTAACTGTTCTTCCGTTATACATACGAGCGACTGAATTGAACAGAAGGTTGAATGGATAGCATATGGGTTGTATTCGATTATGATGTTTTGCTGTGTATATAGTTATATACACATAAGGTGACGGTATTCCCGTTTCACATACGAGCGACCGAAACGAACAGAAAGTGGAATGGATAGACTGAACAATCAATGTATCTGGGTGGTATCCGATTATATCGCAATACTGTATATATAGTGATACTTACCAGGTGACGGTACTTCCGTTACACATACTAGCGACTGAATCGAACAGAAGGTTAAATGGTTAGACGAAACGATAATTGTATCTGAGTTGTATTCGATGATATCGTGATGATGTTAATATAGCAATACTCACCAGGTAACTGTTCTTCCGTTTTACATACAAGCGACC
The DNA here is from genome assembly GCA_029955515.1 of Chrysomela aeneicollis. Lineage (NCBI taxonomy): Eukaryota > Metazoa > Arthropoda > Insecta > Coleoptera > Chrysomelidae > Chrysomela > Chrysomela aeneicollis. Next base: position 4,125,768 of record JARUHQ010000005.1, on the reverse strand, counting down.
GAATCGAGCAGAAGGTTGAATTCAGTATAGATTGAACAATCATCGTATCTGGGTTGTATTCGATTATGTTTATATAGTTATACTCACCAGGTAACTGTTCTTCCGTTATACATACGAGCGTCTGAATCGAACATGAGGTTGGATGGTTAGACGGAACGATAATTTTAACTAAGTTGTATTCGATTATATCGTGATGACGTTCATATAGAAATACTCACCAGGTTACTGTTCTTTCGTTATACATACGAGCAACCGAATCGAACAGAAGGTTGAATGGATAGTATCTGGGTTGTATTCGATTATGATGTTATGCTGTGTATATAGTTATACACATAAGGTGACGGTATTCCCGTTTCACATACGAGCGACCGAAACGAATAGAAAGTTGAATGGATAGACTGAACAATCAATGTATCTGGGTGGTATCCGATTATATCGCAATACTGTATATATAGTGATACTTACCAGGTGACGGTACTTCCGTTACACATACTAGCGACTGAATCGAACAGAAGGTTGAATGGTTAGACGAAACGATAATTGTATCTGAGTTGTATTCGATGATATCGTGATGATGTTTATATAGCAATACTCACCAGGTAACTGTTCTTCCGTTTTACATACAAGCGACCGAATCGAGCAGAAGGTTTAATTCAGTATAGATTGAACAATCATCGTATCTGGGTTGTATTCGATTATGTTTATATAGTTATACTCACCAGGTAACTGTTCTTCCGTTATACATACGAGCGACTGAATTGAACAGAAGGTTGAATGGATAGTATATGGGTTGTATTCGATTATGATGTTATGCTGTGTATATAGTTATACACACTAGGAGACGGTATTCCCGTTTTACATACGAGCGACCGAAACGAAAAGAAAGTTGAATGGATAGACTGAACAATCAATGTATCTGGGTGGTATCCGATTATATCGCAATACTGTATATATAGTGATACTTACCAGGTGACGATACTTCCGTTACACATACTAGCGACTGAATCGAACAGAATGTTGAATGGTTAGACGAAACGATAATTGTATCTGAGTTGTATTCGATGATATCGTGATGATGTTTATATAGCAATACTCACCAGGTTCTTCCGTTTTACATACAAGCGACCGAATCGAGCAGAAGGTTGAATTCAGTATAGATTGAACAATCATCGTATCTTGGTTGTATTCGATTATGTTTATATAGTTATACTCACCAGGTAACTGTTCTTTCGTTATACATACGAGCAACCAAATCGAACAGAAGGTTGAATGGATAGTATATGGGTTGTATTCGATTATGATGTTATGCTGTGTATATTGTTATACACACTAGGAGACGGTATTCCCGTTTTACATACGAGCGACCGAAACGAAAAGAAAGTTGAATGGATAGACTGAACAATCAATGTATCTGGGTGGTATCCGATTATATCGCAATACTGTATATATAGTGATACTTACCAGGTGACGGTACTTCCGTTACACATGCTAGCGACTAAATCGAACAGAAGGTTGAATGGTTAGACGAAACGATAATTGTATCTGAGTTGTATTCGATGATATCGTGGTGATGTTTATATAGCAATACTCACCAGGTAACTGTTCTTTCGTTTTACATACAAGCGACCGAATCGAGCAGAAGGTTAAATGAATAGATTGAACAATCATCGTATCTGGGTTGTATTCGATTATGTTTATATAGTAATACTCACCAGGTAACTGTTCTTCCGTTTTACATACAAGCGACCGAATCGAGCAGAAGGTTAAATTTAGTATAGATTGAACAATCATCGTATCTGGGTTGTATTCGATTATGTTTATATAGTTATACTCACCAGGTAACTGTTCTTCCGTTATACATACGAGCGACTGAATTGAACAGAAGGTTGAATGGATAGACAAAACAATAATCGTATCTGGGGTTGTATTCGATTATATCTTGATGATGTTCATATAATTATACTCACCAGGAAACTGTTCTCCAGTTATACATAAGAGCGACTGAACTGAACAGAAGGTTGAATGGATAGACTGAACAATCATCGTATCTGGGTTGTATTCGATTATATCGTGATTATCATCACATAGTATGTCTAACCTGGTAACAGTTCTTCCGTTATACATACGAGCAACCAAATCGAACATAAGTTTGAATGGATAGATTGAACAATCATTGTATCTGGGTTGTCTCCGATTATATCGTTATGCTGTATATTTAGTTACACCTACCATGTAACGGTTCTTTCGTTACACATACGAGCGTCTGAATCGAACATAAGGTTGGATGGTTAGACGGAACGATAATTGTAACTGAGTTGTATTCGATTATATCGTGGTGATGTTTATATAGTAATACTCACCAGGTGACTGTTCTTGCGTTATACATACGAGCGACCCAATCGAACATAAGGTTGGATGGATAGACGGAATGATCATTGTATCTGAGTTGTATTCGATTATATCGTGATGACGTTCATATAGAAATACTCACCAGGTTACTGTTCTTTCGTTATACATACGAGAAACCGAATCGAACAGAAGGTTGAATGGATAGTATCTGGGTTGTATTCGATTATGATGTTATGCTGTGTATATAGTTATACACACTAGGTGACGGTATTCCCGTTTTACATACGAGCGACCGAAACGAACGGAAAGTTGAATGGATAGACTGAACTCAATGTATCTGGTTGGTATCCGATTATATCGCAATACTGTATATATAGTGATACTTACCAGGTGATCGAATCGAATACAACCCATATACTATCCATTCAACCTTCTGTTCAATTCAGTCGCTCGTATGTAAAACGGAAGAACAGTTACCTGGTGAGTATAACTATATAAACATAATCGAATACAACCCAGATACGATGATTGTTCAATCTATACTGAATTCAACCTTCTGCTCGATTCGGTCGCTTGTATGTAAAACGGAAGAACAGTTACCTGGTGAGTATTGCTATATAAACATCATCACGATATCATCGAATACAACTCAGATACAATTATCGTTTCGTCTAACCATTTAACCTTCTGTTCGATTCAGTCGCTAGTATGTGTAACGGAAGTACCGTCACTTGGTTAGTATCACTATATATACAGTATTGCGATATAATCGGATACCACCCAGATACATTGATTGTTCAGTCTATCCATTAACTTTCTGTTCGTTTCGGTCGCTCGTATGTGAAACGGGAATACCGTCACCTTATGTGTATAACTATATACACAGCATAACATCATAATCGAATACAACCCAGATACTATCCATTCAACCTTCTGTTCGATTCGGTTGCTCGTATGTATAACGAAAGAACAGTAACCTGGTGAGTATTTCTATATGAACGTCATCACGATATAATCGAATACAACTTAGTTACAATTATCGTTCCGTCTAACCATCCAACCTTATGTTCGATTCAGACGCTCGTATGTGTAACGAAAGAACCGTTACATGGTAGGTGTAGTTAAATATACAACATAACGATATAATCGGAGACAACCCAGATACAATGATTGTTCAATCTATCCATTCAACTTATGTTCGATTCGGTTGCTAGTATGTATAACGAAAGAACAGTTACCTGGTTAGACATAATCACGAAATAATCGAAAACAACCCAGATAAGATGATTGTTCAGTCTATCCATTCAACCTTCTGTTCAGTTCAGTCGCTCTTATGTATAACTGGAGAACAGTTACCTGGTGAGTATAACTATATGAACATCATCACGATATAATCGAATACAACCCCAGATACGATCATTGTTTAGTCTATCCATTCAACCTTCAGTTCAATTCAGTCGCTCGTATGTATAACGGAAGAACAGTTACCTGGTGAGTATAACTATATAAACATAATCGAATACAACTCAGATACGATGATTATTCAATCTATCCATTCAACCTTATGTTCGATTCGGTTGCTCGTATGTATATCGGAAGAACAGGTACCTGGTGAGTATATCTATATAAACATAATCGAATACAACTCAGATACGATGATTGTTCAATCTATCCATTTAACCTTCTGCTCGATTCGGTCGCTTGTATGTAAAACGGAAGGACAGTTACCTGGTGAGTATTGCTATATAAACATCATCACGATATCATCGAATACAACAGATACAATTATCGTTTCGTATAACCATTCAACATTCTGTTCGATTCAGTCGCTAGTATGTGTAACGGAAGTATCGTCACCTGGTAAGTATCACTATATATACAGTATTGCGATATAATCGGATACCACCCAGATACATTGATTGTTCAGTCTATCCATTCAACTTTCTTTTCGTTTCGGTCGCTCGTATGTAAAACGGGAATACCGTCTCCTAGTGTGTATAACTATATACACAGCATAACATCATAATCGAATACAACCCATATACTATCCATTCAACCTTCAGTTCAATTCAGTCGCTCGTATGTATAACGGAAGAACAGTTACCTGGTGAGTATAACTATATAAACATAATCAAATACAACTCAGATACGATGATTGTTCAATCTATCCATTCAACCTTATGTTCGATTCGGTTGCTCGTATGTATATCGGAAGAACAGGTACCTGGTGAGTATATCTATATAAACATAATCGAATACAACTCAGATACGATGATTGTTCAATCTATCCATTTAACCTTCTGCTCGATTCGGTCGCTTGTATGTAAAACGGAAGGACAGTTACCTGGTGAGTATTGCTATATAAACATCATCACGATATCATCGAATACAACAGATACAATTATCGTTTCGTCTAACCATTCAACATTCTGTTCGATTCAGTCGCTAGTATGTGTAACGGAAGTATCGTCACCTGGTAAGTATCACTATATATACAGTATTGCGATATAATCGGATACCACCCAGATACATTGATTGTTCAGTCTATCCATTCAACTTTCTTTTCGTTTCGGTCGCTCGTATGTAAAATGGGAATACCGTCTCCTAGTGTGTATAACTATATACACAGCATAACATCATAATCGAATACAACCTATATACTATCCATTCAACCTTCTGTTCAATTCAGTCGCTCGTATGTATAACGGAAGAACAGTTACCTGGTGAGTATAACTATATAAACATAATCGAATACAACCCAGATACGATGATTGTTCAATCTATACTGAATTCAACTTTCTGCTCGATTCGGTCGCTTGTATGTAAAACGGAAGAACAGTTACCTGGTGAGTATTGCTATATAAACATCATCACGATATCATCGAATACAACTCAGATACAATTATCGTTTCGTCTAACCATTTAACCTTCTGTTCGATTCAGTCGCTAGTATGTGTAACGGAAGTACCGTCACCTGGTAAGTATCACTATATATACAGTATTGCGATATAATCGGATACCACCCAGATACATTGATTGTTCAGTCTATCCATTCAACTTTCTGTTCGTTTCGGTCGCTCGTATGTGAAACGGGAATACTGTCACCTTATGTGTATAACTATAAACACAGCATAACATCATAATCGAATACAACCCAGATACTATCCATTCAACCTTCTGTTCGATTCGGTTGCTCGTATGTATAACGAAAGAACAGTAACCTGGTGAGTATTTCTATATGAACGTCATCACGATATAATCGAATACAACTTAGTTATAATTATCGTTCCGTCTAACCATCCAACCTTATGTTCGATTCAGACGCTCGTATGTGTAACGAAAGAACCGTTACATGGTAGGTGTAGTTAAATATACAACATAACGATATAATCGGAGACAACCCAGATACAATGATTGTTCAATCTATCCATTCAACCTTATGTTCGATTCGGTTGCTAGTATGTATAACGAAAGAACAGTTACCTGGTTAGACATAATATATAATAATCATCACGAAATAATCGAATACAACACAGATACGATGATTGTTCAGTCTATCCATTCAACCTTCAGTTCAATTCAGTCGCTCGTATGTATAACGGAAAAACAGTTACCTGGTGAGTATTACTATATAAACATAATCGAATACAACTCAGATACGATGATTGTTCAATCTATCCATTCAACCTTATGTTCGATTCGGTTGCTCGTATGTATATCGGAAGAACAGGTACCTGGTGAGTATAACTATATAAACATAATCGAATACAACTCAGATACGATGATTGTTCAATCTATCCATTCAACCTTATGTTCGATTCGGTTGCTCGTATGTATATCGGAAGAACAGGTACCTGGTGAGTATATCTATATAAACATAATCGAATACAACTCAGATACGATGATTGTTCAATCTATCCATTTAACCTTCTGCTCGATTCGGTCGCTTGTATGTAAAACGGAAGGACAGTTACCTGGTGAGTATTGCTATATAAACATCATCACGATATCATCGAATACAACAGATACAATTATCGTTTCGTATAACCATTCAACATTCTGTTCGATTCAGTCGCTAGTATGTGTAACGGAAGTATCGTCACCTGGTAAGTATCACTATATATACAGTATTGCGATATAATCGGATACCACCCAGATACATTGATTGTTCAGTCTATCCATTCAACTTTCTTTTCGTTTCGGTCGCTCGTATGTAAAACGGGAATACCGTCTCCTAGTGTGTATAACTATATACACAGCATAACATCATAATCGAATACAACCCATATACTATCCATTCAACCTTCAGTTCAATTCAGTCGCTCGTATGTATAACGGAAGAACAGTTACCTGGTGAGTATAACTATATAAACATAATCAAATACAACTCAGATACGATGATTGTTCAATCTATCCATTCAACCTTATGTTCGATTCGGTTGCTCGTATGTATATCGGAAGAACAGGTACCTGGTGAGTATATCTATATAAACATAATCGAATACAACTCAGATACGATGATTGTTCAATCTATCCATTTAACCTTCTGCTCGATTCGGTCGCTTGTATGTAAAACGGAAGGACAGTTACCTGGTGAGTATTGCTATATAAACATCATCACGATATCATCGAATACAACAGATACAATTATCGTTTCGTCTAACCATTCAACATTCTGTTCGATTCAGTCGCTAGTATGTGTAACGGAAGTATCGTCACCTGGTAAGTATCACTATATATACAGTATTGCGATATAATCGGATACCACCCAGATACATTGATTGTTCAGTCTATCCATTCAACTTTCTTTTCGTTTCGGTCGCTCGTATGTAAAATGGGAATACCGTCTCCTAGTGTGTATAACTATATACACAGCATAACATCATAATCGAATACAACCTATATACTATCCATTCAACCTTCTGTTCAATTCAGTCGCTCGTATGTATAACGGAAGAACAGTTACCTGGTGAGTATAACTATATAAACATAATCGAATACAACCCAGATACGATGATTGTTCAATCTATACTGAATTCAACTTTCTGCTCGATTCGGTCGCTTGTATGTAAAACGGAAGAACAGTTACCTGGTGAGTATTGCTATATAAACATCATCACGATATCATCGAATACAACTCAGATACAATTATCGTTTCGTCTAACCATTTAACCTTCTGTTCGATTCAGTCGCTAGTATGTGTAACGGAAGTACCGTCACCTGGTAAGTATCACTATATATACAGTATTGCGATATAATCGGATACCACCCAGATACATTGATTGTTCAGTCTATCCATTCAACTTTCTGTTCGTTTCGGTCGCTCGTATGTGAAACGGGAATACTGTCACCTTATGTGTATAACTATAAACACAGCATAACATCATAATCGAATACAACCCAGATACTATCCATTCAACCTTCTGTTCGATTCGGTTGCTCGTATGTATAACGAAAGAACAGTAACCTGGTGAGTATTTCTATATGAACGTCATCACGATATAATCGAATACAACTTAGTTACAATTATCGTTCCGTCTCACCATCCAACCTTATGTTCGATTCAGACGCTCGTATGTGTAACGAAAGAACCGTTACATGGTAGGTGTAGTTAAATATACAACATAACGATATAATCGGAGACAACCCAGATACAATGATTGTTCAATCTATCCATTCAACCTTATGTTCGATTCGGTTGCTAGTATGTATAACGAAAGAACAGTTACCTGGTTAGACATAATATATAATAATCATCACGAAATAATCGAATACAACCCAGATACGATGATTGTTCAGTCTATCCATTCAACCTTCAGTTCAATTCAGTCGCTCGTATGTATAACGGAAGAACAGTTACCTGGTGAGTATTACTATATAAACATAATCGAATACAACTCAGATACGATGATTGTTCAATCTATCCATTCAACCTTATGTTCGATTCGGTTGCTCGTATGTATATCGGAAGAACAGGTACCTGGTGAGTATATCTATATAAATATAATCGAATACAACTCAGAAACGATGATTGTTCAATTTATCCATTTAACCTTCTGCTCGTTTTGGTCGCTTGTATGTAAAACGGAAGGACAGTTACCTGGTGAGTATTGCTATATAAACATCATCACGATATCATCGAATACAACTCAGATACAATTATCGTTTCGTCTAACCATTCAACATTCTGTTCGATTCAGTCGCTAGTATGTGTTACGGAAGTATCGTCACCTGGTAAGCATCACTATATATACAGTATTGCGATATAATCGGATACCACCCAGATACATTGATTGTTCAGTCTATCCATTCAACTTTCTTTTCGTTTCGGTCGCTCGTATGTAAAACGGGAATACCGTCTCCTAGTGTGTATAACTATATACACAGCATAACATCATAATCGAATACAACCCAGATACTATCCATCCAACCTTCTGTTCGATTCGGTTGCTCGAATGTATAACGAAAGAACAGTAACCTGGTGAGTATTTCTATATGAACGTCATCACGATATAATCGAATACAACTTAGTTACAATTATCGTTCCGTCTAACCATCCAACCTTATGTTCGATTCAGACGCTCGTATGTGTAACGAAAGAACCGTTACATGGTAGGTGTAGTTAAATATACAACATAACGATATAATCGGAGACAACCCAGATACAATGATTGTTCAATCTATCCATTCAACCTTATGTTCGATTCGGTTGCTAGTATGTATAACGAAAGAACAGTTACCTGGTTAGACATAATATATAATAATCATCACGAAATAATCGAATACAACCCAGATACGAATATTGTTCAGTCTTTCCATTCAACCTTCTGTTCAGTTCAGTCGCTCTTATGTATAACTGGAGAACAGTTACCTGGTGAGTATAACTATATGAACATCATCACGATATAATCGAATACATTCCCAGATACGATCATTATTTAGTCTATCCATTTAACCTTCAGTTCAATTCAGTCGCTCGTATGTATAACTGAAGAACAGTTACCTGGTGAGTATAACTATATAAACATAATCGAATACAACTCAGATACGATGATTGTTCAATATATCCATTCAACCTTATGTTCGATTCGGTTGCTCGTATGTATATCGGAAAAACAGGTACCTGGTGAGTATATCTATATAAACATAATCGAATACAACTCAGATACGATGATTGTTCAATCTATCCATTTAACCTTTTGCTCGAATCGGTTGCTTGTATGTAAAACGGAAGGACAGTTACCTGGTGAGTATTGCTATATAAACATCATCACGATATCATCGAATACAACTCAGATACAATTATCGTTTCGTCTAATCATTCAACATTCTGTTCGATTCAGTCGCTAGTATTTGTAACGGAAGTATCGTCACCTGGTAAGTATCACTATATATACAGTGTTGCGATATAATCGGATACCACCCAGATACATTGATTGTTCAGTCTATCCATTCAACTTTCTTTTCGTTTCGGTCGCTCGTATGTAAAACGGGAATACCGTCTCCTAGTGTGTATAACTATATACACAGCATAACATCATAATCGAATACAACCCATATACTATCCATTCAACCTCCTGTTCAATTCAGTCGCTTGTATGTATAACGGAAGAACAGTTACCTGGTGAGTATAACTATATAAACATAATCGAATACAACCCAGATACGATGATTGTTCAATCTATACTGAATTCAACCTTCTGCTCGATTCGGTCGCTTGTATGTAAAACGGAAGAACAGTTACCTGGTGAGTATTGCTATATAAACATCATCACGATATCATCGAATACAACTCAGATTTAATTATCGTTTCGTCTAACCATTTAACCTTCTGTTCGATTCAGTCGCTAGTATGTGTAACGGAAGTACCGTCACCTGGTAAGTATCACTATATATACAGTATTGCGATATAATCGGATACCACCCAGATACATTGATTGTTCAGTCTATCCATTCAACTTTCTGTTCGTTTCGGTCGCTCGTATGTGAAACGGAAATACCGTCACCTTATGTGTATAACTATATACACAGCATAACATCATAATCGAATACAACCCAGATACTATCCATTCAACCTTCTGTTCGATTCGGTTGCTCGTATGTATAACGAAAGAACAGTAACCTGGTGAGTATTTCTATATGAACGTCATCACGATATAATCGAATACAACTTAGTTTCAATTATCGTTCCGTCTAACCATCCAACCTTATGTTCGATTCAGACGCTCGTATGTGTAACGAAAGAACCGTTACATGGTAGGTGTAGTTAAATATACAACATAACGATATAATCGGAGACAACCCAGATACAATGATTGTTCAATCTATCCATTCAACCTTATGATCGATTCGGTTGCTAGTATGTATAACGAAAGAACAGTTACCTGGTTAGACATAATATATAATAATCATCACGAAATAATCGAATACAACCCAGATACGATGATTGTTCAGTCTATCCATTCAAACTTCTGTTCAGTTCAGTCGCTCTTATGTATAACTGGAGAACAGTTACCTGGTGAGTATAACTATATGAACATCATCACGATATAATCGAATACAACCCCAGATACGATCATTGTTTAGTCTATCCATTCAACCTTCAGTTCAATTCAGTCGCTCATATGTATAACGGAAGAACAGTTACCTGGTGAGTATAACTATATAAACATAATCGAATACAACCCAGATACGCTGATTGTTCATTCTATACTGAATTCAACCTTCTGCTCGATTCGGTCGCTTGTATGTAAAACGGAAGAACAGTTACCTGGTGAGTATTGCTATATAAACATCATCACGATATCATCGAATACAACTCAGATACAATTATCGTTTCGTCTAACCATTCAACATTCTGTTCGATTCAGTCGCTAGTATGTGTAACGGAAGTATCGTCACCTGGTTAGTATCACTATATATACAGTATTGCGATATAATCGGATACCACCCAGATACATTGATTGTTCAGTCTATCCTTTCAACTTTCTGTTCGTTTCGGTCGCTCGTATGTGAAACGGGAATACCGTCACCTTATGTGTATAACTATATACACAGCATAACATCATAATCGAATACAACCCAGATACTATCCATTCAACCTTCTGTTCGATTCGGTTGCTCGTATGTATAACGAAAGAACAGTAACCTGGTGAGTATTTCTATATGAACGTCATCACGATATAATCGAATACAACTTAGTTACAATTATCGTTCCGTCTAACCATCCAACCTTATGTTCGATTCAGACGCTCGTATGTGTAACGAAAGAACCGTTGCATGGTAGGTGTAGTTAAATATACAACATAACGATATAATCGGAGACAACCCAGATACAATGATTGTTCAATCTATCCATTCAACCTTATGTTCGATTCGGTTGCTAGTATGTATAACGAAAGAACAGTTACCTGGTTAGACATAATATATAATAATCATCACGAAATAATCGAATACAACCCAGATACGATGATTGTTCAGTCTATCCATTCAACCTTCTGTTCAGTTCAGTCGCTCTTATGTATAACTGGAGAACAGTTACCTGGTGAGTATAACTATATGAACATCATCACGATATAATCGAATACAACCCCAGATACGATCATTGTTTAGTCTATCCATTCAACCTTCAGTTCAATTCAGTCGCTCGTATGTATAACGGAAGATCAGTTACCTGGTGAGTATAACTATATAAACATAATCGAATACAACTCAGATACGATGATTGTTCAATCTATCCATTCAACCTTATGTTCGATTCGGTTGCTCGTATGTATATCGGAAGAACAGGTACCTGGTGAGTATATCTATATAAATATAATCGAATACAACTCAGATACGATGATTGTTCAATCTATCCATTTAACCTTCTGCTCGATTCGGTCGCTTGTATGTAAAACGGAAAGACAGTTACCTGGTGAGTATTGCTATATTAACATCATCACGATATCATCGAATACAACTCAGATACAATTATCGTTTCGTCTAACCTTTCAACATTCTGTTCGATTCAGTCGCTAGTATGTGTAACGGAAGTATCGTCACCTGGTAAGTATCACTATATATACAGTATTGCGATATAATCGGATACCACCCAGATACATTGATTGTTCAGTCTATCCATTCAACTTTCTTTTCGTTTCGGTCGCTCGTATGTAAAACGGGAATACCGTCTCCTAGTGTGTATAACTATATACACAGCATAACATCATAATCGAATACAACCCATATACTATCCATTCAACCTTCTATTCAATTCAGTCGCTCGTATGTATAACGGAAGAACAGTTACCTGGTGAGTATAACTATATAAACATAATCGAATACAACCCAGATACGATGATTGTTCAATCTATACTGAATTCAACCTTCTGCTCGATTCGGTCGCTTGTATGTAAATCGGAAGAACAGTTACCTGGTGAGTATTGCTATATAAACATCATCACGATATCATCGAATACAACTCAGATACAATTATCGTTTCGTCTAACCATTCAACATTCTGTTCGATTCAGTCGCTAGTATGTGTAACGGAAGTATCGTCACCTGGTTAGTATCACTATATATACAGTATTGCGATATAATCGGATACCACCCAGATACATTGATTGTTCAGTCTATCCATTCAACTTTCTGTTCGTTTCGGTCGCTCGTATGTGAAACGGGAATACCGTCACCTTATGTGTATAACTATATACACAGCATAACATCATAATCGAATACAACCCAGATACTATCCATTCAACCTTCTGTTCGATTCGGTTGCTCGTATGTATAACGAAAGAACAGTAACCTGGTGAGTATTTCTATATGAACGTCATCACGATATAATCGAATACAACTTAGTTACAATTATCGTTCCGTCTAACCATCCAACCTTATGTTCGATTCAGACGCTCGTATGTGTAACGAAAGAACCGTTACATGGTAGGTGTAGTTAAATATACAACATAACGATATAATCGGAGACAACCCAGATACAATGATTGTTCAATCTATCCATTCAACCTTATGTTCGATTCGGTTGCTAGTATGTATAACGAAAGAACAGTTACCTGGTTAGACATAATATATAATAATCATCACGAAATAATCGAATACAACCCAGATACGATGATTGTTCAGTCTATCCATTCAACCTTCTGTTCAGTTCAGTCGCTCTTATGTATAACTGGAGAACAGTTACCTGGTAAGTATAACTATATGAACATCATCACGATATAATCGAATACAACCCCAGATACGATCATTGTTTAGTCTATCCATTCAACCTTCAGTTCAATTCAGTCGCTCGTATGTATAACGGAAGATCAGTTACCTGGTGAGTATAACTATATAAACATAATCGAATACAACTCAGATACGATGATTGTTCAATCTATCCATTCAACCTTATGTTCGATTCGGTTGCTCGTATGTATATCGGAAGAACAGGTACCTGGTGAGTATATCTATATAAACATAATCGAATACAACTCAGATACGATGATTGTTCAATCTATCCATTTAACCTTCTGCTCGATTCGGTCGCTTGTATGTGAAACGGAAAGACAGTTACCTGGTGAGTATTGCTATATTAACATCATCACGATATCATCGAATACAACTCAGATACAATTATCGTTTCGTCTAACCTTTCAACATTCTGTTCGATTCAGTCGCTAGTATGTGTAACGGAAGTATCGTCACCTGGTAAGTATCACTATATATACAGTATTGCGATATAATCGGATACCACCCAGATACATTGATTGTTCAGTCTATCCATTCAACTTTCTTTTCGTTTCGGTCGCTCGTATGTAAAACGGGAATACCGTCTCCTAGTGTGTATAACTATATACACAGCATAACATCATAATCGAATACAACCCATATACTATCCATTCAACCTTCTATTCAATTCAGTCGCTCGTATGTATAACGGAAGAACAGTTACCTGGTGAGTATAACTATATAAACATAATCGAATACAACCCAGATACGATGATTGTTCAATCTATACTGAATTCAACCTTCTGCTCGATTCGGTCACTTGTATGTAAATCGGAAGAACAGTTACCTGGTGAGTATTGCTATATAAACATCATCACGATATCATCGAATACAACTCAGATACAATTATCGTTTCGTCTAACCATTCAACATTCTGTTCGATTCAGTCGCTAGTATGTTTAACGGAAGTATCGTCACCTGGTAAGTATCACTATATATACAGTATTGCGATATAATCGGATACCACCCAGATACATTGATTGTTCAGTCTATCCATTCAACTTTCTGTTCGTTTCGGTCGCTCGTATGTGAAACGGGAATACCGTCACCTTATGTGTATAACTATATACACAGCATAACATCATAATCGAATACAACCCAGATACTATCCATTCAACCTTCTGTTCGATTCGGTTGCTCGTATGTATAACGAAAGAACAGTAACCTGGTGAGTATTTCTATATGAACGTCATCACGATATAATCGAATACAACTTAGTTACAATTATCGTTCCGTCTAACCATCCAACCTTATGTTCGATTCAGACGCTCGTATGTGTAACGAAAGAACCGTTGCATGGTAGGTGTAGTTAAATATACAACATAACGATATAATCGGAGACAACCCAGATACAATGATTGTTCAATCTATCCATTCAACCTTATGTTCGATTCGGTTGCTAGTATGTATAACGAAAGAACAGTTACCTGGTTAGACATAATATATAATAATCATCACGAAATAATCGAATACAACCCAGATACGATGATTGTTCAGTCTATCCATTCAACCTTCTGTTCAGTTCAGTCGCTCTTATGTATAACTGGAGAACAGTTACCTGGTGAGTATAACTATATGAACATCATCACGATATAATCGAATACAACCCCAGATACGATCATTGTTTAGTCTATCCATTCAACCTTCAGTTCAATTCAGTCGCTCGTATGTATAACGGAAGATCAGTTACCTGGTGAGTATAACTATATAAACATAATCGAATACAACTCAGATACGATGATTGTTCAATCTATCCATTCAACCTTATGTTCGATTCGGTTGCTCGTATGTATATCGGAAGAACAGGTACCTGGTGAGTATATCTATATAAATATAATCGAATACAACTCAGATACGATGATTGTTCAATCTATCCATTTAACCTTCTGCTCGATTCGGTCGCTTGTATGTAAAACGGAAAGACAGTTACCTGGTGAGTATTGCTATATTAACATCATCACGATATCATCGAATACAACTCAGATACAATTATCGTTTCGTCTAACCTTTCAACATTCTGTTCGATTCAGTCGCTAGTATGTGTAACGGAAGTATCGTCACCTGGTAAGTATCACTATATATACAGTATTGCGATATAATCGGATACCACCCAGATACATTGATTGTTCAGTCTATCCATTCAACTTTCTTTTCGTTTCGGTCGCTCGTATGTAAAACGGGAATACCGTCTCCTAGTGTGTATAACTATATACACAGCATTACATCATAATCGAATACAACCCATATACTATCCATTCAACCTTCTATTCAATTCAGTCGCTCGTATGTATAACGGAAGAACAGTTACCTGGTGAGTATAACTATATAAACATAATCGAATACAACCCAGATACGATGATTGTTCAATCTATACTGAATTCAACCTTCTGCTCGATTCGGTCGCTTGTATGTAAATCGGAAGAACAGTTACCTGGTGAGTATTGCTATATAAACATCATCACGATATCATCGAATACAACTCAGATACAATTATCGTTTCGTCTAACCATTCAACATTCTGTTCGATTCAGTCGCTAGTATGTGTAACGGAAGTATCGTCACCTGGTTAGTATCACTATATATACAGTATTGCGATATAATCGGATACCACCCAGATACATTGATTGTTCAGTCTATCCATTCAACTTTCTGTTCGTTTCGGTCGCTCGTATGTGAAACGGGAATACCGTCACCTTATGTGTATAACTATATACACAGCATAACATCATAATCGAATACAACCCAGATACTATCCATTCAACCTTCTGTTCGATTCGGTTGCTCGTATGTATAACGAAAGAACAGTAACCTGGTGAGTATTTCTATATGAACGTCATCACGATATAATCGAATACAACTTAGTTACAATTATCGTTCCGTCTAACCATCCAACCTTATGTTCGATTCAGACGCTCGTATGTGTAACGAAAGAACCGTTACATGGTAGGTGTAGTTAAATATACAACATAACGATATAATCGGAGACAACCCAGATACAATGATTGTTCAATCTATCCATTCAACCTTATGTTCGATTCGGTTGCTAGTATGTATAACGAAAGAACAGTTACCTGGTTAGACATAATATATAATAATCATCACGAAATAATCGAATACAACCCAGATACGATGATTGTTCAGTCTATCCATTCAACCTTCTGTTCAGTTCAGTCGCTCTTATGTATAACTGGAGAACAGTTACCTGGTAAGTATAACTATATGAACATCATCACGATATAATCGAATACAACCCCAGATACGATCATTGTTTAGTCTATCCATTCAACCTTCAGTTCAATTCAGTCGCTCGTATGTATAACGGAAGATCAGTTACCTGGTGAGTATAACTATATAAACATAATCGAATACAACTCAGATACGATGATTGTTCAATCTATCCATTCAACCTTATGTTCGATTCGGTTGCTCGTATGTATATCGGAAGAACAGGTACCTGGTGAGTATATCTATATAAACATAATCGAATACAACTCAGATACGATGATTGTTCAATCTATCCATTTAACCTTCTGCTCGATTCGGTCGCTTGTATGTGAAACGGAAAGACAGTTACCTGGTGAGTATTGCTATATTAACATCATCACGATATCATCGAATACAACTCAGATACAATTATCGTTTCGTCTAACCTTTCAACATTCTGTTCGATTCAGTCGCTAGTATGTGTAACGGAAGTATCGTCACCTGGTAAGTATCACTATATATACAGTATTGCGATATAATCGGATACCACCCAGATACATTGATTGTTCAGTCTATCCATTCAACTTTCTTTTCGTTTCGGTCGCTCGTATGTAAAACGGGAATACCGTCTCCTAGTGTGTATAACTATATACACAGCATAACATCATAATCGAATACAACCCATATACTATCCATTCAACCTTCTATTCAATTCAGTCGCTCGTATGTATAACGGAAGAACAGTTACCTGGTGAGTATAACTATATAAACATAATCGAATACAACCCAGATACGATGATTGTTCAATCTATACTGAATTCAACCTTCTGCTCGATTCGGTCACTTGTATGTAAATCGGAAGAACAGTTACCTGGTGAGTATTGCTATATAAACATCATCACGATATCATCGAATACAACTCAGATACAATTATCGTTTCGTCTAACCATTCAACATTCTGTTCGATTCAGTCGCTAGTATGTTTAACGGAAGTATCGTCACCTGGTAAGTATCACTATATATACAGTATTGCGATATAATCGGATACCACCCAGATACATTGATTGTTCAGTCTATCCATTCAACTTTCTGTTCGTTTCGGTCGCTCGTATGTGAAACGGGAATACCGTCACCTTATGTGTATAACTATATACACAGCATAACATCATAATCGAATACAACCCAGATACTATCCATTCAACCTTCTGTTCGATTCGGTTGCTCGTATGTATAACGAAAGAACAGTAACCTGGTGAGTATTTCTATATGAACGTCATCACGATATAATCGAATACAACTTAGTTACAATTATCGTTCCGTCTAACCATCCAACCTTATGTTCGATTCAGACGCTCGTATGTGTAACGAAAGAACCGTTACATGGTAGGTGTAGTTAAATATACAACATTACGATATAATCGGAGACAACCCAGATACAATGATTGTTCAATCTATCCATTCAACCTTATGATCGATTCGGTTGCTAGTATGTATAACGAAAGAACAGTTACCTGGTTAGACATAATATATAATAATCATCACGAAATAATCGAATACAACCCAGATACGATGATTGTTCAGTCTATCCATTCAACCTTCTGTTCAGTTCAGTCGCTCTTATGTATAACTGGAGAACAGTTACCTGGTGAGTATAACTATATGAACATCATCACGATATAATCGAATACAACCCCAGATACGACCATTGTTTAGTCTATCCATTCAACCTTCAGTTCAATTCAGTCGCTCGTATGTATAACGGAAGAACAGTTACCTGGTGAGTATAACTATATAAACATAATCGAATATAACTCAGATACGATGATTGTTCAATCTATTCATTCAACCTTATGTTCGATTCGTTTGCTCGTATGTATATCGGAAGAACAGGTACCTGGTGAGTATATCTATATAAACATAATCGAATACAACTCAGATACGATGATTGTTCAATCTATCCATTTAACCTTCTGCTCGATTCGGTCGCTTGTATGTAAAACGGAAGGACAGTTACCTGATGAGTATTGCTATATAAACATCATCACGATATCATCGAATACAACTCAGATACAATTATCGTTTCGTCTAACCATTTAACCTTCTGTTCGATTCAGTCGCTAGTATGTGTAACGGAAGTACCGTCAGCTGGTGAGTATCACTATATATACAGTATTGCGATATAATGTAACGTATGTGTAACGTATTTCTATATGATCCATTCAACCTTCAGTTCAATTCAGTCGCTCGTATGTATAACGGAAGAACAGTTACCTGGTGAGTATAACTATATAAACATAATCGAATACAACCCAGATACGCTGATTGTTCAATCTATCCATTCAACCTTCTGCTCGATTCGGTCGCTTGTATGTAAAACGGAAAGACAGTTACCTGGTGAGTATTGCTATATAAACATCATCACGATATCATCGAATACAACTCAGATACAATTATCGTTTCGTCCAACCATTTGACCTTCTGTTCGATTCAGTCGCTAGTATGTGTAACGGAAGTACCGTCACCTGGTAAGTATCACTATATATACAGTATTGCGATATAATGTAACGTATGTGTAACGTATTTCTATATGAACGTCATCACGATATAATCGAATACAACTTAGTTACAATTATCGTTCCGTCTAACCATCCAACCTTATGTTCGATTCAGACGCTCGTATGTGTAACGAAAGAACCGTTACATGGTAGGTGTAGGTAAATATACAACATAACGATATAATCGGAGACAACCCAGATACAATGATTGTTCAATCTATCCATTCAACCTTATGTTCGATTCGGTTGCTAGTATGTATAACGAAAGAACAGTTACCTGGTTAGACATAATATATAATAATCATCACGAAATAATCGAATACAACCCAGATACGATGATTGTTCAGTCTATCCATTCAACCTTCCTTTCAGTTCAGTCGCTCTTATGTATAACTGGAGAACAGTTACCTGGTGAGTATAACTAAATGAACATCATCACGATATAATCGAATACAACCCCAGATACGATCATTGTTTAGTCTATCCATTCAACCTTCAGTTCAATTCAGTCGCTCGTATGTATAACGGAAGAACAGTTACCTGGTGAGTATAACTATATAAACATAATCGAATACAACTCAGATACGATGATTGTTCAATCTATCCATTCAACCTTATGTTCGATTCGGTTGCTCGTATGTATATCGGAAGAACAGGTACCTGGTGAGTATATCTATATTAATATAATCGAATACAACTCAGATACGATGATTGTTCAATCTATCCATTTAACCTTCTGCTCGATTCGGTCGCTTGTATGTAAAACGGAAGAACAGTTACCTGGTGAGTATTGCTATATAAACATCATCACGATATCATCGAATACAACTCAGATACAATTATCGTTTTGTCCAACCATTCAACATTCTGTTCGTTTCGGTCGCTTGTATGTGAAACGGGAATACCGTCACCTTATGTGTATAACTATATACACAGCATAACATCATAATCGAATACAACCCAGATACTATCCATTCAACCTTCTGTTCGATTCGGTTGCTCGTATGTATAACGAAAGAACAGTAACCTGGTGAGTATTTCTATATGAACGTCATCACGATATAATCGAATACAACTTAGTTACAATTATCGTTCCGTCTAACCATCCAACCTTATGTTCGATTCAGACGCTCGTATGTGTAACGAAAGAACCGTTACATGGTAGGTGTAGTTAAATATACAACATAACGTTATAATCGGAGACAACCCAGATACAATGATTGTTCAATCTATCCATTCAACCTTATGATCGGTTCGGTTGCTAGTATGTATAACGAAAGAACAGTTACCTGGTTAGACATAATATATAATAATCATCACGAAATAATCGAATACAACCCAGATACGATGATTGTTCAGTCTATCCATTCAACCTTCTGTTCAGTTCAGTCGCTCTTATGTATAACTGGAGAACAGTAACCTGGTGAGTATAACTATATGAACATCATCACGATATAATCGAATACAACCCCAGATACGATCATTGTTTAGTCTATCCATTCAACCTTCAGTTCAATTCAGTCGCTCGTATGTATAACGGAAGAACAGTTACCTGGTGAGTATAACTATATAAACATAATCGAATACAACTCAGATACGATGATTGTTCAATCTATCCATTCAACCTTATGTTCGATTCGGTTGCTCGTATGTATATCGGAAGAACAGGTACCTGGTGAGTATATCTATATAAACATAATCGAATACGACTCAGATACGATGATTGTTCAATCTATCCATTTAACCTTCTGCTCGATTCGGTCGCTTGTATGTAAAACGGAAGGACAGTCACCTGGTAAGTATCACTATATATACAGTATTGCGATATAATCGGATACCACCCAGATACATTGATTGTTCAGTCTATCCATTCAACTTTCTGTTCGTTTCGGTCGCTCGTATGTGAAACGGGAATACCGTCACCTTATGTGTATAACTATATACACAGCATAACATCATGATCGAATACAACCCAGATACTATCCATTCAACCTTCTGTTCGATTCGGTTGCTCGTATGTATAACGAAAGAACAGTAAACTGGTGAGTATTTCTATATGAACGTCATCACGATATAATCGAATACAACTTAGTTACAATTATCGTTCCGTCTAACCATCCAACCTTATGTTCGATTCAGACGCTCGTATGTGTAACGAATGAACCGTTACATGGTAGGTGTAGTTAAATATACAACATAACGGTATAATCGGAGACAACCCAGATACAATGTATATTCAATCTATCCATTCAACCTTATGATCGATTCGGTTGCTAGTATGTATAACGAAAGAACGGTTACCTGGTTAGACATAATATATAATAATCATCACGAAATAATCGAATACAACCCAGATACGATGATTGTTCAGTCTATCCATTCAACCTTCTGTTCAGTTCAGTCGCTCTTATGTATAACTGGAGAACAGTTACCTGGTGAGTATAACTATATGAACATCATCACGATATAATCGAATACAACCCCAGATACGATCATTGTTTAGTCTATCCATTCAACCTTCAGTTCAGTTCAGTCGCTCTTATGTATAACTGGAGAACAGTTACCTGGTGAGTATAACTATATGAACATCATCACGATATAATCGAATACAACCCCAGATACGATCATTGTTTAGTCTATCCATTCAACCTTCAGTTCAATTCAGTCGCTCGTATGTATAACGGAAGAACAGTTACCTGGTGAGTATAACTATATAAACATAATCGAATACAACTCAGATACGATGATTGTTCAATCTATCCATTCAACCTTATGTTCGATTCGGTTGCTCGTATGTATATCGGAAGAACAGGTACCTGGTGAGTATATCTATATAAACATAATCGAATACAACTCAGATACGATGATTGTTCAATCTAATCATTTAACCTTCTGCTCGATTCGGTTGCTTGTATGTAAAACGGAAGGACAGTTACCTGGTGAGTATTGCTATATAAACATCATCACGATATCATCGAATACAACTCAGATACAATTATCGTTTCGTCTAACCATTCAAAATTCTGTTCGATTCAGTCGCTAGTATGTGTAACGGAAGTATCGTCACCTGGTAAGTATCACTATATATACAGTATTGCGATATAATCGGATACCACCAAATACATTGATTGTTCAGTCTATCCATTCAACTTTCTTTTTGTTTCGGTCGCTCGTATGTAAAACGGGAATACCGTCTCCTAGTGTGTATAACTATATACACAGCATAACATCATAATCGAATACAACCCATATACTATCCATTCAACCTTCTGTTCGATTCAGTCGCTCGTATGTATAACGGAAGAACAGTTACCTGGTGAGTATAACTATATAAACATAATCGAATACAACCCAGATACGATGATTGTTCAATCTATACTGAATTCAACCTTCTGCTCGATTCGGTCGCTTGTATGTAAAAAGGAAGAACAGTTACCTGGTGAGTATTGCTATATAAACATCATCACGATATCATCGAATACAACTCAGATACAATTATCGTTTCGTCTAACCATTTAACCTTCTGTTCGATTCAGTCGCTAGCATGTGTAACGGAAGTACCGTCACCTGGTAAGTATCACTATATATACAGTATTGCGATATAATCGGATACCACCCAGATACATTGATTGTTCAGTCTATCCATTCAACTTTCTGTTCGTTTCGGTCGCTCGTATGTGAAACGGGAATACCGTCACCTTATGTGTATAACTATAAACACAGCATAACATCATAATCGAATACAACCCATATACTATCCATTCAACCTTCTGTTCAATTCAGTCGCTCGTATGTATAACGGAAGAACAGTTACCTGGTGAGTATAACTATATAAACATAATCGAATACAACCCAGATACGATGATTGTTCAATCTATACTGAATTCAACCTTCTGCTCGATTCGGTCGCTTGTATGTAAAACGGAAGAACAGTTACCTGGTGAGTATTGCTATATAAACAT
The DNA here is from genome assembly GCA_029955515.1 of Chrysomela aeneicollis. Classification (NCBI taxonomy): domain Eukaryota; kingdom Metazoa; phylum Arthropoda; class Insecta; order Coleoptera; family Chrysomelidae; genus Chrysomela; species Chrysomela aeneicollis. The sequence goes on along the minus strand of JARUHQ010000005.1, from coordinate 4,102,427 downwards.
CATCACGATATCATCGAATACAACTCAGATACAATTATCGTTTCGTCTAATCATTTAACCTTCTGTTCGATTCAGTCGCTAGTATGTGTAACGGAAGTACCGTCACCTGGTAAGTATCACTATATATACAGTATTGCGATATAATCGGATACCACCCAGATACATTGATTGTTCAGTCTATCCATTCAACTTTCTTATCGTTTCGGTCGCTCGTATGTGAAACGGGAATACCGTCACCTTATGTGTATAACTATATACACAGCATAACATCATAATCGAATACAACCTAGATACTATCCATTCAACCTTCTGTTCGATTCGGTTGCTCGTATGTATAACGAAAGAACAGTAACCTGGTGAGTATTTCTATATGAACGTCATCACGATATAATCGAATACAACTTAGTTACAATTATCGTTCCGTCTAACCATCCAACCTTATGTTCGATTCAGACGCTCGTATGTGTAACGAATGAACCGTTACATGGTAGGTGTAGTTAAATATACAACATAACGGTATAATCGGAGACAACCCAGATACAATGATTGTTCAATCTATCCATTCAACCTTATGTTCGATTCGGTTGCTCGTATGTATATCGGAAGAACAGGTACCTGGTGAGTATATCTATATAAACATAATCGAATACAACTCAGATACGATGATTGTTCAATCTATCCATTTAACCTTCTGCTCGATTCGGTCGCTTGTATGTAAAACGGAAGGACAGTTACCTGGTGAGTATTTCTATATGAACGTCATCACGATATAATCGAATACAACTTAGTTACAATTATCGTTTCGTCTTACCATTCAACATTCTGTTCGATTCAGTCCCTAGTATGTGTAACGGAAGTATCGTCACCTGGTAAGTATCACTATATATACAGTATTGCGATATAATCGGATACCACCCAGATACATTGATTGTTCAGTCTATCCATTCAACTTTCTTTTCGTTTCGGTCGCTCGTATGTAAAACGGGAATACCGTCTCCTAATGTGTATAACTATATACACAGCATAACATCATAATCGAATACAACCCATATACTATCCATTCAACCTTCTGTTCAATTCAGTCGCTCGTATGTATAACGGAAGAACAGTTACCTGGTGAGTATAACTATATAAACATAATCGAATACAACCCAGATACGATGATTGTTCAATCTATACTGAATTCAACCTTCTGCTCGATTCGGTCGCTTGTATGTAAAACGGAAGAACAGTTACCTGGTGAGTATTGCTATATGAACATCATCACGATATCATCGAATACAACTCAGATACAATTATCGTTTCGTCTAACCATTTAACCTTCTGTTCGATTCAGTCGCTAGTATGTGTAACGGAAGTACCGTCACCTGGTAAGTATCACTATATATACAGTATTGCGATATAATCGGATACCACCCAGATACATTGATTGTTCAGTCTATCCATTCAACTTTCTGTTCGTTTCGGTCGCTCGTATGTGAAACGGGAATACCGTCACCTTATGTGTATAACTATATACACAGCATAACATCATAATCGAATACAACCCAGATACTATCCATTCAACCTTCTGTTCGATTCGGTTGCTCGTATGTATAACGAAAGAACAGTAACCTGGTGAGTATTTCTATATGAACGTCATCACGATATAATCGAATACAACTTAGTTACAATTATCGTTCCGTCTAACCATCCAACCTTATGTTCGATTCAGACGCTCGTATGTGTAACGAATGAACCGTTACATGGTTGGTGTAGTTGAATATACAACATAACGGTATAATCGGAGACAACCCAGATACAATGATTGTTCAATCTATCCATTCAACCTTATGTTCGATTCGGTTGCTCGTATGTATATCGGAAGAACAGGTACCTGGTGAGTATATCTATATAAACATAATCGAATACAACTCAGATACGATGATTGTTCAATCTATCCATTTAACCTTCTGCTCGATTCGGTCGCTTGTATGTAAAACGGAAGGACAGTTACCTGGTGAGTATTTCTATATGAACGTCATCACGATATAATCGAATACAACTTAGTTACAATTATCGTTTCGTCTTACCATTCAACATTCTGTTCGATTCAGTCCCTAGTATGTGTAACGGAAGTATCGTCACCTGGTAAGTATCACTATATATACAGTATTGCGATATAATCGGATACCACCCAGATACATTGATTGTTCAGTCTATCCATTCAACTTTCTTTTCGTTTCGGTCGCTCGTATGTAAAACGGGAATACCGTCTCCTAATGTGTATAACTATATACACAGCATAACATCATAATCGAATACAACCCATATACTATCCATTCAACCTTCTGTTCAATTCAGTCGCTCGTATGTATAACGGAAGAACAGTCACCTGGTGAGTATAACTATATAAACATAATCGAATACAACCCAGATACGATGATTTTTCAATCTATACTGAATTCAACCTTCTGCTCGATTCGGTCGCTTGTATGTAAAACGGAAGAACAGTTACCTGGTGAGTATTGCTATATAAACATCATCACGATATCATCGAATACAACTCAGATACAATTATCGTTTCGTCTAACCATTTAACCTTCTGTTCGATTCAGTCGCTAGTATGTGTAACGGAAGTACCGTCACCTGGTAAGTATCACTATATCTACAGTATTGCGATATAATCGGATACCACCCAGATACATTGATTGTTCAGACTATCCATTCAACTTTCTGTTCGTTTCGGTCGCTCGTATGTGAAACGGGAATACCGTCACCTTATGTGTATAACTATATACACAGCATAACATCATAATCGAATACAACCCAGATACTATCCATTCAACCTTCTGTTCGATTCGGTTGCTCGTATGTATAACGAAAGAACAGAAACCTGGTGAGTATTTCTATATGAACGTCATCATGATATAATCGAATACAACTTAGTTTTAATTATCGTTCCGTCTAACCATCCAACCTTATGTTCGATTCAGACGCTCGTATGTGTAACGAAAGAACCGTTACATGGTAGGTGTAGTTAAATATACAACATAACGATATAATCGGAGACAACCCAGATACAATGATTGTTCAATCTAATCATTCAACCTTATGTTCGATTCGGTTGCTAGTATGTATAACGAAAGAACAGTAACCTGGTGAGTATTTCTATATGAACGTCATCATGATATAATCGAATACAACTTAGTTACAATTATCGTTCCGTCTAACCATCCAACCTTATGTTCGATTCAGACGCTGGTATGTGTAACGAAAGAACCGTTACATGGTAGGTGTAGTTAAATATACAACATAACGATATAATCGAATACAACCCAGATACGATGATTGTTCAGTCTATCCATTCAACCTCCTTCTCAGTTCAGTCGCTAGTATGTGTAACGGAAGTACCGTCACCTGGTAAGTATCACTATATATACAGTATTGCGATATAATCGGATACCACCCAGATACATTGATTGTTCAGTCTATCCATTCAACTTTCTGTTCAGTTCAGTCGCTCTTATGTAAAACTGGAGAACAGTTACCTGGTGGGTATAACTATATAAACATAATCGAATACAACCCAGATACGATGATTGTTCAATCTATACTAAATTTAATCTCCTGCTCGATTCGGTCGCTTGTATGTAATACGGAAGAGCAGTTACCTGGTGAGTGTTGCTATATAAACATCATCACGATATAATCGAATACAACCTCAGATACGATCATTATTTAGTCTATCCATTCAACCTTCTGTTCAATTCAGTCGCTCGTATGTATATCGGAAGAACAGTTACCTGGTGAGTATAACTATATAAACCTAATCGAATACAACCCAGATACGATGAATTTTCAATCTATCCATTTAACCTTCTGCTCGATTCGGTCGCTTTTATGTGAAACGAAAGAACAGTTACCTGGTGAATATTGCTATATAAACATCATCACGATATCATCGAATACAACTCAGATACAATTATCGCTTCGTCTGACCATTTAACATTCTGTTCGATTCAGTCGCTAGTATGTGTAACGGAAGTACCGTCACCTGGTAAGTATCACTATATATACAGTATTGCGATATAATCGGATACCAACCAGATACATTGATTGTTCAGTCTATCCATTCAACTTTCTGTTCGTTTCGGTCGCTCGTATGTAAAATGGAAAGACCGTCACCTAGTGTGTATAACTATATACACAGCATAACATCATAATCGAATACAACCCAGATACCATTCATTCAACCTTCTGTTCGATTCGGTTGCTCGTATGTATAACGAAAGAACAGTAACCTGGTGAGTATTTCTATATGAACTTCATCACGATATAATCGAATACAACTCAGATACAATGATCATTCCGTCTATCCATCCAACCTTCTGTTCGATTGGGTCGCTCGTACGTATAACGCAAGAACAGTCACCTGGTGAGTATTACTATATAAACATTACCACGATATAATCGAATACAACTCAGTTACAATTATCTGTAACCATCCAACCTTATGTTCGATTCAGACGCTCGTATGTGTAACGAAAGAACCGTTACATGGTAGGTGTATCTAATTATACAGCATAACGATATAATCAGAGACAACCCAGATACAATGATTTTTCAATCTATCCATCCAACCTTATGTTTGATTCGGTTGCTCGTATGTATAACGGAAGAACAGTTACCTGGTTAGACATAATATATAATAATCATCACGAAATAATCGAATACAACCCAGATACGATGATTATTCAGTCTATCCATTCAACCTTCTGTTCAGTTCAGTCGCTCTTATGTATAACTAGAGAATAGTTACCTGGTGAGTATAACTATATAAACATCATCACGATATAATCGAATACAACCCCAGATACGATCATTGTTTAGTCTATCCATTCAACCTTCTGTTCAATTCAGTCGCTCGTATGTATAACGGAAGTACATTTACTTGGTGAGTATAACTATAAAAACATAATCGAATACAAGTCAGATACGATGATTGTTCAATCTATCCATTCAACCTTATGTTCGATTCGGTTGCTCGTATGTATAACGGAAGAACAGGTACCTGGTGAGTATAACTATATAAACATAATCGAATACAACTCAGATACGATGATTGTTCAATCTATCCATTTAACCTTCTGCTCGATTCGGTCACTTGTATGTAAAACTGAAGGACAGTTACCTGGTGAGTATTGCTATATAAACATCATCACGATATCATCGAATACAACTCAGATACAATTATCGTTTCGTCTAACGGTTCTTTCGTAACACATACGAGCGTCTGAATCGAACATAACGTTGGATGATTAGACGGAACGATAATTGTAACTGAGTTGTATTCGATTATATCGTGGTGATGTTTATATAGTAATACTCACCAGGTGACTGTTCTTGCGTTATACATACGAGCGACCCAATCGAACAGAAGGTTGGATGGATAGACGGAATGATCATTGTATCTGAGTTGTTTTCGATTATATCGTGATGACGTTCATATAGAATTACTCACCAGGTTACTGTTCTTTCGTTATACATACGAGCAACCGAATCGAACAGAAAATTGAATGGATAGTATCTGGGTTGTATTCGATTATGATGTTATGCAGTGTATATAGTTATACACATTAGGTGACGGTATTCCCGTTTTACAAACGAGCGTTTTACAAACGAACAGAGAAATGAATGGATAGACTGAACAATCAATGTATCTGGGTGGTATCCGATTATATCGCAATACTGTATATATAGTGATACTTACCAGGTGACGGTACTTCCGTTACACATTCTAGCGACTGAATCGAACAGAATGTTGAATGGTTAGACGAAACGATAATTGTATCTGAGTTGTATTCGATGATATCGTAATGATGTTTATATAGCAATACTCACCGGGTAACTGTTCTTCCGTTTAACATATAAGCGACCAAATTGAGCAGAAGGTTAAATGGATAGATTGAACAATCATCGAATCTGGGTTGTATTCGTATATGTTTATATAGTAATACTCACCAGGTAACTGTTCTTCCGTTATACATACTAGCTACTGAATCGAACAGGAGGTTAAATGGTTAGACGAAATGATAATTGTATCTGAGTTGTATTCGATGATATCGTGATGATGTTTATATAGCAATACTCACCAGGTAACTGTCCTTCCGTTTTACATACATTGAATGGTTGGACGAAACGATAATTGTATCTGAGTTGTATTCGATGATATCGTGATGATGTTTATAGCAATACTCACCAGATAACTGTTCTTCCGTTTTACATACAAGCGACCGAATCGAGCAGAAGGTTAAATAGATAGATTGAACAATCATCTTATCTGGGTTCCATTCGATTATGTTTATATAGTTATTCTCACCAGGTCTCTGTTCTTCCGTTATACATACGAGCGACTGAATTGAACTTAATGTTGAATGGATAGACTAAACAATAATCGTATCTGGGGTTGTATTCGATTATATCTTGATGATGTTTATATAGTTATACTCACCAGGAAACTGTTATCCAGTTATACATAAGAGCGACTGAACTGAACAGAAGGTTGAATGGATAGACTGAACAATCATCGTATCTGGGTTGTATTTAATTATATCGTGATGATTATCATATTGTATGTCTAACCAGGTAACAGTTCTTCCGTTATACATACGAGCAACCGAATCGAACATAAGGTTGAATGGATAGATTGAACAATCATTGTATCTGGGTTGTCTCCGATTATATCGTTATGCTGTATATTTAGGTACACCTACCATGTGACGGTTCTTTCGTAACACATACGAGCTGTCTGAATCGAACATAACGTTGGATGATTAGACGGAACGATAATTGTAACTGAGTTGTATTCGATTATATCGTGGTGATGTTTATATAGTAATACTCACCAGGTGACTGTTCTTGCGTTATACATACGAGCGACCCAATCGAACAGAAGGTTGGATGGATAGACGGAATGATCATTGTATCTGAGTTGTTTTCGATTATATCGTGATGACGTTTATATAGAAATACTCACCAGGTTACTGTTCTTTCGTTATACATACGAGCAACCGAATCGAACAGAAGGTTGAATGGATAGTATCTGGGTTGTATTCGATTATGATGTTATGCAGTGTATATAGTTATACACATTAGGTGACGGTATTCCAGTTTTACAAACGAGCGTTTTACAAACGAACAGAGAAATGAATGGATAGACTGAACAATCAATGTATCTGGGTGGTATCCGATTATATCGCAATACTGTATATATAGTGATACTTACCAGGTGACGGTACTTCCGTTACACATTCTAGCGACTGAATCGAACAGAAGGTTGAATGGTTAGACAAAACGATAATTGTATCTGAGTTGTATTCGATGATATCGTGATGATGTTTATATAGCAATACTCACCAGGTAACTGTGCTTCCGTTTTACATATAAGCGACCAAATTGAGCAGAAGGTCAAATGGATAGATTGAACAATCATCGTATCTGGGTTGTATTCGTATATAATTATATAGTAATACTCACCAGGTAACTGTTCTCCCGTTATACATACTAGCTACTGAATCGAACAGAAGGTTAAATGGTTAGACGAAATGATAATTGTATCTGAGTTGTATTCGATGATATCGTGATGATGTTTATATAGCAATACTCACCAAGTAACTGTCCTGCCGTTTTACATACAAGCGACCGAATCGAGCATAAGGTTAAATGGATAGATTGAACAATAATCGTATCTGATTTGTATTCGATTATGTTTATATTGTTATACTCACCAGGTACCTGTTCTTTCGTTATACATACGAGCAACCGAATCGAACATAAGGTTGAATGGATAGACTAAACAATGATCGTATCTGAGGTTTCATTCGATTATATCGTGATGATGTTTATATAGTTATACTCACCAGGTAACTGTTCTCCAGTTATATATAAGAGCGACTGAACTGAACAGAAGGTTGAATGGATAGACTAAACAATCATCGTATCTGGGTTGTCTTCGATTATTTCGTGATGATTATCATATATTATGTCCAACCAGGTAACTGTTCTTCCATAATACATACGAGCAACCGAAACGAACAGAAAGTTGAATGGATAGACTAAACAATCAATGTATCTGGGTGGTATCCGATTATATCGCAATACTGTATATATAGTGATACTTACCAGGTGACGGTACTTCCTTTACACATACCAGCGACTGAATCGAACAGAAGGTTAAATGGTTGGACGAAACGATAATTGTATCTGAGTTGTATTCGATGATATGGTGATGATGTTTATATAGCAATACTCACCAGGTAACTGTCCTTCCGTTTTACATACGAGCGATCGAATCGAGCAGAAGGTTAAATGGATAGATTGAACAATCATCGTATCTGAGTTGTATTCGATTATGTTTATATAGTTATACTCACCAGGTACCTGTTCTTCCGTTATACATACGAGCAACCAAATCGAACATAAGGTTGAATGGATAGATTGAACAATCATCGTATTTGAGTTGTATTCGATTATGTTTATATAGTTATACTCACCAAGTAACTGTTCTTCCGTTATACATACGAGCAACCAAATCGAACAGAAGGTTGAATGGATAGACTAAACAATGATCGTATCTGGGGTTGTATTCGATTATATCGTGATGATGTTTATATAGTTATACTCACCAGGTAACTGTTTTCCAGTTATACATAAGAGCGACTGAACTGAACAGAAGGTTGTATGGATAGACTGAATAATCATCGTATCTGGGTTGTATTCGATTATTTCGTGATGATTATTATATATTATGTCTAACCAGGTAACTGTTCTTCCGTTATACATACGAGCAACCGAATCGAACATAAGGTTGAATGGATAGATTGAACAATCATTGTATCTGGGTTGTCTCCGAATATATCGTTATGCTGTATAATAAGATACACCTACCATGTAACGGTTCTTTCATTACACATACGAGCGTCTGAATCGAACATAAGGTTGGATGGTTAGACGGAACGATAATTGTAACTGAGTTGTATTCGATTATATCGTGGTAATGTTTATATAGTAATACTCACCAGGTGACTGTTCTTGCGTTATACGTACGAGCGACCCAATCGAACAGAAGGTTGGATGGATAGACGGAATGATCATCGTATCTGAGTTGTATTCGATTATATCGTGATGACGTTCATATAGAAATACTCACCAGGTTACTGTTCTTTCGTTATACTTACGAGCAACCGAATCGAACAGAAGGTTGAATGGATAGTATCTGGGTTGTATTCGATTATGATGTTATGCTGTGTATATAGTTATACACATTAGGTGACGGTATTCTCGTTTTACATACGAGCGACCGAAACGAACAGAAAGTTGAATGGAATGACTGAACAATCAATGTATCTGGGTGGTATCCGATTATATCGCAATACTGTATATAAAGTGATACTTACCAGGTGGCGGTACTTCCGTTACACATACTAGCGACTGAATCGAACAGAAGGTTAAATGGTTAGACGAAACGATGATTGTATTTGAGTTGTATTCGATGATATCGTGATGATGTTTATATAGCAATACTCACCAGGTAACTGTTCTTCCGTTTTACATACAAGCGACCGAATCGAGCAGAAGGTTAAATTTAGTATAGATTGAACAATCATCGTATCTGGGTTGTATTCGATTATGTTTATATAGTTATACTCACCAGGTAACTGTTCTTCCGTTATACATACGAGCGACTGAATTGAACAGAAGGTTGAATGGATAGACTGAACAATCATCGTATCTGGGTTGTATTTGATTATATCGTGATTATTATCATATAGTATGTCTAACCAGGTGACAGTTCTTCCGTTATACATACGAGCAACCAAATCGAACATAAGGTTGAATGGATAGATTGAACAATCATTGTATCTGGGTTGTCTCCGATTATATCGTTATGCTGTATATTTAGTTACACCTACCATGTAACGGTTCTTTCGTTACACATACGAGCGTCTGAATCGAACATAAGGTTGGATGGTTAGACGGAACGATAATTGTAACTGAGTTGTATTCGATTATATCGTGGTGATGTTTATATAGTAATACTCACCAGGTGACTGTTCTTGCGTTATACATACGAGCGACCCAATCGAACTTAAGGTTGGATGGATAGACGGAATGATCATTGTATCTGAAATGTATTCGATTATATCGTGATGACGTTCATATAGAAATACTCACCAGGTTACTGTTCTTTCGTTATACATACGAGCAACCGAATCGAACAGAAGGTTGAATGGATAGTATCTGGGTTGTAATCGATTATGATGTTATGCTGTGTATATATTTATACACACTAGGTGACGGTATTCCCGTTTTACATACGAGCGACCGAAACGAACAGAAAGTTGAATGGATAGACTAAACAATCAATGTATCTGGGTGGTATCCGATTATATCGCAATTCTGTATATATGGTGATACTTACCAGGTGACGTTACTTCCGTTACACATACTAGCGACTAAATCGAACAGAATGTTAAATGGTTAGACGAAACGATAATTGTATCTGAGTTGTATTCGATGATATCGTGATGATGTTTATATAGCAATACCCACCAGGTAACTGTCCTTCCGTTTTACATGCAAGCGACCGAATCGAGCAGAAGGTTAAATGGATAGATTGAACAATCATCGTATCTGAGTTGTATTCGATTATGTTTATATAGTTATACTCACCAGGTACCTGTTCTTCCGTTATACATATGAGCAACCGAATCGAACATAAGGTTGAATGGATAGATTGAACAATCATTGTATCTGAGTTGTATTCGATTATGTTTATATAGTTATACTCACCAGGTAACTGTTCTTCCGTTATACATACGAGCGACTGAATTGAACAGAAGGTTGAATGGATAGACTGAACAATCATCGTATCTGGGTTGTATTCGGTTATTTCGTGATGATTATTATATATTATGTCTAACTAGGTAACTGTTCTTCCATTATACATACGAGCAACCGAATCGAACACAAGGTTGAATGGATAGATTGAACAATCATTGTATCTGGGTTGTCTCCGATTATATCGTAATGCTGTATATTTAGATACACCTACCATGTAACGGTTATTTCGTTACACATACGAGCATCGGAATCGAACATAAGGTTGGATGGTTAGACGAAACGATAATTGTAACTGAGTTGTATTCGATTATATCGTGGTAATGTTTATATAGTAATACTCACCAGGTGACTGTTCTTGCATTATACGTACGAGCGACCCAATCGAACAGAAGGTTGGATGGATAGACGGAATGATCATTGTATCTGAGTTGTTTTCGATTATATCGTGATGACGTTCATATAGAAATACTCACCAGGTTACTGTTCTTTCGTTATACATACGAGCAACCGAATCGAACAGAAGGTTGAATGGATAGTATCTGGGTTGTATTCGATTATGATGTTATGCAGTGTATATAGTTATACACATTAGGTGACGGTATTCCAGTTTTACAAACGAGCGTTTTACAAACGAACAGAGAAATGAATGGATAGACTGAACAATCAATGTATCTGGGTGGTATCCGATTATATCGCAATACTGTATATATAGTGATACTTACCAGGTGACGGTACTTCCGTTACACATTCTAGCGACTGAATCGAACAGAAGGTTGAATGGTTAGACAAAACGATAATTGTATCTGAGTTGTATTCGATGATATCGTGATGATGTTTATATAGCAATACTCATCAGGTAACTGTGCTTCCGTTTTACATATAAGCGACCAAATTGAGCAGAAGGTCAAATGGATAGATTGAACAATCATCGTATCTGGGTTGTATTCGTATATAATTATATAGTAATACTCACCAGGTAACTGTTCTCCCGTTATACATACTAGCTACTGAATCGAACAGAAGGTTAAATGGTTAGACGAAATGATAATTGTATCTGAGTTGTATTCGATGATATCGTGATGATGTTTATATAGCAATACTCACCAAGTAACTGTCCTGCCGTTTTACATACAAGCGACCGAATCGAGCATAAGGTTAAATGGATAGATTGAACAATAATCGTATCTGAGTTGTATTCGATTATGTTTATATTGTTATACTCACCAGGTACCTGTTCTTTCGTTATACATACGAGCAACCGAATCGAACATAAGGTTGAATGGATAGACTAAACAATGATCGTATCTGAGGTTTCATTCGATTATATCGTGATGATGTTTATATAGTTATACTCACCAGGTAACTGTTCTCCAGTTATATATAAGAGCGACTGAACTGAACAGAAGGTTGAATGGATAGACTAAACAATCATCGTATCTGGGTTGTCTTCGATTATTTCGTGATGATTATCATATATTATGTCCAACCAGGTAACTGTTCTTCCATAATACATACGAGCAACCGAAACGAACAGAAAGTTGAATGGATAGACTAAACAATCAATGTATCTGGGTGGTATCCGATTATATCGCAATACTGTATATATAGTGATACTTACCAGGTGACGGTACTTCCTTTACACATACCAGCGACTGAATCGAACAGAAGGTTAAATGGTTGGACGAAACGATAATTGTATCTGAGTTGTATTCGATGATATGGTGATGATGTTTATATAGCAATACTCACCAGGTAACTGTCCTTCCGTTTTACATACGAGCGATCGAATCGAGCAGAAGGTTAAATGGATAGATTGAACAATCATCGTATTTGAGTTGTATTCGATTATGTTTATATAGTTATACTCACCAAGTAACTGTTCTTCCGTTATACATACGAGCAACCAAATCGAACAGAAGGTTGAATGGATAGACTAAACAATGATCGTATCTGGGGTTGTATTCGATTATATCGTGATGATGTTTATATAGTTATACTCACCAGGTAACTGTTTTCCAGTTATACATAAGAGCGACTGAACTGAACAGAAGGTTGTATGGATAGACTGAATAATCATCGTATCTGGGTTGTATTCGATTATTTCGTGATGATTATTATATATTATGTCTAACCAGGTAACTGTTCTTCCGTTATACATACGAGCAACCGAATCGAACATAAGGTTGAATGGATAGATTGAACAATCATTGTATCTGGGTTGTCTCCGAATATATCGTTATGCTGTATAATAAGATACACCTACCATGTAACGGTTCTTTCATTACACATACGAGCGTCTGAATCGAACATAAGGTTGGATGGTAAGACGGAACGATAATTGTAACTGAGTTGTATTCGATTATATCGTGGTAATGTTTATATAGTAATACTCACCAGGTGACTGTTCTTGCGTTATACTTACGAGCAACCGAATCGAACAGAAGGTTGAATGGATAGTATCTGGGTTGTATTCGATTATGATGTTATGCTGTGTATATAGTTATACACATTAGGTGACGGTATTCTCGTTTTACATACGAGCGACCGAAACGAACAGAAAGTTGAATGGAATGACTGAACAATCAATGTATCTGGGTGGTATCCGATTATATCGCAATACTGTATATAAAGTGATACTTACCAGGTGGCGGTACTTCCGTTACACATACTAGCGACTGAATCGAACAGAAGGTTAAATGGTTAGACGAAACGATGATTGTATTTGAGTTGTATTCGATGATATCGTGATGATGTTTATATAGCAATACTCACCAGGTAACTGTTCTTCCGTTTTACATACAAGCGACCGAATCGAGCAGAAGGTTAAATTTAGTATAGATTGAACAATCATCGTATCTGGGTTGTATTCGATTATGTTTATATAGTTATACTCACCAGGTAACTGTTCTTCCGTTATACATACGAGCGACTGAATTGAACAGAAGGTTGAATGGATAGACTGAACAATCATCGTATCTGGGTTGTATTTGATTATATCGTGATTATTATCATATAGTATGTCTAACCAGGTGACAGTTCTTCCGTTATACATACGAGCAACCAAATCGAACATAAGGTTGAATGGATAGATTGAACAATCATTGTATCTGGGTTGTCTCCGATTATATCGTTATGCTGTATATTTAGTTACACCTACCATGTAACGGTTCTTTCGTTACACATACGAGCGTCTGAATCGAACATAAGGTTGGATGGTTAGACGGAACGATAATTGTAACTGAGTTGTATTCGATTATATCGTGGTGATGTTTATATAGTAATACTCACCAGGTGACTGTTCTTGCGTTATACATACGAGCGACCCAATCGAACTTAAGGTTGGATGGATAGACGGAATGATCATTGTATCTGAAATGTATTCGATTATATCGTGATGACGTTCATATAGAAATACTCACCAGGTTACTGTTCTTTCGTTATACATACGAGCAACCGAATCGAACAGAAGGTTGAATGGATAGTATCTGGGTTGTATTCGATTATGATGTTATGCTGTGTATATATTTATACACACTAGGTGACGGTATTCCCGTTTTACATACGAGCGACCGAAACGAACAGAAAGTTGAATGGATAGACTGAACAATCAATGTATCTGGGTGGTATCCGATTATATCGCAATTCTGTATATATGGTGATACTTACCAGGTGACGTTACTTCCGTTACACATACTAGCGACTAAATCGAACAGAATGTTAAATGGTTAGACGAAACGATAATTGTATCTGAGTTGTATTCGATGATATCGTGATGATGTTTATATAGCAATACTCACCAGGTAACTGTTCTTCCGTTTTACATGCAAGCGACCGAATCGAGCAGAAGGTTAAATGGATAGATTGAACAATCATCGTATCTGAGTTGTATTCGATTATGTTTATATAGTTATACTCACCAGGTACCTGTTCTTCCGTTATACATACGAGCAACCGAATCGAACATAAGGTTGAATGGATAGATTGAACAATCATTGTATCTGAGTTGTATTCGATTATGTTTATATAGTTATACTCACCAGGTAACTGTTCTTCCGTTATACATACGAGCGACTGAATTGAACAGAAGGTTGAATGGATAGACTGAACAATCATCGTATCTGGGTTGTATTCGGTTATTTCGTGATGATTATTATATATTATGTCTAACTAGGTAACTGTTCTTCCATTATACATACGAGCAACCGAATCGAACACAAGGTTGAATGGATAGATTGAACAATCATTGTATCTGGGTTGTCTCCGATTATATCGTAATGCTGTATATTTAGATACACCTACCATGTAACGGTTATTTCGTTACACATACGAGCATCGGAATCGAACATAAGGTTGGATGGTTAGACGAAACGATAATTGTAACTGAGTTGTATTCGATTATATCGTGGTAATGTTTATATAGTAATACTCACCAGGTGACTGTTCTTGCATTATACGTACGAGCGACCCAATCGAACAGAAGGTTGGATGGATAGACGGAATGATCATTGTATCTGAGTTGTATTCGATTATATCGTGATGAAGTTCATATAGAAATACTCACCAGGTTACTGTTCTTTCGTTATACATACGAGCAACCGAATCGAACAGAAGGTTGAATGGATAGTATCTGGGTTGTATTCGATTATGATGTTATGCTGTGTATATAGTTATACACACTAGGTGACGGTATTCCCGTTTTACATACGAGCGACCGAAACGAACAGAAAGTTGAATGGATAGACTGAACAATCACAGTATCTGGTTGGTATCCGATTATATCGCAATACTGTATATATAGTGATACTTACCAGGTGACGGTACTTCCGTAACACATACTAGCGACTGAATCGAACAGGAGGTTAAATGTTTACACGAAGCGATAATTGTATCTGAGTTGTATTCGATGATATCGTGATGATGTTTATATAGCAATACTCACCAGGTAACTGTTCTTCCGTTTTACATAAAAGCGACCGAATCGAGCCGAAGGTTAAATGGATAGATTGAAAATTCATCGTATCTGGGTTGTATTCGATTATGTTTATATAGTTATACTCACCAGGTAACTGTTCTTCCGTTATACATGAGAACGACTGAATTGAACAGAAGGTTGAATGGATAGACTAAACAATAATCGTATCTGGGGTTGTATTCGAGTATATCGTGATGATTATCATATAGTATGTCCAACCAGGTAACAGTTCTTCCGTAGAACATACGAGCAACCGAATCGAACATAAGGTTGGATGGATAGATTGAACAATCATTGTATCTGGGTTGTCTCCGATTATATCGTTATGCTGTATATTTAGTTACACCCACCATGTAACGGTTCTTTCGTTACACATACGAGCGTCTGAATCGAACATAAGGTTGGATGGTTAGACGGAACGATAATTGTAACTGAGTTGTATTCGATTATATCGTGGTGGTGTTTATATAGTAATACTCACCAGGTGACTGTTTTTGCGTTATACATACGAGCGTCCCAATCGAACAGAAGGTTGGATGGATAGACGGAATGATCATTGTATCTGAGTTGTATTCGATTATATCGTGATGACGTTCATATAGAAATACTCACCAGGTTACTGTTCTTTCGTTATACATACGAGCAACCGAATCGAACAGAAGGTTGAATGGATAGTATCTGGGTTGTATTCGATTATGATGTTATGCTGTGTATATAGTTATACACATAAGGTGACGGTATTCCCGTTTCACATACGAGCGACCGAAACGAAAAGAAAGTTGAATGGATAGACTGAACAATCAATGTATCTGGGTGGTATCCGATTATATCGCAATACTGTATATATAGTGATACTTACCAGCTGACGGTACTTCCGTTACACATGCTAGCGACTAAATCGAACAGAAGGTTGAATGGTTAGACGAAACGATAATTGTATCTGAGTTGTATTAGATGATATCGTGATGATGTTTATATAGCAATACTCACCAGGTAACTATTCTTCCGTTTTACATACAAGCGACCGAATCGAGCAGAAGGTTAAATGGATAGATTGAACAATCATCGTATCTGGGTTGTATTCGATTATGTTTATATAGTAATACTCACCAGGTAACTGTTCTTCCGTTTCACATACAAGCGACCGAATCGAGCAGAAGGTTAAATTTAGTATAGATTGAACAATCATCGTATCTGGGTTGTATTCGATTATGTTCATATAGTTATACTCACCAGGTAACTGTTCTTCCGTTATACATACGAGCGACTGAATTGAACAGAAGGTTGAATGGATAGACTAAACAATAATCGTATCTGGGGTTGTATTCGATTATATCTTTATGATGTTCATATAATTATACTCACCAGGAAACTGTTCTCCAGTTATACATAAGAGCGACTGAACTGAACAGAAGGTTGAATGGATAGACTGAACAATCATCGTATCTGGGTTGTATTTGATTATATCGTGATTATCATCACAAAGTATCTCTGACCAGGTAACAGTTCTTCCGTTATACATATGAGCAACCAAATCGAACATAAGGTTGAATGGATAGATTGAACAATTATTGTATCTGGGTTGTCTCCGATTATTTCGTTATGCTGTATATTTAGTTACACCTACCATGTAACGGTTCTTTCGTGACACATACGAGCGTCTGAATCGAACATAAGGTTGGATGGTTAGACGGAACGATAATTGTATCTGAGTTGTATTCGATTATATCGTGATGACGATCATATAGAAATACTCACCAGGTTACTGTTCTTTCGTTATACATACGAGCAACCGAATCGAACAGAAGGTTGAATGGATAGTATATGGGTTGTATTCGATTATGATGTTATGCTGTGTATATAGTTATACACACTAGGTGACGGTATTCCCGTTTTACATACGAACGACCGAAACGAACGGAAAGTTGAATGGATAGACTGAACAATCAATGTATCTGGTTGGTATCCGATTATATCGCAATACTGTATATATAGTGATACTTACCAGGTGACGGTACTTCCGTTACACATACTAGCGACTGAATCGAACAGAAGGTTGAATGGTTAGACGAAGCGATATTTGTATCTGAGTTGTATTCGATTATATCGTGATGATGTTTATATAGCAATATTCACCAGGTAACTGTTCTTCCGTTTTACATAAAAGCGACCGAATCGAGCAGAAGGTTAAATGAATAGATTGGAAATTCATCGTATCTGGGTTGTATTCAATTAGGTTTATATAGTTATACTCACCAGGTAACTGTTCTTCCGTTTTTCATAAGAACGACTGAATTGAACAGAAAGTTGAATGGATAGACTAAACAATAATCGTATCTGGGGTTGTATTCGAGTATATCGTGATGAATATCATATAGTATGTCTAACCAGGTAACAGTTCTTCCGTTAAACATACGAGCAACCGAATCGAACATAAGGTTGGATGGATAGATTGAACAATCATTGTATCTGGGTTGTCTCCGATTATATCGTTATGCTGTATATTTAGTTACACCTACCATGGAACGGTTCTTTCGTTACACATACGAGCGTCTAAATCGAACATGAGGTTAGATGGTTAGACGGAACGATAATTGTAACTGAGTTGTATTCGATTATATCGTGGTGATGTTTATATAGTTATACTCACCAGGTGACTTTTCTTGCGTTATACATACGAGCGACCCAATCGAACAGAAGGTTGGATGGATAGACGGAATGATCATTGTATCTCTGAGTTGTATTCGATGATATCGTGATGATGTTTATATAGCAATACTCACCAGGTAACTTTTCTTCCGTTTTACATACAAGCGACCGAATCGAGCTGAAGGTTGAATTCAGTATGGATTGAACAATCATCGTATCTGGGTTGTATTCGATTATGTTTATATAGTTATACTCACCAGGTAACTGTTCTTCCGTTATACATACGAGCAACCGAATCGAACAGAAGGTTGAATGGATATTATCTGGGTTGTATTCGATTATGATGTTATGCTGTGTAAATAATTATACACATTAGGTCACGGTATTCCCGTTTTACATACGAGCGACCGAAACGAATAGAAAGTTGAATGGATAGACTGAACAATCAATGTATCTGGGTGGTATCCGATTATATCGCAATACTGTATATATAGGGATACTTACCAGGTGACGGTACTTCCGTTACACATACTAGCGACTGAATCGAACAGAAGGTTAAATGGTTAGACGAAACGATAATTGTATCTGAGTTGTATTCGATGATATCGTGATGATGTTTATATAGCAATACTCACCAGGTAACTGTTCTTCCGTTTTACATACAAGCGACCGAATCGAGCAGAAGGTTAAAATTAGTATAGATTGAACAATCATCGTATCTGGGTTATAATCGATTATGTTTATATAGTAATACTCACCAGGTAACTGTTCTTCCGGTATACATACGAGCGACTGAACTGAACAGAAGGTTGAATGGATAGACTGAACAATCATCGTATCTGGGGTTGTATTCGATTATATCTTGATGATGTTCATATAGTTATACTCACCAGGAAACTGTTCTCCAGTTATACATAAGAGCGACTGAACTGAACAGAAGGTTGAATGGATAGACTGAACAATCATCGTATCTGGGTTGTATTTGATTATATCGTGATTATTATCATATAGTATGTCTAACCAGGTAACAGTTCTTCCGTTATACATACGAGCAACCAAATCGAACATAGCGACTGAATCGAACAGAATGTTGAATGGTTAGACGAAACGATAATTGTATCTGAGTTGTATTCGATGATATCGTGATGATGTTTATATAGCAATACTCACCAGGTAACTGTCCTTCCGTTTTACATACAAGCGACCGAATCGAGCAGAATGTTAAATGGATAGATTGAACAATCATCGTATCTAAGTTGTATTCGATTATGTTTATATAGTTATACTCACCAGGTACCTGTTCTTCCGTTATACATACGAGCAACCAAATCGAACATAAGGTTGAATGGATAGATTGAACAATCATCGTATTTGAGTTGTATTCGATTATGTTTATATAGTTATACTCACCAAGTAACTGTTCTTCCGTTATACATACGAGCGACTGAATTGAACAGAAGGTTGAATGGATAGACTAAACAATGATCGTATCTGGGGTTGTATTCGATTATATCGAGATGATGTTTATATAGTTATACTCACCAGGTAACTTTTTTCCAGTTATACATAAGAGCGTCTGAACTGAACAGAAGGTTGTATGGATAGACTGAACAATCATCGTATCTGGGTTGTATTCGATTATTTCGTGATGATCATTATATATTATGTCTAACCAGGTAACTGTTCTTCCATTATACATACGAGCAACCGAATCGAACATAAGGTTGAATGGATATATTGAACAATCATTGTATCTGGGTTGTCTCCGATTATATCGTTATGATGTATATTAAGATACACCTACCATGTAAAGGTTCTTTCGTTACACATACGAGCGTCTGAATCGAACATAAGGTTGGATGGTTAGACGGAACGATAATTGTAACTGAGTTGTATTCGATTATATCGTGGTAATGTTTATATAGTAATACTCACCAGGTGACTGTTCTTGCATTATACGTACGAGCGACCCAATCGAACAGAAGGTTGGATGGATAGACGGAATGATCATTGTATCTGAGTTGTATTCGATTATATCGTGATGAAGTTCATATAGAAATACTCACCAAGTTACTGTTCTTTCGTTATACAAACGAGCAACCAAATCGAACAGAAGGTTGAATGGATAGTATCTGGGTTGTATTCGATTATGATGTTATGCTGTGTATATAGTTATACACACTAGGTGACGGTATTCCCGTTTTACATACGAGCGACCGAAACGAACAGAAAGTTGAATGGATAGACTGAACAATCAATGTATCTGGTTGGTATCCGATTATATCGCAATACTGTATATATAGTGATACTTACCAGGTGACGGTACTTCCGTTACACATACTAGCGACTGAATCGAACAGGAGGTTAAATGTTTACACGAAGCGATAATTGTATCTGAGTTGTATTCGATGATATCGTGATGATGTTTATATAGCAATACTCACCAGGTAACTGTTCTTCCGTTTTACATAAAAGCGACCGAATCGAGCCGAAGGTTAAATGGATAGTTTGAAAATTCATCGTATCTGGGTAGTATTCGATTATGTTTATATAGTTATGCTCACCAGGTAACTGTTCTTCCGTTATACATGAGAACAACTGAATTGAACAGAAGGTTGAATGGATAGACTAAACAATAATCGTATCTGGGGTTGTATTCGAGTATATCGTGATGATTATCATATAGTATGTATAACCAGGTAACAGTTCTTCCGCTAAACATACGAGCAACCGAATCGAACATAAGGTTGGATGGATAGATTGAACATTCATTGTATCTGGGTTGTCTCCGATTATATCGTTATGCTGTATATTTAGTTACACCCACCATGTAACGGTTCTTTCGTTACACATACGAGCGTCTGAATCGAACATATGATGTTATGGTGTATAAGGTGACGGTATTCCCGTTTTACATACGAGCGACCGAAACGAAAAGAAAGTTGAATGGATAGACTGAACAATCAATGTATCTGGGTGGTATCCGATTATATCGCAATACTGTATATATAGTGATACTTACCAGGTGACGGTACTTCCGTTACACATGCTAGCGACTAAATCGAACAGAAGGTTGAATGGTTAGACGAAACGATAATTGTATTTGAGTTGTATTCGATGATATCGTGATGATGTTTATATAGCAATACTCACCAGGTAACTGTTCTTCCGTTTTACATACAAGCGACCGAATCGAGCAGAAGGTTGGATGGATAGATTGAACAATCATTGTATCTGGGTTGTCTCCGATTATATCGTTATGCTGTATATTTAGTTACACCCACCATGTAACGGTTCTTTCGTTACACATACGAGCGTCTGAATCGAACATAAGGTTGGATGGTTAGACGGAACGATAATTGTAACTGAGTTGTATTCGATTATATCGTGGTGATGTTTATATAGTAATACTCACCAGGTTACTGTTCTTTCGTTATACATACGAGCAACCGAATCGATCAGAAGGTTGAATGGATAGTATCTGGGTTGTATTCGATTATGATGTTATGCTGTGTATATCGTTATACACACTAGGTGACGGTATTCCCGTTTTACATACGAGCGACCGAAACGAACAGAAAGTTGAATGGATAGACTGAACAATCAATTTATCTGGTTGGTATCCGATTATATCGCAATACTGTATATATAGTGATACTTACCAGGTGACGGTTCTTCCGTTACACATACTAGCGACTGAATCGAACAGGAGGTTAAATGTTTACACGAAGCGATAATTGTATCTGAGTTGTATTCGATGATATCGTGATGATGTTTATATAGCAATACTCACCAGGTAACTGTTCTTCCGTTTTACATAAAAGCGACCGAATCGAGCAGAAGGTTAAATGGATAGATTGAAAATTCATCGTATCTGGGTTGTATTCGATTATGTTTATATAGTTATACTCACCAGGTAACTGTTCTTCCGTTATACATGAGAACGACTGAATTGAACAGAAGGTTGGATGGATAGACTAAACAATAATCGTATCTGGGGTTGTATTCGAGTATATCGTGATGATTATCATATAGTATGTCTAACCAGGTAACAGTTCTTCCGTTAAACATACGAGCAACCGAATCGAACATAAGGTTGGATGGATAGATTGAACAATCATTGTATCTGGGTTGTCTCCGATTATATCGTTATGCTGTATATTTAGTTACACCCACCATGTAACGGTTCTTTCGTTACACATACGAGCGTCTGAATCGAACATAAGGTTGCATGGTTAGACGGAACGATAATTGTAACTGAGTTGTATTCGATTATATCGTGGTGATGTTTATATAGTAATACTCACCAGGTGACTGTTCTTGCGTTATACATACGAGCGACCCAATCGAACAGAAGGTTGGATGGATAGACGGAATGATCATTGTATCTGAGTTGTATTCGATTATATCGTGGTGATGTTTATATAGTAATACTCACCAGGTGACTGTTTTTGCGTTATACATACGAGCGTCCCAATCGAACAGAAGGTTGGATGGATAGACGGAATGATCATTGTATCTGAGTTGTATTCGATTATATCGTGATGACGTTCATATAGAAATACTCACCAGGTCACTGTTCTTTCGTTATACATACGAGCAACCGAATCGAACAGAAGGTTGAATGGATAGTATCTGGGTTGTATTCGATTATGATGTTATGCTGTGTATATAGTTATACACATAAGGTGACGGTATTCCCGTTTTACATACGAGCGACCGAAACGAACAGAAAGTTGAATGGATAGACTGAACAATCAATGTATCTGGGTGGTATCCGATTATATCGCAATACTGTATATATAGTGATACTTACCAGGTGACGGTACTTCCGTTACACATGCTAGCGACTAAATCGAACAGAAGGTTGAATGATAAGACGAAACGATAATTGTATTTGAGTTGTATTCGATGATATCGTGATGATGTTTATATAGCAATACTCACCAGGTAACTGTTCTTCCGTTTTACATACAAGCGACCGAATCGAGCAGAAGGTTAAATGAATAGATTGAACAATCATCGTATCTGGGTTGTATTCGATTATGTTTATATAGTAATACTCACCAGGTAACTGTTCTTCCGTTTTACATACAAGCGACCGAATCGAGCAGAAGGTTAAATTTAGTATAGATTGAACAATCATCGTATCTGGGTTGTATTCGATTATGTTTATATATTTATACTCACCAGGTTACTGTTCTTCCGTTATACATACGAGCGACTGAATTGAACAGAAGGTTGAATGGATAGACTGAACAATCATCGTATCTGGGTTGTATTTGATTATATCGTGATTATCATCACATAGTATGTCTAACCAGGTAACAGTTCTTCCGTTATACATATGAGCAACCAAATCGAACATAAGCTTGAATGGATAGTTTGAACAATCATTGTATCTGGGATGTCTCCGATTATTTCGTTATGCTGTATATTTAGTTACACCTACCATGTAACGGTTCTTTCGTTACACATACGAACGTCTGAATCGAACATAAGGTTGGATGGTTAGACGGAACGATAATTGTAACTGAATTGTATTCGATTATATCGTGGTGATGTTTATATAGTGATACTCACCAGGTGACTGTTCTTGCGTTATACATACGAGCGACCCAATCGAATATAAGGTTGGATGGATAGACGGAATGATCATTGTATCTGAGTTGTATTCGATTATGATGTTATGCTGTGTATATAGTTATACACACTAGGTGACGGTATTCCCGTTTTACATACGAGCGACCGAAACGAACGGGAAGTTGAATGGATAGACTGAACAATCAATGTATCTGGTTGGTATCCGATTATATCGCAATACTCTATATATAGTGATACTTACCAGGTAACTGTTCTTCCGTTTTACATAAAAGCGACCGAATCGAGCAGAAGGTTAAATGAATGGATTGAAAATTCATCGTATCTGGGTTGTATTCGATTAGGTTTATATAGTTATACTCACCAGGTAACTGTTTTTCCGTTTTTCATAAGAACGACTGAATTGAACAGAAAGTTGAATGGATAGACTAAACAATAATCGTATCTGGTAACAGTTCTTCCGTTAAACATACGAGCAACCGAATCGAACATGAGGTTGGATGGATAGATTGAACAATCATTGTATCTGGGTTGTCTCCGATTATATCGTTATGCTGTATATTTAGTTACACCTACCATGTAACGGTTCTTTCGTTACACATACGAGCGTCTAAATCGAACATAAGGTTGGATGGTTAGACGGAACGATAATTGTAACTGAGTTGTATTCGATTATATCGTGGTGATGTTTATATAGTAATACTCACCAGGTGACTGTTCTTGCGTTATACATACGAGCGACCCAATCGAACAGAAGGTTGGATGGATAGACGGAATGATCATTGTATCTGAGTTGTATTCGATTATATCGTGATGACGTTCATATAGAAATACTCACCAGGTTACTGTTCTTTCGTTATACATACGAGCAACCGAATCGAACAGAAGGTTGAATGGAAAGTATGTGGGTTGTATTCGATTATGATGTTATGCTGTGTATATAATTATACACATTAGGTGACGGTATTCCCGTTTTACATACGAGCGACCGAAACGAACAGAAAGTTGAATGGATAGACTGAACAATCAATGTATCTGGGTGGTATCCGATTATATCGCAATACTGTATATATAGTGATACTTACCAGGTGACGGTACTTCCTTTACACATACTAGCGACTGAATCGAACAGAAGGTTGAATGGTTAGACGAAACGATAATTGTATCTCTGAGTTGTATTCGATGATATCGTGATGATGTTTATATAGCAATACTCAACAGGTAACTGTTCTTCCGTTTTACATACAAGCGACCGAATCGAGCAGAAGGTTGAATTCAGAATGGATTGAACAATCATCGTATCTGGGTTGTATTCGATTATGTTTATATAGTTATACTCACCAGGTAACTGTTCTTCCGTTATACATACGAGCAACCGAATCGAACAGAAGGTTGAATGGATAGTATCTGGGTTGTATTCGATTATGATGTTATGCTGTGTATATAATTATACACATTAGGTCACGGTATTCCCGTTTTACATACGAGCGACCGAAACGAACAGAAAGTTGAATGGATAGACTGAACAATCAATGTATCTGGGTGGTATCCGATTATATCGCAATACTGTATATATGGGGATACTTACAAGGTGACGGTACTTCCGTTACACATACTAGCGACTGAATCGAACAGAAGGTTAAATGGTTAGACGAAACGATAATTGTATCTGAGTTGTATTCGATGATATCGTGATGATGTTTATATAGCAATACTCACCAGGTAACTGTTCTTCCGTTTTACATACAAGCGACCGAATCGAGCAGAAGGTTAAAATTAGTATAGATTGAACAATCATCGTATCTGGGTTATATTCGATCATGTTTATATAGTTATACTCACTAGGTAACTGTTCTTCCGGTATACATACGAGCGACTGAATTGAACAGAAGGTTGAATGGATAGACTAAACAATAATCGTATCTGGGGTTGTATTCGATTATATCTTGATGATGTTCTGGAAACTGTTCTCCAGTTATACATAAGAGCGACTGAACTGAACAGAAGGTTGAATGGATAGACTGAACAATCATCGTATATGAGTTGTATTTGATTATATCGTGATTATTATCATATAGTATGTCTAACCAGGTAACAGTTCTTCCGTTATACATACGAGCAACCGAATCGAACATAAAGTTGAATGGATAGATTGAACAATCATTGTATCTGGGTTGTCTCCGATTATATCGTTATGCTGTATATTTAGTTACACCTACCATGTAACGGTTCTTTCGTTACACATACGAGCGTCTGAATCGAACATGAAGTTGAATGGTTAGACGGAACGATAATTGTAACTGAGTTGTATTCGATTATAACGTGGTGATGTTTATATAGTAATACTCACCAGGTGACTGTTCTTGCGTTATACATACGAGCGACCCAATCGAACATAAGGTTGGATGGATAGACGAAATGATCATTGTATCTGAGTTGTATTCGATTATATCGTGATGACGTTTATATAGAAATACTCACCAGGTTACTGTTCTTTCGTTATACATACGAGCAACCGAATCGAACAGAAAGTTGAATGGATAGTATCTGGGTTGTATTCGATTATTATGTTATGTTGTGTATATATTTATACACACTAGGTGACGGTATTCCCGTTTCACATACGAGCGACCGAAACGAACAGAAAGTTGAATGGATAGACTGAACAATCAATGTATCTGGGTGGTATCCGATTATATCGCAATTCTGTATATATAGTGATACTTACCAGGTGACGATACTTCCGTTACACATACTAGCGACTGAATCGAACAGAATGTTGAATGGTTAGACGAAGCGATAATTGTATCTGAGTTGTATTCGATGATATCGTGATGATGTTTATATAGCAATACTCACCAGGTAACTGTTCTTTCGTTTTACATAAAAGCGACCGAATCGAGCAGAAGGTTGAATGGATAGATTGAAAATTCATCGTATCTGGGTTGTATTCGATTATGTTTATATAGTTATACTCACCAGGTAACTGTTCTTCCGTTATACATAAGAACGACTGAATTGAACAGAAGGTTGAATGGATAGACTAAACAATAATCGTATCTGGGGTTGTATTCGAGTATATCGTGATGATTATCATATAGTATGTCTAACCAGGTAACAGTTCTTCCGTTAAACTTACGGGCAACCGAATCGAACATAAGGTTGAATGGATAGATTGAACAATCATTGTATCTGGGTTGTCTCCGATTATATCGTTATGCTGTATATTTAGATACACCTACCATGTAATGGTTCTTTCGTTACGTCTACGAGCGTCTGAAAGGAACATAAGGTTGGATGGTTAGACGAAACGATAATTGTAACTAAGTTGTATTCGATTATATCGTGGTGATGTTTATATAGTAATACTCACCAGGTGACTGTTCTTTCGTTATACATACGAGCAACCGAATCGAAGAGAAGGTTGAATGGATAGTATCTGGGTTGTATTCGATTATGATGTTATGCTGTGTATCGAATACAACTCAGATACAATGATCATTTCGTCTATCCATCCAACCTTCTGTTCGATTGGGTCGCTCGTATGTATAACGCAAGAACAGTCACCTGGTGAGTATTACTATATAAACATCACCTTGATATAATCGAATACAACTCAGTTACAATTATCGTTCCGTCTAACCATCCGATCTTATGTTCGATTCAGACGCTCGTATGTGTAACGAAAGAACCGTTACATGGTAGGTGTAACTAAATATACAGCATAAAAATATAATCGGAGACAACCCAGATACAATGATTGTTCAATCTATCCATCCATCCTTATGTTCGATTCGGTTGCTCGTATGTATAACGGAAGAACTGTTACCTGGTTAGACATACTATATGATAAAAATCACGATATAATCAAATACAACCCAGATACGATGAATGTTCAGTCTATCCATTCAACCTTCTGTTCAGTTCAGTCGCTCTTATGTATAACTGGCGAACAGTTTCCTGGTGAGTATAACTATATGAACATCATCAAGATATAATCGAATACAACCCCAGATACGATTATTGTTTAGTCTATCCATTCAACCTTCTGTTCAATTCAGTCGCTCGTATGTATAACGGAAGAACAGTTACCTGGTGAGTGTAACTATATAAACATAATCGAATACAACCCAGATACGATGATTGTTCAATCTATACTAAATTTAAGCTTCTGCTCGATTCGGTCGCTTGTATGTAAAACAGAAGAACAGTTACCTGGTGAGTATTGCTATATAAACATCATCACGATATCATCGAATACAACTCAGATACAACTATCGTTTTGTATTTAACCTTCTGTTCGATTCAGTCGCTAGTATGTGTATAGGAAGTACCGTCACCTGGTAAGTATCACTATATATACAGTATTGCGATATAATCGGATACCACCCAGATACATTGATTGTTCAGTCTATCCATTCAACTTCCTGTTCATTTCGGTCGCTCGTATGTTAAAAGGAAATACCGTCACCTTATGTGTATAACTATATACACAGCATAACATCATAATCGAATACAACCCAGATACTATCCATTCAACCTTCTGTTCGATTCGGTTGCTCGTATGTATAACGAAAGAACAGTAACCTGGTGAGTATTTCTATATGAACGTCATCACGATATAATCGAATACAACTCAGATACAATGATCATTCCGTCTATCCATCCAACCTTCTGTTAGATTGGGTCGCTCGTATGTATAACGCAAGAACAGTCACCTGGTGAGTATTACTATATAAACATCACCACGATATAATCGAATACAACTCAGTTACAATTATCGTTCCGTCTAACCATCCAACCTTATGTTCGATTCAGACGCTCGTATGTGTAACGAAAGAACCGTTACATGGTAGGTGTAACTAAATATACAGCATAACGATATAATCGGAGACAACCCAGATACAATGATTGTTCAATCTATCCATCCAACCTTATGTTCGATTCGGTTGCTCGTATGTATAACGGAAGAACTGTTACCTGGTTAGACATACTATATGATAATAATCACGATATAATCAAATACAACCCAGATACGATGAATGTTCAGTCTATCCATTCGACCTTCTGTTCAGTTCAGTCGCTCTTATGTATAACTGGAGGACAGTTTCCTGGTGAGTATAACTATATGAACATCATCAAGATATAATCGTATACAACCCCAGATACGATTATTGTTTAGTCTATCCATTCAACCTTCTGTTCAATTCAGTCGCTCGTATGTATAACGGAAGAACAGTTACCTGGTGAGTATAACTATATAAACATAATCGAATACAACCCAGATACGATGATTGTTCAATCTATACTAAATTTGAGCTTCTGCTCGATTCGGTCGCTTGTATGGAAAACGGAAGAACAGTTACCTGGTGAGTATTGCTATATATACAGTATTGCGATATAATCGGATACCATCCAGATACATTTATTGTTCAGTCTATCCATTCAACTTTCTGTTCGTTTCGGTCGCTCGTATGTAAAACGGGAATACCGTCACCTGATGTGTATAACTATATATACACAGCATAACATCATAATCGAATACAACCCAGATACTATCCATTCAACCTTCTGTTCGATTCGGTTGCTCGTATGTATAACGAAAGAACAGTAACCTGGTGAGTATTTCTATATGAACGTCATCACGATATAATCGAATACAACTCAGATACAATGATCATTCCGTCTATCCATCCAACCTTCTGTTCGATTGGGTCGCTCGTATGTATATCGCAAGAACAGTCACCTGGTGAGTATTACTATATAAACATCACCACGATTTAATCGAATACAACTCAGTTACAATTATCGTTCCGTCTAACCATCCAACCTTATGTTCGATTCAGACGCTCGTATGTGTAACGAAATAACCGTTACATGGTAGGTGTAACTGAATATACAGCATAAAGATATAATCGGAGAGAACCCAGATACAATGATTGTTCAATCTATCCATCCAACCTTATGTTCGATTCGGTTGCTCGTATGTTTAACGGAAGAACTTTTACCTGGTTAGACATACTATATGATAATCATCACGATATACTCGAATACAACCCCAGATACGATTATTGTTTAGTCTATCCATTCAACCTTCTGTTCAATTCAGTCGTTCTTATGTATAATGGAAAAACAGTTACCTGGTGGGTATAACAATATAAACCTAATCGAATACAACCCAGATACGATGAATTTTCAATCTATCCATTTAACCTTCTGCTCGATTTGGTCGCTTTTATGTAAAACCGAAGAACAGTTACCTGGTAAGTATTGCTATATAAACATCATCACGATATCATCGAATACATTTCAGATACAATTATCGCATCGTCTAACCATTTAACCTTCTGTTCGATTCAGTCGCTAGTATGTGTAACGAAAGTACCGTCACCTGGTAAGTATCACTATATATACAGTATTGCGATATAATCGGATACCAACCAGATACATTGATTGTTCAGATACTATCCATTCAACCTTCTGTTCGATTCGGTTGCTCGTATGTATAACGAAAGAACAGTAACCTGGTGAGTATTTCTATATAAACTTCATCACGATATAATCGAATACAACTCAGATACAATGATTATTCCGTCTATCCATCTAACCTTCTGTTCGATTGGGTCGCTCGTACGAATAACGCAAGAACAGTCACCTGGTGAGTATTACTATATAAACATTCCCACGATATAATCGAATACAACTCAGTTACAATTATCGTTCCGTCTAACCATCCAACCTTATGTTCGATTCAGACGCTCGTATGTGTAACGAAAGAACCGTAACATGGTAGGTGTATCAAAATATACAGCATAACGATATAATCAAAGACAACCCAGATACAATGATTGTTCAATCTATCCATTCAACCTTATGTTCGATTCGGTTGCTCGTATGTACAACGGAAGAACAGTTACCTGGTTAGACATAACATATAATAATCATCACGAAATAATCGAATACAACCCAGATACGATGATTGTTCAGTCTATCTATACAACCCTCTGTTCAGTTCAGTCGCTCTTATGTATAACTGGAGAACAGTTACCTGGTGAGTATAACTATATAAACATCATCACGATATAATCGAATACAACCCCAGATACGATCATTGTTTAGTCTATCCATTCAACCTTCTGTTCAATTCAGTCGCTCGTATGTATAACGTAAGAAAAGTTACTTGGTGAGTATAACTATATAAACATAATCGAATACAACTCAGATACGATGATTGTTCAATCTATCCATTCAACCTTATGTTCGATTCGGTTGCTCGTATGTATAACGAAAGAACAGGTACCTGGTGAGTATAACTATATAAACATAATCGAATACAACTCAGATACGATGATTGTTCAATCTATCCATTTAACCTTCTGCTCGATTCGGTCACTTGTATGTAAAACTGAAGGACAGTTACCTGGTGAGTATTGCTATATAAACATCATCACGATATTGTAAGCGCTCGCCCTCCTGGCACTGGAACTCGACGGTGAAGTCGTCCATAGTGGCAGGAACGCCCCACAGTACAGAAGACAAGGCTCGGATTTAATAGACACCCTAATTAAATTCCTATCGCCACACTAAAACTTTAGTCTACGATAGCTGACCGAAAAACGGGACGACCTAGATCGACGGCGTTGCGCCACAGTCGCCGTCCCGAAACCTAAATCCCTAGCTATGTAGGCAGAAGGCCTCCCTACAGAGAGCTAATCAAGGTAAGTAGTAAACGAATCGCGACCGAACGGGTGTGCCCTCAGGTCACACGGGCTACGCGTTTAACGTCCCCAAGGCCCAGTGCAACGTTCCCCCGTAGGGTACTAGTATAGGTTATGCGGTGGGTAGACGGTCCGGCACTTTCCCGGGAAAGCGGCGGAGGCACGACGGAAGGGTGGTGGTGCCACAGCCAGGCTCAGCTGTGGAGGCTACTGATAAAATGTCTTTGGACACCACCACCTCTGGAGCTCTTCAGTGCTTAAGGGGACTGGGACAGGCACCCAGTGCTTATGCACAACAACCCTTTGATCCCTCGTATAGAGGTGGATATAAACGAATTCGTTAGCAACAATTTAGTGTTGCTAACTTGATTCCACACCGTGACTGGCTGTAGAGCTTTAATATACAAAATTATTAGGTTTGCTTCCAAAACCCTGGTTCTAAATATCCAAAATTTGCTTTTTATAAGCTTTATAATGCAATACAATATCGCTTTCAGCGATATTTCAATAGTAAAATCGATTCGAGCTGAAAAAGAAATACGCGAGCCAAAATTCGGATACCGAAGTAACCGTAGCTAAGTATAGCAAGCGAGTGATGATCCCGAAAAAGCCTCCCGCAGCTTTATACAGTATCCCAATAATACTATTATTCCTCTAAACTCCTCCCCTTAGATTGCTGCGCTCTCATTGGCTGCAGCCGTGTGCGTATCCGCGGGACCGAGACACGAGTTCTCCGCTAGGCCACGCCCCCTTAATTCCAGGGCCCTGATTGACCGGACTCGAGCGCGCACCTTGTGCATGCTCTAGATTGATTATACGAATGAATTATGGATTTGTATCAATGCCTAAGGCTTTCGATAATCATATTTACATAATTGAATATCATTTATATCATTATTTCCTATATTTGGAAGCAAAAACCTATAACACCCCCCCCTTTGAAAGGTCGCTAGTCACGTTGCTTGACAAGTTAGCAGGCCGTGAAAACAGCCTTGGTTTGTGGGTTTTCTTTATTCAATCTTTCTTTTCTTAAATCTAAACTTAAAACTATTTACAAAACAGGGCCACTTGCTAGGCCAAATACAGTTGGCTGAATGAGAAAGATCAAAATTCAAACAACTATTTACATATTCCGTGGGATTTTTTCCCATCGCCACACCACGAGGACGTGATGGAATAATTCAAATTTCCTTAACCTAAATTAACAATGCAACAAGAAAGAAAAGCAAAAACAAACATCAAACATCAAACAATCTAAGCTACGTTAATTCCTAATATTAAAATAAAGCTATACGCCCGAATATCATTATATACAAAGTTTGCAAAAGTACTGTGGGGGCCACTATGGAGGGGGTCGAACCACTCCTCGACGGGGGTCCAGGTGCTCCTGTCCGACACGTTGAGACGGGGCAAGACGTAGGTCATCGACATGAATGACGACTTCCAAACCTTCTTTATTTACTCGATACGTAGTAGGACCGACTCGTTCTACTACCTGACTAGGGCCCACCCACGTCTGTCCAAACTTTGCTTTGCCTATGGGACCGTTTCTGCACAGTACCCACTGTCCTGGCTCGAATTCAGTGCTAGGGCCAGCTTCTTCAGGGTATAGATTTCTTTGGAATATAATTTTCCTATCTTTAGCTTTTTGAATTCGCTCTTGTCGAGCTTGGGCAACCTCCTCTGGGACTTGAGGGGCTGGTGCCGGGGGTCTGGGCCTTGGAGCGGCCCAATCACCAGGTCTCTGTAATTCATACCCCAATAGCAGTTGGGCTGGAGTGAAATTGGTGGATGAATTATTTCGGTTTCTAAGATCGAATAATAGCTTGGATATATGCGTATCCCAAAGCTTTTTATTTTTCTGTATTAATTTGGTTCGAAGCCATTTCTTGATTTCTTGACATCTTCGTTCTACAGGATTCGCCTGCTGATGGTATACTGCAGAGAACGTACTTTTCAAATGGTTTTGATCACAAAACCTTTCCCAAATTACCCCACGAAACTGGGTTCCGTGATCTGTAATTATTTCTTCGGGAAATCCCCATCGTAAAAATACTTGTTCTTGCAAAAATTCTACCACTACCTTGGCATCAGCCGTAGGTACAGCCAGGGCCTCGACCCAATTGCTAAAACAGTCTGTCGCGACTATCAGAAATCTGTTTCCCCGTTTTCCTACAGGGTATGGTCCCATTATGTCAACAGAAATTAACTGCCACGGCCTTTGTGGCTTATGTGGGCGTTGATTTTCCTTCTTTTGTATCTTTTCTCTTTTCGTAGTAGCACAAACTAAGCATTCACGTACGTAGTTGCCGATATCGCCATTCATCCCAGGCCAATGCACATGTTGAGATAATTGCCTATAGGTTTCATTCCTTCCTGGATGTCCTGTATCATCGTGAAAATGCTTAAGTGCTGTACTCCAAGCTCTCCTTGGAATAACTAAACGAAGTTCGTTAGTATCCTTCCTTTTACTATACAACAAATTATCATCATCAACATGCCATTTCTGACTCGGATCGTTGGCAGGGTCTGGGTTATTTTCCCAATCACGATACTTATTTATAAAATCCTGAATCGATCGACTGTCCCTCTGCGCTGCAATCATTCGTTCAAAAAAATTCGTGATCACATTGCATCGCGCTTCTTCTGAGGGAATTACCTTCACTAAGGTAAAGTGATTTTCTAGCATCAAATTTAGTCGAACTTCTGGGTTCATTGATTCATCATTTTCAGGCTCAATTTTTGGTTCTGGAAAAATCAGTCTATCACAATCCGTTTCTGTAGAAGATTCATTCCTGATTTCTACCGGATTTCTAGATAAGTAATCAGGTAACTGATTCAGTTTCCCTGGAACATGTTGTATTGTAAAATTGTATTCTTGCAGCATCAAGGCCCACCTGGTTAATTTGGCCTTTTCATCTTTGAACTTATCCAGCCACAGTAGTGCCGAGCTGTCGGTATATAGTTTGAATGTGCCATCTTGCAAAAAATGGCGGTATTTCCTTACCGCCCATATCACAGCCAAACATTCTATTTCGTTGATGTGATATTTTCGTTCAGTGGCACTTAATTTGGCGCTACTGTATGCAATGATGTCACGTCCACCATCAAGTTTTTCTTGAAACAATACTGCCCCCATGCCGATGTATGATGCGTCTGTCTGTAGACAAAACGATCGATGGGGGTCAGGTCGGGCCAATCTCAGAGGCGCGGCTACGCAATTCTTAATTTTGGTGAAGGCGTCTTCCGCCAAAGGGGTCCACCGAAATTTCTTTTTTGTATCGATTAAATCAGTCAGGGGGGCTGCGATTTCTGCAAAATTTGGAATAAATTCTCTTAGCCACCCTGCTGTTCCCAGAAAACCACGCAGTTGTTTGAGTGATTTTGGAGTTGGGAATTCTTTGATGTTTAGAATATGTGTTTCTTGGGGATAGTTCCCATCTGCGGTAACTGTTCTTCCCAAATATTCTAATTCCTTTTGTGCAAATTTGCATTTGCTAGGTGAGACCCACAAGCCATGAGCCCTTAATCTTTCCAAGATCATTCTTAGATGGTCTGCATGTTCTGCAATATTATTTGAATATATTATAATATCATCGAGATATACTTTACAGATTTTATCTGTATATCCTACCAGAACAGATGACATTAAGTTCTGGAAGGCAGCTGGCCCATTCCGTAAGCCAAATGATAAAACCTTGAATTCATATACAGAACCATCGGGGGCTCCAAAAGCTGTATATTTTCTAGAATCGGCACTTAATGGGATTTGCCAGAATCCATTTCGTAAATCGAGGCTCGTAAATATTTTTGCATTTCCAAGTTCCCTGACTGTTTCCTGTATCAGAGGGAGATGCGGGGCTTCTGGGACAATCAATTTATTGATTTCTCTATAATCCACGCAGAATCTGAGTTTCCCATTTTTCTTTGGTATCAGGACCACAGGACTACAGTAAGCAGAATTGCTTCTAGTTATCACCCCAGCTTCCAATAGCTTCCCGATTTCTTCGTGAATAATATTTTACGAGCATCGGTCATTTTTGCGTATCTATTTTGTCTAAAAGGCTTGTCTTCTTTGACTCGGATTTGATGAACAGCCGCATGTGTGGTCGGCTGTTTAATCCGGTCGTCGAAGACATCGACAAATTCCCATATCACAGGCATAATCATTTCCTTTGTGTCTTTATGGAATTGATTTTCTTCGAATTCAGGTAGCTTCTGGGATGCACTAGATTTTTGAGAATTGTTGAGAAAGTATACTGTCTGTCTCGGGTCTTTCCCAAAATATACACATTTTTGTGCGATATCTATTACGGCTCTGTTGTCTCGTAGCCATGGCATTCCCAGAATTATCTTTTCCTGCAAGTCGTGCACTACTGTGGCAGCAATAGTGCAAGGCACCCCTTCGATAAAAATATCCAATCTCATAACTCCCAAACTTTGAGAAGTATTATTTTGGCAACCCAGAAAAATGGTACCCGGATTTGCCAAACTTGTAACATCTCTGTCTGAAAGCATATCAGTCCTGATAAAATTATTACTCGCCCCTGAGTCGATGAGTGCACTCACAGATTGATCATCGAGTTCCACTTGTATTCTCGGCAGTTTTTCAGAACTGTAATATAAAATTTTTCTCCTAATTCTGACAACGAAATCAACGTTTCAGCAGGATTAGAGGGCTCTATTAATAATTGAAAAGGATTATTTTGTGAATCACCTTCTGGTAATACGGATTGGCACTTTTTATTCCTCAAGGGCCTTTTCAACTCACGGGACGATTCGGCATTTATTGTCTTGGGTTCTCTGCCGGATCGTCCCTGCGATCGTTTTCCGACAGAGTATTTCTATCTTCGGTTGTCATGTTATTATTTCGTGGAACCTGCCGAACGTTGGCTGGTACGTTGGCAGGTGCATGATGGTTGAGATTTTCGGTTCTCGGCGGAACATATCTATTGGTAGGCCCATTTTGGTAATTATTTCTATAATTTCCATCAGGCCTATTGGATGTCCTCCAATCATTATTTGGCCGATTATTGCTATTGTTTAAATTCGGATTCGGCCTCGATGTAGCTGCGGTAGTGGTAGGATAACTGCGAACAGGCTGAGCTTGCCTTTCTGCATTTTTATTCCACGAGGTATTCTGTATATCCTCGGCGAGCAATGTGCATTGCTGGGTCAATTCCTCAATGTCCGCAAAAGAGGCTCCTCGCAGGAAACATCTATAATCGGAATTGAGTAGGGGAACGATCAAATCCACCAGTTCCTCCTCTGATAGAGTCACTGCTACTCGTCTGGCTAGTGCGCATTTTTCGGCTATGAATGCGGCTGGGCCAATATTTGCGGGTTGCGGTTGGCCATATAATTTAGAAATCAATTTTGATTTCACCATTTTGCTATCGAATCTCTGTAAAATCCTGTTGGAGAGATTCTCCCATGTGATCTGGGTGTTAGTACCAAAAGTGGCTGTATACCACTGCAAGGCCTCGTTTTTCAAATTTTTCTTAACAAATGAAGTCCAATTTTTCGAGTGGATTTCAGGATGTTTCTTGAATTCTTTCTCGCATTCCTTCAGAAACACGACTGGGTCTTCGGCCTCATGTCCATTAAATTCCGGCAGATTCAATCTAGTGTGAATTTTTTTTGTTGTGTCAGTGAGAGCTCGGATTGCTGTCACTAATTCAGAGAGTGGGTTAACCAATTCCTATGGGGCAACTGGTTTCATGGTAGGGCGCCATTGGCTTTGTTTTTGTTTGCCCTTATTATCCACTTCGGAAGCCAAAAACGAAGTGACTTTAGGCTCTTTGGGTTCTATGTCCATTTTCTTGCTGAATGTTCGTTCCATTTCAGCCAATAATGAGAACGGGTTGGTCGCTTGGCGTGTAGGAATGGCTCGCACTTGACGTATTGGGCGAGAATTCCTTCCAAGTCCGGCCATAAAAATGCCTTCTGCATTCTGCTGCTGTGGTCAAGTTCGGAGATCGTTTCCAGCGATCACCTGGAAATCAGTCCTTTCATTAGGCTGGTTGTCTACTGTCTCTGACACCTGGTATGCCATAAATCTTTCGTGCAAAGTGCGAGGATAGTACGGGGTGGATACCGCGTAGTCAGGTAGTAATTCCACATCAGGAACATGTGTTTCTTCAAAACTAGTATTTCCAACGGCCCCACGTTGGGCGCCATGTAAGCGCTCGCCCTCCTGGCACTGAAACTCGACGGTGAAGTCGTCCATAGTGGCAGGAACGCCCCACAGTACAGAAGACAAGGCTCGGATTTAATAGACACCCTAATTAAATTCCTATCGCCACACTAAAACTTTAGTCTACGATAGCTGACCGAAAAACGGGACGACCTAGATCGACGGCGTTGCGCCACAGTCGCCGTCCCGAAACTTAAATCCCTAGCTATGTAGGCAGAAGGCCTCCCTACAGAGAGCTAATCAAGGTAAGTAGTAAACGAATCGCGACCGAACGGGTGTGCCCTCAGGTCACACGGGCTACGCGTTTAACGTCCCCAAGGCCCAGTGCAACGTTCCCCCGTAGGGTACTAGTATAGGTTATGCGGTGGGTAGACGGTCCGGCACTTTCCCGGGAAAGCGGCGGAGGCACGACGGAAGGGTGGTGGTGCCACAGCCAGGCTCAGCTGTGGAGGCTACTGATAAAATGTCTTTGGACACCACCACCTCTGGAGCTCTTCAGTGCTTAAGGGGACTGGGACAGGCACCCAGTGCTTATGCACAACAACCCTTTGATCCCTCGTATAGAGGTGGATATAAACGAATTCGTTAGCAACAATTTAGTGTTGCTAACTTGATTCCACACCGTGACTGGCTGTAGAGCTTTAATATACAAAATTATTAGGTTTGCTTCCAAAACCCTGGTTCTAAATATCCAAAATTTGCTTTTTATAAGCTTTATAATGCAATACAATATCGCTTCCAGCGATATTTCAATAGTAAAATCGATTCGAGCTGAAAAAGAAATACGCGAGCCAAAATTCGGATACCGAAGTAACCGTAGCTAAGTATAGCAAGCGAGTGATGATCCCGAAAAAGCCTCCCGCAGCTTTATACAGTATCCCAATAATACTATTATTCCTCTAAACTCCTCCCCTTAGATTGCTGCGCTCTCATTGGCTGCAGCCGTGTGCGTATCCGCGGGACCGAGACACGAGTTCTCCGCTAGGCCACGCCCCCTTAATTCCAGGGCCCTGATTGACCGGACTCGAGCGCGCACCTTGTGCATGCTCTAGATTGATTATACGAATGAATTATGGATTTGTATCAATGCCTAAGGCTTTCGATAATCATATTTACATAATTGAATATCATTTATATCATTATTTCCTATATTTGGAAGCAAAAACCTATAACAATATCATCGAATACAACTCAGATACAATTATCGTTTCGTCTAACCATTCAACATTCTGTTCGATTCAGTCGCTAGTATGTATAACGGAAGAACAGTTACCTGGTGAGTATAACTATATATACAGAATTGCGATATAATCGGATACCACCCAGATACATTGATTGTTCAGTCTATCCATTCAACTTTCTGTTCGTTTCGGTTGCTTGTATGTATAAAGAAAAAACAGTTACCTGGTGAGTATTGCTAAATAAACATCATCACGATATCATCGAATACAACTCAGATACAATTATCGTTTCGTCTAACCATTCAACATTCTGTTCGATTCAGTCGCTAGTATGTATAACGCAAGAACAGTCACCTGGTGAGTATTACTATATAAACATCACCACGATATAATCGAATACAACTCAGTTACAATTATTTTTCCGTCTAATCATCCAACCTTATGTTCGATTCAGACGCTCGTATGTGTAACGAAAGAACCGTTACATGGTATGTGTAACTAAATATACAGCATAACGATATAATCGGATACAACCCAGATACAATGATTGTTCAATCTATCCATTCAACCTTATGTTCGATTCAGTTGCTCGTATGTGTAACAGAAGAACTGTTACCTGGTTAGACATACTATATGATAATCATCACGATATAATCGAATACAACCCAGATACAATGATTGTTCAGTCTATCCATTCAACCTTCTGTTCAGTTCAGTCGCTCTTATGTATAACTGGAGATCAGTTACCTGGTGAGTATAACTATATAAACATCATCACGATATAATCGAATACAACCCCAGATACGATCATTGTTTAGTCTATCCATTCAACCTTCTGTTCAATTCAGTCGCTCGTATGTATAACGGAAGAACAGGTACCTGGTGAGTATAACTATATAAACATAATCAAATACAACCCAGATACGATGATTGTTCAAACTATAAATTTAACCTTCTGCTCGATTCGGTCGCTTGTATGTAAAACGGAAGAACAGTAACCTGGTGATTATGGCTATATAAACATCATCACGATATCATCGAATACAACTCAGATACAATTATCGTTTCGTCTAACCATTCAACCTTCTTTTCGATTCAGTCGCTAGTATGTGTAACGGAAGTACCGTCACCTGGAAAGTATCACTATATATACAGTATTGCGATATAATCGCATACCACCCAGATACATTGATTGTTCAGTCTATCCATTCAACTTTCTGTTCGTTTCGGTCGCTCGTATGTAAAACGGGAAAACCGTCATCAAATGTGTATAACCATATACACAGCATAACATCATAATCGAATACAACCCAGATACTATCCATTCAACCTTCTGTTCGATTCGGTTGCTCGTATGTATAACGAAAGAAGAGTAACCTGGTGAGTATTTCTATATGAACGTCATCACGATATAATAGAATACAACTAAGATACAGTGATCATTCCGTCTATCCATCCAACCTTCTGTTCTATTGAGTCGCTCGTATGTATAACGCAAGAACAGTCACCTGGTGAATATTACTATATAAACATCACCACGATATAATCAAATACAACTCAGTTACAATTATCGTTTCGTCTAACCATCCGACCTTATGTCCGATTCAGACGCTCGTATGTGTAACGAAAGAACCTTTACTTGGTAGGTGTAACTGAATATACAGCATAACGATATAAACGGAGACAACCCAGAAACATTCAACCTTATGTTCGATTCGGTTGCTCGTATGTATAACGGAAGAACTGTTTCCTGGTTAGACATACTATATTATAATCATCACGATATAATCAAATACAACCCAGATACGATGATTGTTCAGTCTATCCATTCAACCTTCTGTTCAGTTCAGTCGCTCTTATGTATAACTGGAGAACAGTTTCCTGGTGAGTATAACTATATGAACATCATCAAGATATAACCGAATACAACCCCAGATACGATTATTGTTTAGTCTATCCATTCAACCTTCTGTTCAATTCAGTCGCTCCTATGTATAACGGAAGAACAGTTACCTGGTGAGTATAACTATATGAACATAATCGAATACAACCCAGATACGATGATTGTTCAATCTATACTAAATTCAACCTTCTGCTCGATTCGGTCGCTTGTATGTAAAACGAAAGAACAGTTACCTGGTGAGTATTTCTATATAAACATCATCACGATATCATCGAATACAACTCAGATACAATTATCGTTTCGTCTTACCATTTAACTATCTGTTCGATTCAGTCGCTGGTAGGTGTAACGGAAGTACCGTCACCTGGTAAGTATCACTATATATTCAGTATTGCGATATAATCGGATACCATCCAGATACATTGATTGTTCAGTCTATCCATTCAACTTTCTGTTCGTTTCGGTCGCTCGTATGTAAAACGGGAGTACCGTCACCCAATGTGTATAACTATTTACACAGCATAACATCATTATCGAATACAACCCAGATACTATCCATTCTACCTTCTGTTCGATTCGGTTGCTCGTATGTATAACGGGAGAACAGTAACCTGGTGAGTATTTCTATATAAACGTCATCACGATATAATCGAATACAACTCAGATACAATGATCATTCCGTCTATCCATCCAACCTTCTGTTCGATTGGGTCGCTCGTATGTATAACGCAAGAACAGTCACCTGGTGGATATTACTATATAAACATCACCACGATATAATCGAATACAACTCAGTTACAATTATCGTTCCGTCTAATCATCCAACCTTATGTTCGATGCAGACGCTCGAATGTGTAACGAGAGAACCGTTACATGGTAGGTGTAACTAAATATACAGCATAACGATATAATCGGAGACAACCCAGATACAATGATTGTTCAATCTATCCATTCAACCTTTTGTTCGATTCGGTTGCCCTTATGTGTAACAGAAGAACTGTTACCTGGTAAGACATACAATATGAAAATCATCACGATATAATCGAATACAACCCAGATACAATGATTGTTCAGTCTATCCATTCAACCTTCTGTTCAGTTAAGTCGCTCTTATGTATAACTGGAGAACAGTTACCTGTTGAGTAAAACTATATAAACATCATCACGATATAATCGAATACAACCTCAGATACGATCATTGTTTAGTCTATTCATTCAACCTTCTGTTCAATTCAGTCGCTCGTATGTATAACGGAAGAACAGTCACCTGGTGACTATAACTATATGAACTTCATCACGATATCATCGAATACAACTCAGAGATACAATTATCATTTCGTCTAACCATTTAACCTTCTGTTCGATTCAGTCGCTAGTATGTGTAACGGAAGTACCGTCACCTGGTAAGTATCACTATATATACAGTATTGCGATATAATCGGATACCACCCAGATACATTGATTGTTCAGTCCATCCATTCAACTTTCTGTTCAGTTCAGTCGCTCTTATGTATAACTGGAGAACAGTTTGCTGGTGAGTATAACTATATGAACATCATCAAGATATAATCGAATACAACCCCGGATACGATTATTGTTTAGTCTAATCATTCAACCTTCTGTTCAATTCAGTCGCTCGTATGTATAACGGAAAAACATTTACCTGGTGAGTATAACTATATAAACATAATCGAATACAACCCAGATACGATGATTGTTCAATCTATACTAAATTTAACCTTCTGCTCGATTCGGTCGCTCGTATGTGAAACGGAAGAACAGTTACCTGGTGAGTATCGCTATATAAACATCATCACGATATCATCGAATACAACTCAG
Organism: Chrysomela aeneicollis; assembly: GCA_029955515.1. Lineage (NCBI taxonomy): Eukaryota > Metazoa > Arthropoda > Insecta > Coleoptera > Chrysomelidae > Chrysomela > Chrysomela aeneicollis. Next base: position 4,059,484 of record JARUHQ010000005.1, on the reverse strand, counting down.
ATACAATTATCGTTTCTTCTAACCATTTAACCTTCTGTTCGATTCAGTCGCTAGTATGTGTAACGGAAGTACCGTCACCTGGTAAGTATCACTATATATACAGTATTGCGATATAATCGGATACCAACCAGATACATTGATTGTTCAGTCTATCCATTCAACTTTCTGTTCGTTTCGGTCGCTCGTATGTAAAACGGGGATAACGTCACCTAGTGTGTATAACTATATACACAGCATAACATCGTAATCGAATACAACCCAGATACCATCTATTCAACCTTCTGTTCGATTCGGTTGCTCGTATGTATAACGAAAGAACCGTAACCTGGTGAGTATTTCTATATGAACTTCATCACGATATAATCGAATACAACTCAGATACAATGATCATTCCGTCTATCCATCCAACCTTCTGTTCGATTGGGTCGCTCGTACGTATAACGCAAGAACAGTCACCTGGTGAGTATTACAATATAAACATTACCACGATATAATCGAATACAACTCAGTTACAAATATCGTTCCGTCTAACCATCCAACCTTATGTTCGATTCAGATGCTCGTATGTGTAACGAAAGAACCGTTACATGGTAGGTGTATCTAATTATACAGCATAACGATATAATCGGAGACAACCCAGATACAATGATTGTTCAATCTATCCATTCAACCTTATGTTCGATTTGGTTGCTCGTATGTATAACGGAAGAACTGTTACCTGGTTAGACATACTATATTATAATCATCATGATATAATCAAATACAACCCAGATACGATGATTGTTCAGTCTATATATTCAACCTTGTATAACTGGAGAACAGTTTCCTGGTGAGTATAACTATATGAACATCATCAAGATATAATTGAATACAACCCCAGATACGATTATTGTTTAGTCTATCCATTCAACCTTCTGTTCAATTCAGTCGCTCGTACGTATAACGGAAGAACAGTTACCTGGTGAGTATAACTATATAAACATTATCGAATACAACCCAGATACGATGATTATTCAATCTATACTAAATTTAAGCTTCTGCTCGATTCGGTCGCTTGTATGTAAAACGGAAGAACAGTTACCTGGTGAGTATTGCTTTATAAACATCATCACGATATCATCGAATACAACTCAGAGATACAATTATCGTTTCGTCTAACCATTTAACCTTCTGTTCGATTCAGTCGCTAGTATGGGTAACGGAAGTACCGTCACCTGGTAAGTATCACTATATATACAGTATTGCGATATAATCGGATACCACCCAGATACATTGATTGTTCAGTCTATCCATTCAACTTTCTGTTCGTTTCGGTCGCTCGTATGTAAAACGGGAATACCATCACCTCATGTGTATAACTATATACACAGCATAACATCATAATCGAATACAACCCAGATACTATCCATTCAACCTTCTGTTCGATTCGGTTGCTCGTATGTATAATGAAAGAACAGTAACTTGGTGAGTATTTCTATATGAACGTCATCACGATATAATCGAATACAACTCAGTTACAATTATAGTTCCGTCTAACCATCCAACTTTTTGTTCGATTCAGATGCTCGTATGTGTAACGATAGAACCGTTACATGTTAGGTGTAACTAAATATACAGCATAACGATATAATAGGAGACAACCCAGATACAATGATTGTTCAATCTATATCCATCCAACCTTATGTTTGATTCGGTTGCTCGTATGTATTACGGAAGAACTGTTACCTGGTTAGACATACTATATGATAATAATCACGATATAATCAATTACAACCCAGATACGATGAATGTTCAGTCTATCCATTCAACCTTCTGTTCAGTTCAGTCGCTCTTATGTATAACTGGAGAACAGTTTCCTGGTGAGTATAACTATATGAACATCATCAAGATATAATCGAATACAACCCCAGATACGATTATTGTTCAGTCTATCCATTCAACCTTCTGTTCAATTCAGTCGCTCGTATGTATAACGAAAGAACAGTTACCTGGTTAGTATAACTATATAAACATAATCGAATACAACCCAGATACGATGATTGTTCAATCTATACTAAATTTGAGCTTCTGCTCGATTCGGTCGCTTGTATGTAAAAAGGAAGAACAGTTACCTGGTGAGTATTGCTATATAAACATCATCACGATATCATCGAATACAACTCGGAGATACAATTATCGTTTTGTCTAACCATTCAACCTTCTGTTCGATTCAGTCTCTAGTATGTGTAACGGAAGTACCGTCACCTGGTAAGTATCACTATATATACAGTATTGCGATATAATCGGATACCACCCAGATACATTGATTGTTCAGTCTATCCATTCAACTTTCTGTTCAGTTCAGTCGCTCTTATGTATAACTGGAGAACAGTTTCCTGGTGAGTATAACTATATGAACATCATCAAGATATAATCGAATACAACCCCAGATACGATTATTGTTTAGTCTATCCATTCAACCTTCTGTTCAATTCAGTCGCTCGTATGTATAACGAAAGAACAGTTACCTGGTGAGTATAACTATATAAACATAATCGAATACAACCCAGATACGATGATTGTTCAATCTCTACTAAATTTAAGCTTCTGCTCGATTCGGTCGCTTGTATGTAAAACGGAAGAACAGTTACCTGGTGAGTATCGCTATATGAACATCATCACGATATCATCGAATACAACTCAGAGATACAATTATCGTTTCGTCTAACCATTTAACCTTCTGTTCGATTCAGTCTCTAGTATGTGTAACGGTAGTACCGTCACCTGGTAAGTATCACTATATATACAGTATTGCGATATAATCGGATACCACCCAGATACATCGATTGTTCAGTCTATCCATTCAACTTTCTGTTCGTTTCGGTCGCTCGTATGTAAAACGGGAATACCGTCACCTAATGTGTATAACTATATACACAGCATAACATCATAATCGAATACAACTCAGATACAATGATCATTCCGTCTATCCATCCAACCTTCTGTTCGATTGGGTCGCTCGTATGTATAACGCAAGAACAGTCACCTGATGAGTCTTACTATATAAACATCACCACGATATAATCGAATACAACTCAGTTACAATTATCGTTCCATCTAACCATTCAACCTCATGTTCGATTCAGACGCTCGTATGTGTAACGAAATAACCGTTACATGGTAGTTGTAACTGAATATACAGCATAAAGATATATTCGGAGACAACCCAGATACAATGATTGTTCAATCTATCCATCCAACCTTATGTTCGATTCGGTTGCTCGTATGTTTAACGGAAGAACTGTTACCTGGTTAGACATACTATATGATAATCATCACGATATACTCGAATACAACCCCAGATACGATTATTGTTTAGTCTATCCATTCAACCTTCTGTTCAATTCAGTCGTTCTTATGTATAACGGAAAAACAGTTACCTGGTGAGTATAACTATATAAACATCATCACGATATAATCGAATACAACCCCTGATACGATCATTGTTTAGTATATCCATTCAACCTTCTGTTCAATTCAGTCGCTCGTATGTATAACGGAAGAACAGTTACTTGGTGAGTATAACTATATAAACATAATCGAATACAACTCAGATACGATGATTGTTCAATCTATCCATTCAACCTTATGTTCGATTCGGTTGCTCGTATGTATAACGGAAGAACAGGTACCTGGTGAGTATAACTATATAAACATAATCGAATACAACTCAGATACGATGATTGTTCAATCTATCCATTTAACCTTCTGCTCGATTCGGTCGCTTGTATGTAAAACGGAAGAACAGTTACCTGGTGAGTATTGCTATACAAACATCATCACGATATCATCGAATACAACTCAGAGATACAATTATCGTTTCGTCTAACCATTTAACCTTATGTTCGATTCAGTCGCTAGTATGTTCAACGGAAGTACCGTCACCTGGTAAGTATCACTATATATACAGTATTGCGATATAATCGGATACCACCCAGATACATTTATTGTTCAGTCTATCCATTCAACTTTCTGTTCGTTTCGGTCGCTCGTAAGAAAAACGAGAATACCGTCACCTCATGTGTATAACTATATACACAGCATAACATCATAATCGAATACAACCCAGATACTATCCATTCAACCTTCTGTTCGATTCGGTTGCTCGTATGTATAACGAAAGAACAGTAACCTGGTGAGTATTGCTATATGAACGTCATCACGATATAATCGAATACAACTCAGATACAATGATCATTCCGTCTATCCATCCAACCTTCTGTTCGATTGGTTCGCTCGTATGTATAACGCAAGAACAGTCACCTGGTGAGTATTACTATATAAACATCACCACGATATAATCGAATACAACTCAGTTACAATTATAGTTCCGTCTAACCATCCAACTTTATGTTCGATTCAGATGCTTGTATGTGTAACGAAAGAACCGTTACATGGTAGGTGTAACTAAATATACAGCATAACGATATAATCGGAGATAACCCAGATACAATGATTGTTCAATCTATCCATTCAACCTTATGTTCGATTCGTTTGCTCGTATGTATAACGGAAGAACTGTTACCTTGTTAGACATACTATATGATGATCATCACGATATAATCAAATACAACCCAGAAACGATGATTGTTCAGTCTATCCATTCAACCTTCTGTTCAATTCAGTCGCTCGTATGTATAACGGAAGAACAGTTACCTATATAAACATGATCGAATACAACCCAGATACGATGATTGTTCAATCTATACTAAATTCAAGCTTCTGCTCGATTCGATCGCTTGTATGTAAAACGGAAGAACAGATACCTGGTGAGTATTGCTATATAAACATCATCACGATATCATCGAATACAACTCAGATACAATTAATGTTTTGTCTAACCATTTAACCTTCTGTTCGATTCAGTCGCTAGTATGTGTAACGGAAGTACCGTCACCTGGTAAGTATCACTATATAAACAGTATTGCGATATAATCGGATACCACCCAGATACATTGATTGTTCAGTCTATCCATCCAACTTTCTGTTCAGTTCAGTCGCTCTTATGTATAACTGGAGAACAGTTTCCTGGTGAGTATAACTATATGAACATCATCAAGATATAATCGAATACAACCCCAGATATGATTATTGTTTAGTCTATTCATTCAACCTTCTGTTCAATTCAGTCGCTCGTATGTATAACGAAAGAACAGTAACCTGGTGAGTATAACTATATAAAGATAATCGAATACAACCCAGATACGATGATTGTTCAATCTCTACTAAATTTAAGCTTCTGCTCGATTCGGTCGCTTGTATGTAAAACGGAAGAACAGTTACCTGGTGAGTATCGCTATATACATCATCACGATATCATCGAATACAACTCAGAGATACAATTATCGTTTCGTCTAACCATTTAACCTTCTGTTCGATTCAGTCTCTAGTATGTGTAACGGAAGTACCGTCACCTGGTAAGTATCACTATATATACAGTATTGCGATATAATCGGATACCACCCAGATACATTGATTGTTCAGTCTATCCATTCAACTTTCTGTTCAATTCGGTCGCTCGTATGTAAAACGGAAATACCGTCAGTAGGGAGTGCCTTAGCTTGGAATGCCCCCTCCACTCCACTTTTCCATTTCAAGTGCGTCAGTATGGACCATACCCCCACTCCTCGTCGATTCAGACCATCGACCAATCAGAGGCCAGCTAAGCTCCGCCCCTTTTATTGGCGGGAAATTCAAATCATGTGGTATTTGGGTTCGGGCCCGCTCGGGCTGCGGTTCACCTTTCGTGCCCCCTCGGACCTCTTCGGGTACCATCGAACTCTCATGCTATGTCATCCTTTGACCCGTAGTGCTCTGCGAATACATGACGTCATATATTATTTAAAAAAGTCAGTACAATCGAGATGTCAACCCGCACCGATATAAACACGCGTTCGTCCACGCAGCAACAGCAGAATATTTACATTTCTAATAACGACGCTATGTGGAACGCAGTTTGACGGAATCCTGTCTACCCCACTAAGCCTTTAGCGTCTCACCGTCCGACCAATAAGATGCCCACATTTACGAAGCGAATATATGGTTGTGACGGACTGTGGTACATTGATGTCACGTGATATATGACGAACGTAGGTCATTGGATATTTTCATGTGTCCTTTCCCTCAGGAAACGAACATAGACTATTATATCGAACGATTTTCCGAAACAGATATTGTTATTTTAGGATTTCACTTTCAGCGTAGAGAAAATATGTCGACGTCTGCTGCTTTCGTTGAAGGTGGACTCACGTTCTGATGAGAAGCAATCTATAATTACATCAGAAAGAATACGACGCGTCAGGGATAAGACCGAATAAGCAATCGAATTAATTACGTTTTGGTTTCGAGTACGAAAACAATGTGTGACAATCAGAGATAGCGATAACCGCTCGTATTCAATACCTTCAGGCAATTATCGTTACAGTGTTGCCTTATGTTGCAAAGTATTCAATATTATAGCGTGATGCCTATGTTGCCATTTATAAATGCATCACCTTCGTTCCAGAGATACGCTTCAATATGATTGTTATAAAAAATATGTAATGTACAGATTATAGGTAATATACTTCAAAAAAACGTCGAATCATGTATCCGTTACACATCTTTGACGCATTACAAAACAGTCGAATATTTCTCACCACATTTCCTCTATTGAATACAGGTGGAAGCCTTAGGCTCCAAACATTCTTCCTTCATTCCATTCGTCAGCAGATGATAGTAGTCACAAGAAACCATCAGTGAACCCCCACTCCTTCTTCCTATAATACCACAGGTGAATTTTTTTCTGAGGTTGGTATAACATTTTGAATATAGTCTGAGTTATAGAACAGACCTTTCATTCTGTCACAATCATTTGTCGAGAGCGAATACCTTTTTGAATTATGGAAAAAATTAAGTTCTTCTATGGTGCGACAGCAGTGAACAGAATCAAACAATTACATGTCAATGACGAGTTCAAGATATTAATCGAACAATGGTATCATGATCAAAAGATATCATGCTATATACTATATATCGACGAGAAGCCAACATCTTTTGCTTTGATATCAAGAATGGACTTTGATCCATTGAAGCAACATATCAATCCAAAAACACTCAATTTAATCTATACGTTGAAGGAACATCGAAGAAAAGGATATGCTGCAAAATTAGTCTTACATATCAAAAAAATTATTCAATTTTCTACTTTTTCATCCAATACCGCATCAGAAACATTGTTTATGAAATGTAAATGTATTAATCATGGGGAAATGAATGGCTGTGTAATGTTTAGATTTCCATAATAAATATATAAAAGTTTTCACGTTTATCATTTACCTTCATCATCCGTATATTCCAATGGAGGATTCATTTGTGGAAGGTATGTCTCGAATTTAGCAGTGATTTTCTCAATTCCTCTGTCACTGATACTTATTCACTATTATTTTGATCTAACGAATTAATAATCTTGTGAGGTTATTCCTGAAGTTGATCACTCTGTAGGCACTCATTATATGTACGTTTCAATTTTTATTTATTTTAGTATAATGAATCAATAATATTGTGAGGTTATTCCTGAAGTTGACCACTCTGTAGACACTTATCATGGTTATGCTGTTAGTTTTTTCAACAATATTCCCCAAAAATCATCATTATAATTTTTAGATTATTATTATCATTGACACTGAAGTGAAAATTGATGGAATTATATTCATATTTCAGATAATTGTTTTCTCATGGTAGGTAATTATTTTGTTATTCATATCTACGTCTGTGGACAATAGTCTTTAACTCCCGAGTTATTGTATATTCTGCAAATTATTATATGAGAACAATGGCATTACAGTTTTCGGATAAGGCGCAATTATTACTGTGATCTGAATTCGAGCGTCTCAGATCTTGAAATCATTTCATTGCATTCGTGAGATGTGTTAGTATACCTTTATAGAAACTTGCATTTATTTAGAGGGTGCAATCAGAGTGACGTGACCAGGGTTCGATTTTCAAAAGACGGTAAGTGGCTTTTTTCTCTGCATTTCAGATCGCAACGTTTTCGATAAATAATACACAGTGAAATATGCTGGCTTATTTATCAACGGTTCGAATTTTTGTGTTTTGTTTCTGCCATCCCTCCAAAATACTTTAAATTCCCTCGCGTTTCGCGAAGAGGCCTTCGGGCTATCGTATTCGAAAAAGGCAGTCTTGGATAGAAAAACTATATAATTAGTCACAGGGTGTATCATAAAACTAACAATTTAATCAACAACTTGAAATATTCCATTTTATTTGAGAAAATTGAATCTTTGACAAATACAAATTCAATCTCGAGGATAAAGTAGAGGTATTCATCAATCCCCTCGGTTATACAAGGTGTTGAGTAAACTTTCAACAGTTTAGTTTTGTTAGTAGAAATTCAAATTCGATGTAGAAAAACGTAAAATCCTGGATACATTCCTTCGTTATTGCTTTTTGTTTTCAAATTAGATCTGTTACGAACTTAGGGTATTGCAAAAATATACGAGGTATTTCGTGAGAGGAATATAGGAGAAAATATACGAGGTATTTCGTAAAACGTAAAACTTGGATACACCCTTTGTTATTGCTTTTGATTTCAAATCAAAACTGTAAAGAATTAGGGTATTGAAAAATATACGAGGTATTTCGTGAAACTTAAAACTATGAATACATCCATCGTTATATCATTTGTTTTCAAATTGAAACTGTAATGAACCTTGAGTATTGATCAAGGAACGAACTTAGGGTATAGGAAAAATATACGAGGTATTTCGTAAAACTTTGGATCCTTTTCAATTTCAAATTAATTTCTGAGTGAAAATCATGAACACTTATCACTGAAGGAAACCTCGGCTAGTATAATACAGGGTGTTTTTTTTATATCAGGCTTCTTGAAAAAGACAGTTTTGCTAGGAAAAGTATATTTCAATTACACGAAAATCTTTATATTGAGAATTATTCTAAATATTTTGGATTAATAGGTATCCCATAAAATAATCGATAAGCGTGAAATATACATGATGGATTGAAATTAGTTTTCTCGTTTCGATACTTATCTTTGGTAGTTTTCAGAGGGTGTTTTGTGAAGTATTGAACTTTCAGTTTGAATAGTAAATATATACGAGGTATTATTTTGATTTTCTTCGTTATCGTTTTTAATTTGAAATTTCAGGGTATGGAGAAAATATACAGGTTATTCAAATAGTATTACGCTCATCATTTATTGCATTCTGCTCAGAGTTTTGTAAGTAAAATTTACAAGGTATTTCATGAAACCTGAAACTTTTCCTACGGAAATAGAATGGGTATCTCAAAAAAAAACGTGAATTTTTTAACGGAACATTGTCGTTTTTGCTTTTCGTTTAGAGTTTTTATTGTTCTGTTAGTAGAAATATATTTCGGAGAAACTTGAAATTCTTGATACAACCCTTTGTTTGTTGTTTTTGTTTTCAAATTAGAATATTAATAAACTCAAGGCATGAAAAAAAAATATAGGTCTTCAAATAGTATCACAATTTATTCAAAAATAGGATTTGAGTTTATACAAAAGTATATACAGTGACATATAATTATAAAAAAATTCGACATTCAGAAAAATAATCAAACTTTTTGCAGGTATACCTGAAAGAATCAAATTACTTTTCATTGTGAGATAAAGATTACAGCATGAAAAATTATGAACTAAACAGATATACGAGGTGGAACATAACATGGTACCAACAAATATCAACGTAATAATATGTCGAGGAACACCATTCGAGATGGTAACAAAAAATACATATACATGACTGTCAAAAATATAGGTTAGGAATAAAAACATAATTGTATTGAGGGAGGAAGATACTTGGGTGTGTTTATTAGCCAGTTAAAATCAAATACTGTTGCCCAGCGTACGCCACGAGGAGGCCAAACACTTGTACGCCAGAAAGGAAATTAACAACTATTCAAATCAACACTATGACTATTATGAGTTTTTGGCATCTTTTTTATGACAACTTAAACACTGACTGTTCATGTTAGAATGGCTCTTTTAAGGTTTTGGCATCTTTTTTTTCTCATGATAATATAAGCACTGAATCAATATGGCTCTTTCTGTATTAGTTTGGCATCTTTTTTCATGACAGTATGGCTCTTTTTCATTAGATAATAATGAGTTTGATGAAATGAATCGTTGCTAATTATAGGGATAGGGTAAGGGGTGGAGGGTTGGCTCATAATAATAAGGGTGGTGTGTTGCTTTTTGAAAGTGGAAAGCTCCCAAAAGGCCTACCTTAACCACTATTCTAAAGATTCTGGTTGAATTACTCGTAAGAACAGACGACTGCTCTCATTAGGTTTTCGGATAATGCCTCTTTTTTATAATATTGGGTCTTTTTCAAGTATTCAACCAGAATCTTCATATTTTAGCCGTGAAAACGACTGATTTTGTGCTCATTTTTTTTGTTTTTTGGAACCATACGGAATGGAGGCGTTGTCATCCTGAAATTGCCGTTTCAGGCAAACGGGCTCGTACTTTTTCACGAGGTCGATGGTGATGACCTCGTGTTCTTTTGTGCGCCTAATCTGTCGGCTCAAAATTTCAATAGGCGGCCCAGGGTTTAAAATAATATTTTTTATGGTATCAAAATTGATGAGCTGTGAGGCCGCATAGTTTAGTGATATACCCTTCACCTTACAAACAATTTCAAATTCTTGAGCCCTGGTTGACCAGATTTTGTATGCATAGTTTTTGGGGCCCCCAGAGGCAAATTCTGTAATATAAGAACCAGGGCCGTAACATTCTAGTTCGTCGGTCATATCACCAATAAATTGACCTGTAGGAATGTCATATTCTTCGGATCTAGATACATAGATGACAGAGTCTGTATCGTAATACAGGACTCTGTCATTGAGCTGCTCCAAAGAGCTGTAAAGTTTTAGGCGAGCCAATGCTGTGACATACGCTGCAATGACTACATTTACCGTGGAAAGACTGTCGAAGCTTTCATTTCGGAATGACCAGTTGACAATGAGAGTGTCATCGTTGATGGGTAAAACAGAGTTTATAATGCGAGAAGGATCGGTCATCATTTTAAAGAATTCGGAGGGCTGATTAACGATAGAGGTCTTGGGCTGGTTTTCACGCTGACCAAACTTGCCCCAAAAAGAATTCAACATTAATTTGGCCAGCGATCTCAAGCCAGGGTTATCGAGAATTTTCGAAAATTCCAAAAGAACATCCTCCCGCTGTAGAAATTCCTCAATGTACCGTTGCTTCTCCTCATCAGTGCGACAATACTGTGGCCAGTTTGATGACTCCTGCTTGACTTTGATGAATTTGTTCATCATATCAGTAAATAAACCGGCCACGTTCTCACCAAATTGAATAGTATCATAGGACCAAATTTCTTTGGTCTCGAGAATACGATATCCCAACTCAACGGCTTTTACAACCTCCTCAATTACCCAGGTACCTGTTAATGCTCGTTCTTCATCAGAATGTTGACAACTATCAGAGCTAAAGTTTTCGCCACATGTTCGACAAAGAACAAACATTAGTTTTTCGTTTATTTTTTGGGGCAAAACAGGGTGAAATAGGTCTTGAGGAGGAAGTATCGTACACTTTATGAGTCCAGAGATAGATGGGAGGGAAACAGCACATTCTTCCTCGCCAACAAGTACTTTTGGGTGACCAACAGGAAATTTTCCATATTTACATACCCACGGGTACAAAGAACAAACATCGACGTATTTGATTTCTTCACACTCCTTGGCCTTGTAATATTTGACGATATTTCCCGTGCGGCCCCCATAGAAAGCATCTCGTGGGTCAAGGGGGAGGTTTTTCATGAGAGGGTGATTTTCGGTGAATGTTTGAATTTCCTCAGAAAGTTCTTGGCGAAAATCACATTCCCACTTTTCAATGACCTCATAGCCCAAGGATTTGAGCTTATTGATCTTAGCAATGGTAGTGTCATAGCGAAATTCCATAGTTTCATTAGGACAATTTTGGATAGGAGTATCTCTCTGATGCTCAAAACATCTTGGACAACCGTGATAAAAACACCCCTGAAACTCGAAAACCTGCCTCGTTTCAGAACACCAGCCATCAACTTTGAAATTACCAATCAGTGCCTCAGAAGAACGACATGCTTGTTGAATTTTAATATTTCGCTGCTTCTCCTCCCAGAGCAACCATTGGGTGGCTATCACAGACTGATTATCGTGATGTCTATAACCACCCTTTGGAATGATGCCAATGGTATTTGGTTTGAGAAAGTTTCTACGATATACTTTGTTGCATGTTGAGGCTATAGTCGAGGCTTCCGTGAATGGACATACATTCGTTTCGGTCAACATGATCTGACGAAATTTCAAACAGGCTTTGGTCAGGATATCAACATCCGAAATACAATAATCTATGATTTCTCGTGAAAAATCGAAAACATAATTTTCAGCGACTCTTTCAGAGTGCCATTTCATGAGGGAAGAACGAGCCTCTGAAGCTAGCATGTCTGGGGAATAGAACTCAATAGAAGGAATTGACCCAACATAATTTTGATTTTCCACCTTATTGAAGAGGTGGGGAAAGTATCCTTTCTTCAGCTCAGTGAAGCCAAAGGATTTGGGAAGTTTTGCCAAAGCCATGGGAAAATAATTGAGAGAATCAAGAAATGTCACATTTCCAACGGTCATCGATATAAGCTTAGTACCACGCATAATGAGATCGGGTGTTAGGTTAGTCTGGGTCAAAAAATAATTCAAAATAAATTGGTGGTCAAACCCTCCACCGTTGTGAGCAAGTACAACGATATTCTTGAATTTTTTCCTCATTACCAGCACATGACGAACAAACGGTGAAATGGGGTCATTGCATTTAAGTATTTGAAGTCGAACACCGCATTTTTTACAAATTTGATGTTCGGTTTCGATGCAAACATCACAGCATTGGCGAAAAACACATAAATTGGGTTCATGAAGAAGCGAGCCATCTGCCTGTACGCTCTCCTGACGAGTCTCTAGGTCATAGAAGATAAACAAGAGATTGTCCGTTCGAGGTGCCTTTGTATCGGGTTGAATATAACAGAGGTGGTCGGATGGACAATATTTGTTGCAAATTTTGCAGAAGATCTCGCCGCAGGTGTGAGAACGCTTAGTCGGAACAATCTTGAAACATTCCTCACATCTTCTTATTTTTTCACAAATTTCATTGCGAATATGATTATCAAAACACACTTGACCACGGAAAGACCTTTTGCAAAACTCACAAGGGATTTTCACTTGATCATTAGGACAGGACGGTGAACCCCGGCACGAAAAACAAGTACCACCACATCGATGGTTTTCCTTATGATCGTAGGGGACATGACATTCCTCACAGTAATAATTGCAACAGAAAGCAGCAGTTAGGGATGTGATGACATTGAAATGACCCTCATTAAACAATAGGTTCAAAGAGGGACCAACACCATCACCTTTGAAAATAACATCACGGCCCTTGTTCCCATATTGGTAGACCGTTATCTTATAAGAAGAGAGATGTCGTTGAAATTGCTGTAGCTCGGATATGCTACAACCAGCCGAAGGTACAAAAACCCCGCCATCGGCCAGCAATTGCAGAGCCCTTTCGGTTTGCAATTTCCTGACGTTCTGCCGTACATGGGCATATTTGGGGTCTTTATCGGCATATGCCCGAGCCACGACAAGTGCTCGAGGAAGGCAGAGATTGTCTGTGTTTTTAATACAGATAATCCCCTTCCTCTTGCTGCATTCTTCGTCGAAAGAATTGTAACAGTGTCCTCTGGGTCCACCTTTTCCGGCCGGCAATCTTACAGCTGTAACACCGAGACAGAAGGTCTCGGTGTTCAAGCCGCAAGAGTTTGACTGGTATATCGCCGAAATTAAGTCCCACAGCTCGTCCATCGAAACATCCGCAGCGTTTTTGAATGCAACCCACCCCGGACCCCTAGTGAAATCTTTGGAACAGAAGGTGAAGCCCACCTTATCGGTCGGCTCCAAACCCTCTGTCCCCTTCAACACAATTTGAGTTACTGCATCTCTTACCCATCCCACAGGTTCTTGAGCCTCTGGTATAGGCTTGATGTTGAACTCCAAAGTACGAGCCTGTACGCCAAAACGACGATTCTTTCTGACGACGTCCTTGACAATCAGGAACTTCTCCATTTTCACTCAAAATTTTCAAAAATCAAAAATTCTCAAAAATCGAACAATTTTCAAAATATTTTCAAAATACGAGCTGAGCACACAGTAAGCGTAACTGTCTGAATGAACAATGAGATTGAGGTTTCGAAACAGAGACTATATAGGCAAAAATGAAAGAATGTGTGGGTGAGATGTAAGCAACGTAATTAATTCGAAATCAAAAAATCGATAGCATTAATCAAGAGCACAACTTATCGAAAACACGATAGATAATGGCTGGAATCGCAGGTGCACCGATATTTATAGTCAATTAATAGTCCAAAGTCCATCGCGAGCCGCAAGTTCGATAACAGATTTCATAAATCAAGAACAGATTGACTCCGATCGAAAAGGCCCCGACTTTGATGATATTTGTTTCAATTCACCATAAGAAACCGTACTATTCATCTATTTATAATCATTTAGCCTTGAAATATATATGGAAAGAGACACATATTTTGATTTTCATCGTTCTGCATTGATATATTGAATCGAACAAAGAGCCATTGTCATCTCAGAGTGTGACCTTCAGATGAGAGATGCAATTGTGTCGCAATACGTCGCAATAGATGTAGAGACAAGTTAGATATTGTTCCGTCAGCTGGGTAAAATGTATTTTACAGAACGTTGAAAATAAAAATTGTCAGGGAGTCAAGAAATAATATATTTATTCTAATTCTGTGACAAATTTTGCGAATTCAAGTAGTGAAATATGTATTGTTCATGAATTTAACTAGATTACCTTTTGAAATTTCGAAACAAATGTGAAACTCGAAGTAAAATCATTCAAAATTTCGTTTTTTCGTGAGCCTAATATATAATAATAAGGATAATAATGAATTTTATATTATTATTATTTATAAACAACTCTATCGAAATTTTCAGAATGCTTCTGCTGAGAACCTCAAGATCAATCATCAGATACTTTGATTGAAGTTATATGATGAGTCGAATTCGTTTTGACTTCAACAGTGTGCAACTCATTCAAAGGTATGTGTACAGAATCAGATAAATCTTTCTCATTTTCCAAACTCCCTTTTTATCAAAGTCTGTCATGAATAATTTTTATATATTTCAATGGATAGGTAATAGTTTTGTCCAACATAAATTTTGGAGTTTCGGCGTCTTTGGTTTCTTCGTAAGACCACCTTCCTTGTTTGTTACACATAATACTTACCGTGATTGGCTTTGATGTGTGGTCATCTTGATTGGCCTGTATGCAAGAGGTTTCGACGTCTTTGGTTTCTTCGTAAGACCACCTTCCTTGTTTGTTCCACATAATACTTACCGTGATTGGCTTTGATGTGTGGTTCTCTTGGCTGTACTGTATACAAGATATTTCGACGTCTTTGGTTTCTTCGTAAGACCTCCCTTGTTTGTTCCGCATAATACTCACCGTGATTGACTTTTATGTGTGGTCCTCTTGGCTGGACTGTATACAAGAAGTTTCGGCGTCTTTGGTTTCTTCGTAAGACCTTTCTTGTTGCTGCTCTATAGTTTTTAGCGTAAATGCTTTGCCGCAACCTACCCCCGGCTTTGATGCAGACGATCTCGTCTGGATTATCCACGACGTATTTGAAAATTTCTTTCTGGTCGTTTCACAAATTTTTGGGGTGAGTGTTTTTCCTCCTCAGGTATCTTGATGATATTTTTACTTACAGTTTCACCACAGAAGGTTTTACCCCTTGGTTTTCTTAGTTACACTAAGATTTATATGTAGTCCTCTTGATTGGCCTGTATGCAAGAGGTTTCGACGTCTTTGGTTTCTTCGTTGGACCTTCCTTGCTGGTGCTCTATAGTTTTTATCGTGAAAGATTTGCCGCAACCTACCCCCGGCTTTGATGCAGATGATCTCGTCTGAATTATCCACGACGTATTTGAAGATTTCTTTCTGGTCATTTTCCAAATTTTTGGGGTGGAGTGTTTTTCCTCCTCAGGTATCTTGATGATATTTTTACTTGTTTTTATAAAATAGTAAATTTAATTCCTCAGAAAACGTAATTCAATAATAATTCTCATACGAATCTCAAACTTAGAGCAATTTTTGATTGTTCGTTCAACGTAATCATCAAAGTGATTACAGTTTCACAACAGAAGATTTTACCCCTTGGTTTTCTTAGTTACACTAAGATTTATATGTAGTCCTCTTGATTGGCCTGTATGCAAGAGGTTTCGACGTCTTTGGTTTCTTTGTTGGACCTTCCTCTTCTTTTCGATTTCATTTTCAGTCATCAGCACCTTCGCGGTATAAAGTTTGATGCTTCTTTACTGTGTTTGCTTCTTGTTTTTCAATAAGATCTTCTCGGGATGAAATGTGCCCACGGGTTTGGTGTTTTCCCAGTTTCTTCAGTGTCAATTTGACATAGTGATAAAGAATTTCGTCGATAGATAGTATACAGAATCAAATAAATCTTTCTCATATTCCAAACTCCTCAAAGTCTGTCATGAATAATTTTTAAATATTTCATTGAATAGGTTGTATTTTTTCCTGGTACGTACGCATATTTTAACCACACACTTGTAGAGATCTTTGTGGTAACCGGTGTCACCATCATTGGTGTTATTATGTAACCCTGGTGCCATTTTTGTTAAAATGTTGCTACTCGAGTACACAACCCTAATTTTTAATTCCTAACTATAAACCCTACAATAGTTTTATGCACGTTCGGCCGATAAAATCTGTGACAGCTCAGAATATGATCATAATTTCACCGGAGAACAAAACCAAAAACTCATGGGTGCAACTATTGATGACGTCGATTTCTGGAAGGGTGATGGTGTGGACAACCTCTTTCCTCTTCTGTAGCTCCTCCTCGAAACACTGGACGTACCATTTGAATATCACTATTTAGGGATAAATGAAACGTTTGTCAAATTTTCGAAACCTTCATATCCCAACACGAGTAAGACTCTGTCACGAAGTTCCTTTTAACAATTTCATATTTGTTTGAGTTTTCTTTACGGGAGCTGAAAGTACAATATATTCATTTATGGATAAACGTTATTACATAGGCGATCTCCATTCATTTTCAGGGGTTTTAGCTCTACCAGTTAGATATTCAGGTCAATTGGTACTTTATAACGACCTCAGATGAACTGATTACGATATTATCCTCTTCCTTTATTATCACCGAAAATTCAAGATGTACCTCGAGGTGTACAGAATTTGATGAATCTTTTTCATTTTCCGAATTTTTCAAACACCTTTTTATCAAAACCTGTCATAAATAATTTTTATATATTTCAATAAATAGATAGTTATTTTGTCCTGGCATGTGATTGGTACTTTATAACGTTCTCAGATGAACTGGTTACGTTTAGTCGCTGTGTCATACAGAGAATATCACCATTTTTCCACGGGCAATTTAGCGGTTTCGGCGCCTTTCGTTTTCAGTGAAACCCTTCTTGTTTGCCTTCAGACGGATCTTGATTGATCTCTATCTGTTCCTCCACATATATATGCGAATTTTCTCCTGATCAAAACACAAGTTTAGGGTGCTCTGTTTTCATTGAACATGCTCTCATCCAGCTGTCTGATGGATGATATCGTCAGGCTGGTAATCAAACAATATGCATTATCTGATTGGTAGTTTATAACGACCTCAGAAAAATTGATCACGTTTTTATTCTCTTTCTTTATTATCTCCGAACTTTGAGGCTTATTTCATTAATGGTTCGAAATTTTCCTGAGAATTCTCGTTTTAATATAAATGCACATTATTATGTAATTATATTTTCAAATGTTCAAGTGAACCTCGTAATTCAACTGAGATTGAAACATTGGGGGTTTCAGTGGAAGATATGAAAAGAGATAAATCCAAGACAGGTTTCAATTTCTGTGGAGGATTTTTCACTTGAACTATTCGAAAATATAATTGTTGTACGCTCACTGAACCTTGTGTCTCAATTTGAGTATCATAAATATTTTGTATTATACACGCTGTTGTTGTGATTAACTACTTTGTTGTATACTTCAGTGGCACTGCAGCTCTTCAGTATTTCACTGGTTTGAACTGATGATGGAATCAATGCTCCTTCAATGACTTCAAAGATTGGGAACTCAATGGTCTTTTATAATAATATCCTCGACATTTCTCATTCTATTATATAATTCTCCATAGCAGAGTCTCTCTTATTCATTCTCCGACACGCATTTGCGTTGCACAATGAAAAAAAAACATTTTCTATTCTCAATTCATCCTATATACTCTCCACATATTTTTAATACTCTAATTTCGTGAATTTTTGTTAAATTTACTCACATATCAAAATCAATCGTATGTCAATGTCAATTTTGCACTGAACGAATTTCACTTCGGTTTTCGACCTTGTTGGTACATCATTCACCGAAAATGACACGTTTTATTGATTTATACAATGTTTGTTGTTATCTTTAAGTTCGAACCATTTTTCATTTGCTCCCTCATTTTCAGAATGCTATTTCTTTGTAGGTACCGCTTCGTTTATTTGTTTATTTCTATAATTTTCATTTACTTTTTCAAGTTTATTCTGACACTCTATGTGGTGTAGGATGTCACACAAAGATAAAAGTTTTTGGTCCATGGTAGGAACCACCTTGTTGATCATTGTCAACCACTACGCTGATGAAAGGTTTTTCATCTCCATTATTATATGGAAACAAATCCAGAAGATTTCATCTGATAGGAACCACCTTGCTGATTCTTGTTTTACTTCAATGAGTTTGTTTACTTCAGTGGCACTGCAGCTCTTCAGTATTTCACTGGTTTGAACTGATGATGGAATCAATGCTCCTTCAATGGCTTCAAAGATTGGGAACTCAATGGTATTTTATAATAATATCCTCGATATTTCTCATTCTACTATATAATTCTCCATACTGAAACTTTTCTGGGATTTCTCGTTTGAATATAAAATTTTGTAATGATTACCTACTATGTTGTGTATATCTACCACGGATATACACTAATTATTATAATACCTATATGTACCTAAATGATTCATATAATATCAAATCGAAATCATCTTCAATGACTATCATTTTGTCAATGACTTTGACATTTGACACATTTGTGGTCAACGAATTCTCGTTTCCTACTCTTGTCTGCTTTTTCTGGGACAGAACCCAATTTCTCTTATTTTTCGGGGTAGAAGCCGGTTCTACTGGTTTCTTCGAGGTGACCCCTCTAGCTGAAGCTTGCGATTTTGCTATTTCTTCTTTTTCGTGTTCCTTCTAACTTCGCATAGAAATATAGATCTTTTATGAATTCAAAGGTGTTGCTTGAGTCTACTCTGATGTTTTGCTTTATATATGTAAATATGACATCCGTATTTCTCGTGTATCTACAAGTTCTCAATGTGATATTTGAGTCACGTATGAATTCAACTGTCTTTATAATAATATTTTTTGATATTTCTCATTCTATTATACATTCATTTATAGTAAACAGAGTCTCTCTCATTTATTATTCATCCGGGAGTGAAACATTCATAGACTCGTTTGTACACATACTGAGACATTATTTGTCTCACATTCCTCTACAGTTTCAGATCATGTCATTGAAAACAGAGGATGAAGATGTGAATGGCTGATGGAAGCATTACTAAATACAGATTCGAGACATACCTTCCACAAATGAATCCTCCATTGGAATATACGGATGATGAAGGTAAATGATAAACGTGAAAACTTTTATATATTTATTATGGAAATCTAAACATTACACAGCCATTCATTTCCCCATGATTAATACATTTACATTTCATAAACAATGTTTCTGATGCGGTATTGGATGAAAAAGTAGAAAATTGAATAATTTTTTTGATATGTAAGACTAATTTTGCAGCATATCCTTTTCTTCGATGTTCCTTCAACGTATAGATTAAATTGAGTGTTTTTGGATTGATATGTTGCTTCAATGGATCAAAGTCCATTCTTGATATCAAAGCAAAAGATGTTGGCTTCTCGTCGATATATAGTATATAGCATGATATCTTTTGATCATGATACCATTGTTCGATTAATATCTTGAACTCGTCATTGACATGTAATTGTTTGATTATGTTCACTGCTGTCGCACCATAGAAGAACTTGATTTTTTCCATAATTCAAAAAGGTATTCGCTCTCGACAACTGATTGTGACAGAATGAAAGGTCTGTTCTATAACTCAGACTATATTCAAAATGTTATACCAACCTCAGAAAAAAATTCACCTGTGGTATTATAGGAAGAAGGAGTGGGGGTTCACTGATGGTTTCTTGTGACTACTATCATCTGCTGACGAATGGAATGAAGGAAGAATGTTTGGAGCCTAAGGCTTCCACCTGTATTCAATAGAGGAAATGTGGTGAGAAATATTCGACTGTTTTGTAATGCGTCAAAGATGTGTAACGGATACATGATTCGACGTTTTTTTGTAGTATATTACCTATAATCTGTACATTACATATTTTTTATAACAATCATATTGAAGCGTATCTCTGGAACGAAGGTGATGCATTTATAAATGGCAACATAGGCATCACGCTATAATATTGAATACTTTGCAACATAAGGCAACACTGTAACGATAATTGCCTGAAGGTATTGAATACGAGCGGTTATCGCTATCTCTGATTGTCACACATTGTTTTCGTACTCGAAACCAAAACGTAATTAATTCGATTGCTTATTCGGTCTTATCCCTGACGCGTCGTATTTTTTCTGATGTAATTATAGATTGCTTCTCATCAGAACGTGAGTCCACCTTCAACGAAAGCAGCAGACGTCGACATATTTTCTCTACGCTGAAAGTGAAATCCTAAAATAACAATATCTGTTTCGGAAAATCGTTCGATATAATAGTCTATGTTCGTTTCCTGAGGGAAAGGACACATGAAAATATCCAATGACCTACGTTCGTCATATATCACGTGACATCAATGTACCACAGTCCGTCACAACCATATATTCGCTTCGTAAATGTGGGCATCTTATTGGTCGGACGGTGAGACGCTAAAGGCTTAGTGGGGTAGACAGGATTCCGTCAAACTGCGTTCCACATAGCGTCGTTATTAGAAATGTAAATATTCTGCTGTTGCTGCGTGGACGAACGCGTGTTTATATCGGTGCGGGTTGACATCTCGATTGTACTGACTTTTTTAAATAATATATGACGTCATGTATTCGCAGAGCACTACGGGTCAAAGGATGACATAGCATGAGAGTTCGATGGTACCCGAAGAGGTCCGAGGGGGCACGAAAGGTGAACCGCAGCCCGAGCGGGCCCGAACCCAAATACCACATGATTTGAATTTCCCGCCAATAAAAGGGGCGGAGCTTAGCTGGCCTCTGATTGGTCGATGGTCTGAATCGACGAGGAGTGGGGGTATGGTCCATACTGACGCACTTGAAATGGAAAAGTGGAGTGGAGGGGGCATTCCAAGCTAAGGCACTCCCTACTACCGTCACCTAATGTGTATAACTATATACACAGCATAACATCATAATCGAATACAACCCAGATACTATCCATTCAACCCAGATACTTCTGTTCGATTCGGTTGCTCGTATGTATAACGAAAGAACAGTAACCTGGTGAGTATTTCTATATGAACGTCATCACGATATAATCGAATACAACTCAGATACAATGATCATTCCGTCTATCCATCCAACCTTCTGTTCGATTGGGTCGCTCGTATGTATAACGCAAGAACAGTCATCTGGTGAGTATTACTATATAAACATCACCACGATATAATCGAATACAACTCAGTTACAATTATCGTTCCGTCTAACCATCCAACCTTATGTTCGATTCAGACGCTCGTATGTGTAACGAAATAACCGTTACATGGTAGGTGTAACTGAATATACAGCATAAAGATATAATCGGAGACAACCCAGATACAATGATTGTTCAATCTATCCATCCAACCTTATGTTCGATTCGGTTGCTCGTATGTTTAACGGAAGAACTGTTACCTGGTTAGACATACTATATGATAATCATCACGATATACTCGAATACAACCCCAGATACGATTATTGTTTAGTCTATCCATTCAACCTTCTGTTCAATTCAGTCGTTCTTATGTATAACGGAAAAACAGTTACCTGGTGAGTATAACTATATAAACCTAATCGAATACAACCCAGATACGATGAATTTTCAATCTATCCATTTAACCTTCTGCTCGATTTGGTCGCTTTTATGTAAAACGGAAGAACAGTTACCTGGTGAGTATTGCTATATAAACATCATCACGATATCATCGAATACAACTCAGATACAATTATCGCTTCGTCTAACCATTTAACCTTCTGTTCGATTCAGTCGCTAGTATGTGTAACGGAAGTACCGTCACCTGGTAAGTATCACTATATATACAGTATTGCGATATAATCGGATACCAACAAGATAAATTGATTGTTCAGTCTATCCATTCAACTTTCTGTTCGTTTCGGTCGCTCGTATGTGAAACGGGAATTCCGTCACCTAGTGTGTATAACTATATACACAGCATAACATCATAATCGAATACAACTCAGATACTATCCATTAAACCTTCTGTTCGATTCGGTTGCTCGTATGTATAACGAAAGAACAGTAACCTGGTGAGTATTTCTATATAAACTTCATCACGATATAATCGAATACAACTCAGATACAATGATCATTTCGTCTATCCATCTAACCTTCTGTTCGATTGGGTCGCTCGTACGTATAACGCAAGAACAGTCACCTGGTGAGTATTACTATATAAACATTCCCACGATATAATCGAATACAACTCAGTTACAATTATCGTTCCGTCTAACCATCCAACCTTATGTTCGATTCATACGCTCGTATGTGTGACGAAAGAACCGTTACATAGTAGGTGTATCTAAATATACAGCATAACGATATAATCGGAGACAACCCAGATACAATGATTGTTCAATCTATCCATTCAACCTTATGTTCGATTCGGTTGCTCGTATGTATAACGGAAGAACAGTTACCTGGTTAGACATAATATATAATAATCATCACGAAATAATCGAATACAACCCAGATACGATGATTGTTCAGTCTATCTATACAACTTTCTGTTCAGTTCAGTCGGTCTTATGTATAACTGGAGAACAGTTACCTGGTGAGTATAACTATATAAACATCATCACGATATAATCGAATACAACCCCAGATACGATCATTGTTTAGTCTATCCATTCAACCTTCTGTTCAATTCAGTTGCTCGTATGTATAACGGAAGAACAGTTACTTGGTGAGTATAACTATATAAACATAATCGAATACAACTCAGATACGATGATTGTTCAATCTATCCATTCAACCTTATGTTCGATTCGGTTGCTCGTATGTATATCGAAAGAACAGGTACCTGGTGAGTATAACTATATAAACATAATCGAATACAACTCAGATACGATGATTGTTCAATCTATCCATTCAACCTTCTGCTCGATTCGGTCACTTGTATGTAAAACTGAAGGACAGTTACCCTGTGAGTATTGCTATATAAACATCATCACGATATCATCGAATACAACTCAGATACAATTATCGTTTCGTCTAACCATTCAACATTCTGTTCGATTCAGTCGCTAGTATGTATAACGGAAGAACAGTTACCTGGTGAGTATAACTATATAAACATAATCGAATACAACCCAGATACGATGATTGTTCAATCCATACTAAATTTAACCTTCTGCTCGATTTGGTCGCTTGTATGTAAAACGGAAGAACAGTTACCTGGTGAGTATTGCTATATAAACATCATCACGATATCATCGAATACAACTCAGATACAATTATCGTTTCGTCTCACCATTTAACCTTAAGTTCGATTCAGTCGCTAGTATGTGCAACGGAAGTACCGTCACCTGGTAAGTATCACTATATATATACAGAATTGCGATATAATCGGATACCACCAAGATACATTGATTGTTCAGTCTATCCATTCAACTTTCTGTTCGTTTCGGTCGCTCGTATGTAAAACGGGAATACCGTCACCAAATGTGTATAACTATATACACAGCATAACATCATAATCGAATACAACCCAGATACTATCCATTCAACGTTCTGTTCGATTCGGTTGCTCGTATGTATAAAGAAAAAACAGTAACCTGGTGAGTATTTCTATATGAACGTCATCACGATATAATCGTATACAACTCAGATACAATGATCATTCCGTCTATCCATCCAAACTTCGGTTCGATTGGGTCGCTCGTATGTATAACGCAAGAACAGTCACCTGGTGAGTATTACTATATAAACAACACCACGATATAATCGAATACAACTCAGTTACAATTATTGTTTCGTCTAATCATCCAACCTTATGTTCGATTCAGACGCTCGTATGTGTAACGAAAGAACCGTTACATGGTAGGTGTAACTAAATATACAGCATAACGATATAATCGGAGACAACCCAGATACAATGATTGTTCAATCTATCCATTCAACCTTATGTTCGATTCAGTTGCTCGTATGTGTAACAGAAGAACTGTTACCTGGTTAGACATACGATATGATAATCATCACGATATAATCGAATACAACCCAGATACAATGATTGTTCAATCTATCCATTCAACCTTATGTTCGATTCGTTTGCTCGTATGTATAACGGAAGAACAGTTACCTGGTTAGACATAATATGTAATAATCATCACGAAATAATCGAATACAACCCAGATACGATGATTGTACAGTCTATCCATTCACCCTCCTCTACGATTCAGACGCTCTTATGTGTAACGAAAGAACCGTTACATTGTAGGCTAAACTAAATATACAGCATAACGATATATTCGGATACAACCCAGATACAATGATTGTTCAATCTATCCATTCAACCTTATGTTCGATTCGGTTGCTCGTATGTATAACGGAAGAACTGTTACCTTGTTAGTCATACTATATGATGATCATCACGATATAATCAAATACAACCCAGAAACGATGATTGTTCAGTCTATCAATTCAACCTTCTGTTCAATTCAGTCGCTCGTATGTATAACGGAAGAACAGTTACCTGGTGAGTATAACTATATAAACATGATCGAATACAACCCAGATACGATGACTGTTCAATCTATACTAAATTCAAGCTTCTGCTCGATTCGGTCGCTTGTATGTGAAACGGAAGAACAGATACCTGGTGAGTATTGCTATATAAACATCATCACGATATCATCGAAAACAACTCAGATACAATTAATGTTTTGTCTAACCATTCAACCTTCTGTTCGATTCAGTCGCTAGTATGTGTAACGGAAGTACCGGCACCTGGTAAGTATCACTATATATACAGTATTGCGATATAATCGGATACCACCCAGATACATTGATTGTTCAGTCTATCCATCCAACTTTCTGTTCAGTTTAGTCGCTCTTATGTATAACTGGAGAACAGTTTCCTGGTGAGTATAACTATATGAACATCATCAAGATATAATCGAATACAACCCCAGATACGATTATTGTTTAGTCTATCCATTCAACCTTTTGTTCAATTCAGTCGCTCGTATGTATAACGAAAGAACAGTTACCTGGTGAGTATAACTATATAAACATAATCGAATACAACCCAGATACGATGATTGTTCAATCTCTACTAAATTTAAGCTTCTGCTCGATTCGGTCGCTTGTATGTAAAACGGAAGAACAGTTACCTGGTGAGTATCGCTATATAAACATCATCACGATATCATCGAATACAACTCAGAGATACAATTATCGTTTCGTCTAACCATTTAACCTTCTGTTCGATTCAGTCTCTAGTATGTGTAACGGAAGTACCGTCACCTGGTAAGTATCACTATATATACAGTATTGCGATATAATCGGATACCACCCAGATACATTGATTGTTCAGTCTATCCATTCAACTTTCTGTTCGTTTCGGTCGCTCGTTTGTAAAACGGGAATACCGTCACCTAATGTGTATAACTATATACTCAGCATAACATCATAATCGAATACAACCCAGATACTATCCATTCAACCTTCTGTTCGATTGGGTCGCTCGTATGTATAACGCAAGAACAGTCACCTGGTGAGTATTACTATATAAACATCACCACGATATAATCGAATACAACTCAGTTACAATTATCGTTCCGTCTAACCATCCAACCTTATGTTCGATTCAGACGCTCGTATGTGTTACGAAATAACCGTTACATGGTAGGTGTAACTGAATATACAGCATAAAGATATAATCGGAGACAACCCAGATACAATGATTGTTCAATCTATCCATCCAACCTTATGTTCGATTCGGTTGCTCGTATGTTCAACGGAAGAACTGTTACCTGGTTAGACATACTATATGATAATCATCACGATATACTCGAATACAACCCCAGATACGATTATTGTTTAGTCTATCCATTCAACCTTCTGTTCAATTCAGTCGTTCTTATGTATAACGAAAAAACAGTTACCTGGTTAGACATAATATATAATAATCATCACGAAATAATCGAATACAACCCAGATACGATGATTGTTCAGTCTATCTATACAACCTTCAGTTCAGTTCAGTCGCTCTTATGTATAACTGGAGAACAGTTACCTGGTGAGTATAACTATATAAACATCATCACGATATAATCGAATACAACCCCAGATACGATCATTGTTTAGTCTATCCATTCAACCTTCTGTTCAATTCAGTCGCTCGTATGTATTACGAATGAACAGGTACCTGGTGAGTATAACTATATAAACATAATCGAATACAACTCAGATACGATGATTGTTCAATCTATCCATTTAACCTTCTGCTCGATTCGGTCACTTGTATGTAAAACTGAAGGACAGTTACCTTGTGAGTATTGCTATATAAACATCATCACGATATCATCGAATACAACTCAGATACAATTATCGTTTCGTCTAACCATTCAACATTCTGTTCGATTCAGTCGCTAGTATGTATAACGGAAGAACATTCACCTGGTGAGTATTACTATATAAACAATCCCACGATATAATCGAATACAACTCAGTTACAATTATCGTTCCGTCTAACCTTCCAACCTTATGTTCGATTCAGACGCTCGTATGTGTAACGAAAGAACCGTTACATGGTAGGTGTATCTTAATATACAGCATAACGATATAATCGGAGACAACCCAGATACAATGATTGTTCAATCTATCCATTCAACCTTATGTTCGATTCGGTTGCTCGTATGTATAACGGAAGAACAGTTACCTGGTTAGACATAATATATAATAATCATCACGAAATAATCGAATACAACCCAGATACGATGATTGTTCAGTCTATCTATACAACTTTCTGTTCAGTTCAGTCGGTCTTATGTATAACTGGAGAACAGTTACCTGGTGAGTATAACTATATAAACATCATCACGATATAATCGAATACAACCCCAGATACGATCATTGTTTAGTCTATCCATTCAACCTTCTGTTCAATTCAGTTGCTCGTATGTATAACGGAAGAACAGTTACTTGGTGAGTATAACTATATAAACATAATCGAATACAACTCAGATACGATGATTGTTCAATCTATCCATTCAACCTTATGTTCGATTCGGTTGCTCGTATGTATATCGAAAGAACAGGTACCTGGTGAGTATAACTATATAAACATAATCGAATACAACTCAGATACGATGATTGTTCAATCTATCCATTCAACCTTCTGCTCGATTCGGTCACTTGTATGTAAAACTGAAGGACAGTTACCCTGTGAGTATTGCTATATAAACATCATCACGATATCATCGAATACAACTCAGATACAATTATCGTTTCGTCTAACCATTCAACATTCTGTTCGATTCAGTCGCTAGTATGTATAACGGAAGAACAGTTACCTGGTGAGTATAACTATATAAACATAATCGAATACAACCCAGATACGATGATTGTTCAATCCATACTAAATTTAACCTTCTGCTCGATTTGGTCGCTTGTATGTAAAACGGAAGAACAGTTACCTGGTGAGTATTGCTATATAAACATCATCACGATATCATCGAATACAACTCAGATACAATTATCGTTTCGTCTCACCATTTAACCTTAAGTTCGATTCAGTCGCTAGTATGTGCAACGGAAGTACCGTCACCTGGTAAGTATCACTATATATATACAGAATTGCGATATAATCGGATACCACCAAGATACATTGATTGTTCAGTCTATCCATTCAACTTTCTGTTCGTTTCGGTCGCTCGTATGTAAAACGGGAATACCGTCACCAAATGTGTATAACTATATACACAGCATAACATCATAATCGAATACAACCCAGATACTATCCATTCAACGTTCTGTTCGATTCGGTTGCTCGTATGTATAAAGAAAAAACAGTAACCTGGTGAGTATTTCTATATGAACGTCATCACGATATAATCGTATACAACTCAGATACAATGATCATTCCGTCTATCCATCCAAACTTCGGTTCGATTGGGTCGCTCGTATGTATAACGCAAGAACAGTCACCTGGTGAGTATTACTATATAAACAACACCACGATATAATCGAATACAACTCAGTTACAATTATTGTTTCGTCTAATCATCCAACCTTATGTTCGATTCAGACGCTCGTATGTGTAACGAAAGAACCGTTACATGGTAGGTGTAACTAAATATACAGCATAACGATATAATCGGAGACAACCCAGATACAATGATTGTTCAATCTATCCATTCAACCTTATGTTCGATTCAGTTGCTCGTATGTGTAACAGAAGAACTGTTACCTGGTTAGACATACGATATGATAATCATCACGATATAATCGAATACAACCCAGATACAATGATTGTTCAATCTATCCATTCAACCTTATGTTCGATTCGTTTGCTCGTATGTATAACGGAAGAACAGTTACCTGGTTAGACATAATATGTAATAATCATCACGAAATAATCGAATACAACCCAGATACGATGATTGTACAGTCTATCCATTCACCCTCCTCTACGATTCAGACGCTCTTATGTGTAACGAAAGAACCGTTACATTGTAGGCTAAACTAAATATACAGCATAACGATATATTCGGATACAACCCAGATACAATGATTGTTCAATCTATCCATTCAACCTTATGTTCGATTCGGTTGCTCGTATGTATAACGGAAGAACTGTTACCTTGTTAGACATACTATATGATGATCATCACGATATAATCAAATACAACCCAGAAACGATGATTGTTCAGTCTATCAATTCAACCTTCTGTTCAATTCAGTCGCTCGTATGTATAACGGAAGAACAGTTACCTGGTGAGTATAACTATATAAACATGATCGAATACAACCCAGATACGATGACTGTTCAATCTATACTAAATTCAAGCTTCTGCTCGATTCGGTCGCTTGTATGTGAAACGGAAGAACAGATACCTGGTGAGTATTGCTATATAAACATCATCACGATATCATCGAAAACAACTCAGATACAATTAATGTTTTGTCTAACCATTCAACCTTCTGTTCGATTCAGTCGCTAGTATGTGTAACGGAAGTACCGGCACCTGGTAAGTATCACTATATATACAGTATTGCGATATAATCGGATACCACCCAGATACATTGATTGTTCAGTCTATCCATCCAACTTTCTGTTCAGTTTAGTCGCTCTTATGTATAACTGGAGAACAGTTTCCTGGTGAGTATAACTATATGAACATCATCAAGATATAATCGAATACAACCCCAGATACGATTATTGTTTAGTCTATCCATTCAACCTTTTGTTCAATTCAGTCGCTCGTATGTATAACGAAAGAACAGTTACCTGGTGAGTATAACTATATAAACATAATCGAATACAACCCAGATACGATGATTGTTCAATCTCTACTAAATTTAAGCTTCTGCTCGATTCGGTCGCTTGTATGTAAAACGGAAGAACAGTTACCTGGTGAGTATCGCTATATAAACATCATCACGATATCATCGAATACAACTCAGAGATACAATTATCGTTTCGTCTAACCATTTAACCTTCTGTTCGATTCAGTCTCTAGTATGTGTAACGGAAGTACCGTCACCTGGTAAGTATCACTATATATACAGTATTGCGATATAATCGGATACCACCCAGATACATTGATTGTTCAGTCTATCCATTCAACTTTCTGTTCGTTTCGGTCGCTCGTTTGTAAAACGGGAATACCGTCACCTAATGTGTATAACTATATACTCAGCATAACATCATAATCGAATACAACCCAGATACTATCCATTCAACCTTCTGTTCGATTGGGTCGCTCGTATGTATAACGCAAGAACAGTCACCTGGTGAGTATTACTATATAAACATCACCACGATATAATCGAATACAACTCAGTTACAATTATCGTTCCGTCTAACCATCCAACCTTATGTTCGATTCAGACGCTCGTATGTGTTACGAAATAACCGTTACATGGTAGGTGTAACTGAATATACAGCATAAAGATATAATCGGAGACAACCCAGATACAATGATTGTTCAATCTATCCATCCAACCTTATGTTCGATTCGGTTGCTCGTATGTTCAACGGAAGAACTGTTACCTGGTTAGACATACTATATGATAATCATCACGATATACTCGAATACAACCCCAGATACGATTATTGTTTAGTCTATCCATTCAACCTTCTGTTCAATTCAGTCGTTCTTATGTATAACGAAAAAACAGTTACCTGGTTAGACATAATATATAATAATCATCACGAAATAATCGAATACAACCCAGATACGATGATTGTTCAGTCTATCTATACAACCTTCAGTTCAGTTCAGTCGCTCTTATGTATAACTGGAGAACAGTTACCTGGTGAGTATAACTATATAAACATCATCACGATATAATCGAATACAACCCCAGATACGATCATTGTTTAGTCTATCCATTCAACCTTCTGTTCAATTCAGTCGCTCGTATGTATTACGAATGAACAGGTACCTGGTGAGTATAACTATATAAACATAATCGAATACAACTCAGATACGATGATTGTTCAATCTATCCATTTAACCTTCTGCTCGATTCGGTCACTTGTATGTAAAACTGAAGGACAGTTACCTTGTGAGTATTGCTATATAAACATCATCACGATATCATCGAATACAACTCAGATACAATTATCGTTTCGTCTAACCATTCAACATTCTGTTCGATTCAGTCGCTAGTATGTATAACGGAAGAACATTCACCTGGTGAGTATTACTATATAAACAATCCCACGATATAATCGAATACAACTCAGTTACAATTATCGTTCCGTCTAACCTTCCAACCTTATGTTCGATTCAGACGCTCGTATGTGTAACGAAAGAACCGTTACATGGTAGGTGTATCTTAATATACAGCATAACGATATAATCGGAGACAACCCAGATACAATGATTGTTCAATCTATCCATTCAACCTTATGTTCGATTCGGTTGCTCGTATGTATAACGGAAGAACAGTTACCTGGTTAGACATAATATATAATAATCATCACGAAATAATCGAATACAACCCAGATACGATGATTGTTCAGTCTATCTATACAACCTTCTGTTCAGTTCAGTCGCTCTTTTGTATAACTGGAGAACAGTTACCTGGTGAGTATAACTATATAAACATCATCACGATATAATCGAATACAACCCCAGATACGATCATTGTTTAGTCTATCCATTCAACCTTCTGTTCAATTCAGTCGCTCGTATGTATAACGGAAGAACAGTTACTTGGTGAGTATAACTATATAAACATAATCGAATACAACTCAGATACGATGATTGTTCAATCTATCCATTCAACCTTATGTTCGATTCGGTTGCTCGTATGTATCACGAAAGAACAGGTACCTGGTGAGTATAACTATATAAACATAATCGAATACAACTCAGATACGATGATTGTTCAATCTATCCATTTAACCTTCTGCTCGATTCGGTCACTTGTATGTAAAACTGAAGGACAGTTACCTTGTGAGTATTGCTATATAAACATCATCACGATATCATCGAATACAACTCAGATACAATTATCGTTTCGTCTAACCATTCAACATTCTGTTCGATTCAGTCGCTAGTATGTATAACGGAAGAACAGTTACCTGGTGAGTATAACTATATAAAAATAATCGAATACAACCCAGATTCGATGATTGTTCAATCCATACTAAATTTAACCTTCTGCTCGATTTGGTCGCTTGTATGTAAAACGGAAGAACAGTTACCTGGTGAGTATTGCTATATAAACATCATAACGATATCATCGAATACAACTCAGATACAATTATCGTTTCGTCTCACCATTTAACCTTAAGTTCGATTCAGTCGCTAGTATGTGCAACGGAAGTACCGTCACCTGGTAAGTATCATTATATATACAGAATTGCGATATAATCGGATACCACCCAGATACATTGATTGTTCAGTCTATCCATTCAACTTTCTGTTCGTTTCGGTCGCTCGTATGTAAAACGGGAATACCGTCACCTAATGTGTATAACTATATACACAGCATGACATCATAATCGAATACAACCCACATACTATCCATTCAACATTCTGTTCGATTCGGTTGCTCGTATGTATAAAGAAAACACAGTAACCTGGTGAGTATTTCTATATGAACGTCATCACGATATAATCGAATACAACTCAGATACAATGATCATTCCGTCTATCCATCCAACCTTCTGTTCGATTGGGTCGCTCGTATGTATAACGCAAGAACAGTCACCTGGTGAGTATTACTATATAAACATCACCACGATATAATCGAATACAACTCAGTTACAATTATCGTTCCGTCTAACCATCCAACCTTATGTTCGATTCAGACGCTCGTATGTGTAACGAAAGAACCGTTACATGGTAGGTGTAACTAAATATACAGCATAACGATATAATCGGAGACAACCCAGATACAATGATTGTTCAATCTATCCATTCAACCTTATGTTCGATTCAGTTGCTCGTATGTGTAACAGAAGAACTGTTACCTGGTTAGACATACGATATGATAATCATCACGATATAATCGAATACAACCCAGATACAATGATTGTTCAATCTATCCATTCAACCTTATGTTCGATTCGTTTGCTCGTATGTATAACGGAAGAACAGTTACCTGGTTAGACATAATATGTAATGATCATCACGAAATAATCGAATACAACCCAGATACGATGATTGTACAGTCTATCCATTCACATTTCTCTACGATTCAGACGCTCTTATGTGTAACGAAAGAACCGTTACATTGTAGGCTAAACTTAATATACAGCATAACGATATATTCGGATACAACCCAGATGCAATGATTGTTCAATCTATCCATTCAACCTCATGTTCGATTCGGTTGCTCGTATGTATAACGGAAGAACTGTTACCTTGTTAGACATACTATATAATGATCATCACGATATAATCAAATACAACCCAGAAACGATGATTGTTCAGTCTATCAATTCAACCTTCTGTTCAATTCAGTCGCTCGTATGTATAACGGAAGAACAGTTACCTGGTGAGTATAACTATATAAACATGATCGACTACAACCCAGATACGATGATTGTTCAATCTATACTAAATTCAAGCTTCCGCTCGATTTGGTCGCTTGTATGTAAAACGGAAGAACAGATACCTGGTGAGTATTGCTATATAAACATCATCACCTAACCATTAAACCTTCTGTTCGATTCAGTCGCTAGTATGTGTAACGGAAGTACCGTCACCTGGTAAGTATCACTATATATACAGTATTGCGATATGATCGGATACCAACCAGATACATTGATTGTTCAGTCTATCCATTCAACTTTCTGTTCGTTTCGGTCGCTCGTATGTAAAACAGGAATACCGTCACCTAGTGTGTATAACTATATACACAGCATAACATCATAATCGAATACAACTCAGATACTATCCATTCAACCTTCTGTTCGATTCGGTTGCTCGTATGTATAAAGAAAAAACAGTAACCTGATGAGTATTTCTATATAAACGTCATCACGATATAATCGAATACAACTCAGATACAATGATTATTCCGTCTATCCATCCAAACTTCTGTTCGATTGGGTCGCTCGTATGTATAACGCAAGAACAGTCACCTGGTGAGTATTACTATATAAACATCACCACGATATAATCGAATACAACTCAGTTACAATTATTGTTCCGTCTAATCATCCAAACTTATGTTCGATTCAGACGCTCGTATGTGTAACGAAAGAACCGTTACATGGTAGGTGTAACTAAATATACAGCATAACGATATAATCGGAGACAACACAGATACAATGATTGTTCAATCTATCCATTCAATCTTATGTTCGATTCAGTTGCTCGTATGTGTAACAGAAGAACTGTTACCTGGTGAGTATTTCTATATAAACTTCATCACGATATAATCGAATACAACTCAGATACAATGATCATTCCGTCTATCCATCTAACCTTCTGTTCGATTGGGTCGCTCGTACGTATAACGAAAGAACAGTCACCTGGTGAGTATTACTATATAAACATTCCCACGATATAATCGAATACAACTCAGTTACAATTATCGTTCCGTCTAACCATCCAACCTTATGTTCGATTCAGACGCTCGTATGTGTAACGAAAGAACCGTTACATGGTAGGTGTATCTAAATATACAGCATAACGATATAATCGGAGACAACCCAGATACAATGATTGTTCAATCTATCCATTCAACCTTATGTTCGATTCGGTTGCTCGTATGTATAACGGAAAAACAGTTAGCTGGTTAGACATAATATATAATAATCATCACGAAATAATCGAATACAACCCAGATACGATGATTGTTCAGTCTATCTATACAACCTTCTGTTCAGTTCAGTCGCTCTTATGTATAACTGGAGAACAGTTACCTGGTGAGTATAACTATATAAACATCATCACGATATAATCGAATACAACCCCAGATACGATCATTGTTTAGTCTATCCATTCAACCTTCTGTTCAATTCAGTCGCTCGTATGTATAACGGAAGAACAGTAACTTGGTGAGTATAACTATATAAACATAATCGAATACAACTCAGATACGATGATTGTTCAATCTATCCATTCAACCTTATGTTCGATTCGGTTGCTCGTATGTATAACGAAAGAACAGGTACCTGGTGAGTATAACTATATAAACATAATCGAATACAACTCAGATACGATGATTGTTCAATCTATCCATTTAACCTTCTGCTCGATTCGGTCACTTGTATGTAAAACTGAAGGACAGTTACCTGGTGAGTATTGCTATATAAACATCATCACGATATCATCGAATACAACTCAGATACAATTATCGTTTCGTCTTACCATTTAACCTTAAGTTCGATTCAGTCGCTAGTATGTGCAACGGAAGTACCGTCACCTGGTAAGTATCACTATATATACAGAATTGCGATATAATCGGATACCACCCAGATACATTGATTGTTAAGTCTATCCATTCAACTTTCTGTTCGTTTCGGTCGCTCGTATGTGAAACGGGAATACCGTCACCTAATGTGTATAACTATATACACAGCATAACATCATAATCGAATACAACCCAGATACTATCCATTCAACCTTCTGTTCGATTCGGTTGCTCGTTTGTATAAAGAAAAAACAGTAACCTGGTGAGTATTTCTATATGAACGTCATCACGATATAATCGAATACAACTCAGATACAATGATCATTCCGTCTATCCATCCAAACTTCTGTTCGATTGGGTCGCTCGTATGTATAACGCAAGAACAGTCACCTGGTGAGTATTACTATATAAACATCACCACGATATAATGGAATATAACTCAGTTACTATTATTGTTCCGTCTAATCATCCAACCTTATGTTCGATTCAGACGCTCGTATGTGTAACGAAAGAACCGTTACATGGTAGGTGTAACTAAATATACAGCATAACGATATAATCGGAGACAACCCAGATACAATGATTGTTCAATCTATCCATTCAACTTTATGTTCGATTCAGTTGCTCGTATGTGTAACAGAAGAACTGTTACCTGGTTAGACATACGATATGATAATCATCACGATTTAATCGAATACAACCCAGATACAATGATTGTTCAATCTATCCATTCAACCTTATGTTCGATTCGTTTGCTCGTATGTATAACGGAAGAACAGTTACCTGGTTAGACATAATATGTAATAATCATCACGAAATAATCGAATACAACCCAGATACGATGATTGTACAGTCTATCCATTCACCCTTTTCTACGATTCAGACGCTCTTATGTGTAACGAAAGAACCTTTACATTGTAGGCTAAACTAAATATACAGCATAACGATATATTCGGATACAACCCAGATACAATGATTGTTCAATCTATCCATTCAACCTTATGTTCGTCTAACCATTTAACCTTCTGTTCGATTCAGTCGCTAGTATGTGTAACGGAAGTACCGTCACCTGGTAAGTATCACTATATATACAGTATTGCGATATAATCGGATACCAACCAGATACATTGATTGTTCAGTCTATCCATTCAACCTTATGTTCGATTCAGTTGCTCGTATGTGTAACAGAAGAACTGTTACCTGGTAGGTGTATCTAAATATACAGCATAACGATATAATCGGAGACAACCCCGATACAATGATTTTTCAATCTATCCATTCAAACTTATGTTCGATTCGGTTGCTCGTATGTATAACGAAGGAACAGTAACCTGGTGAGTATAACTATATAAACATAATCGAATACAACCCAGATACGATGATTGTTCAATCTATACTAAATTTAAGCTTCTGCTCGATTCGGTCGCTTGTATGTAAAACGGAAGAACAGTCACCTGATGAGTATTTCTATATGAACTTCATCACGATATAATCGAATACAACTAAGATACAATGATCATTCCGTCTATCCATCCAACCTTCTGTTCGATTGGGTCGCTCGTACGTATAACGCAAGAACAGTCACCTGGTGAGTATTACTATACAGGCTGTCCATATTTCGAGTGCCACTATGGGGATCTCGCTTATCTTAACAGATACGAATTTGGTTAAATTGGGGCAAAGTTGCGCATTTCAGTGCTGAATAATTATCTGAAGAGAAATTTGAAATATCTATGATAGTTTTGAAAATATCACCAAAAAACGAAAATTTCTGATTTTCATTTTTAATTTTTTGATAGTAAACCAATGATGCTAGACATTTCTAACTAAAACATTGTTCAGACACTTTTTCATGGAGAATTCGAATATGGCGTCGTATTCTTGATAATTTTCAAGATGGCGGAGAAACACCTGTCAACTTCATTTTTTCTTATGGACGCCATTTTGGATTTTAACAATTTTGAATTCCTTTTTTGTTTCTCTTTATAGCTATGTATCACACATGGTGTTCCAATAACACATTTTTGCCAAAAATCAAATTTTTCACTTTTTGTGAAGAGTGCTTTGGAAAAAACAAACTATTCTTTTGTCGCGAACAATATTTTGACAGTTTGATCTATCTCGAGTCGTGTCATTTACGTTTGTGCTAGTTTTATCGCAAAAATGCATTTCTCAAGTGAAGAACAAAGAGAAATGATTAAAATTTACTATACCTCACATCGAAATGCCCACATGGCTGCGGCAGCGTATTTTCAGCGTTATCCAGAGCGGCAACTACCTAGCTTGAGGTATTTTTCTTTGCTGCACAGAAACTTGGGCCAATATGGTTCATTTCGAAAACCTAGACGAGGATATGGTGATATGCCCAATGAATATGAGCAGGGAATTTTGCAAGCGGTGAAAATTTTACATGTTTACAAATACCAAAATATTAATGATTAAATATTGAATCATCAGGTGCAGGACAATCCATCGGTCTCCACAAGAGAAGTTGCAGCCCAGCTCAATTTGCCATCACATCAAGTTGTTTGGAGAACTCTTAAAAAACACAAATATCGGCCTTGGGCAGTTCATATTTCTCAAACGCTTCATCCCGGAGATCATGAACGACGAGTAGCTTTCTGCATGTTTGTAAATAATCAGATCCAGGAAAATCCAAATTTCCTAAATACTGTCATATGGTCTGATTCAACTGGCAACTCGCCACCAAACAGACAAATCAAACGGTCAAAATATTGTTCGCGACAGAAGAATAGTTTGTTTTTTCCAAAGCACTCTTCACAAAAAGTGAAAAATTTGATTTTTGGCAAAAATGTGATATTGGAACACCATGTGTGATACATCGCTATAAAGAGAAACAAAAAAGGAATTCAAAATTGTTAAAATCCAAAATGGCGTCCATAAGAAAAAATGAAGTTGACAGGTGTTTCTCCGCCATCTTGAAAATTATCAAGAATACGATGCCATATTCGAATTCTCCATGAAAAAGTGTCTGAACAATGTTTTAGTTAGAAATGTCTAGCATCATTGGTTTACTATCAAAAAATTTAAAATGAAAATCAGAAATTTTCGTTTTTTGGCGATATTTTCAAAACTATCATAGATATTTCAAATTTCTCTTCAGATAATTATTCAGCACTGAAATGCGAAACTTTGCCCCAATTTAACCAAATTCGTATCTGTTAAGATAAGCGAGATCCCCATAGTGGCACTCGAAATATGGACAGCCTGTATAAACATTACCACGATATAATCGAATACAACTCAGTTACAATTATCGTTCCGTCTAACCATCCAACCTTATGTTCGATTCAGACGCTCGTATGTGTAACGAAAGAACCGTTACATGGTAGGTGTATATAAATATACAGCATAACGATATAATCGGAGACAACCCAGATACAATGATTGTTCAATCTATCCATCCGACCTTATGTTCGATTCGGTTGCTCGTATGTTTAACGGCAGAACTGTTACCAGGTTAGACATACTATATGATAATCATCACGATATACTCGAATACAACCCCAGATACGATTATTGTTTAGTCTATCCATTCAACCTTCTGTTCAATTTATTCGTTTTTATGTATAACGGAAAAACAGTTACCTGGTGAGTATAACTATATAAACCTAATCGAATACAACCCAGATACGATGAATTTCCAATATATCCATTTAACCTTCTGGTCGATTCGGTCGCTTTTATTTAAAACGCAAGAACAGTCACCTGGTGAGTATTACTATATAAACATCACCACGATATAATCGAATACAACTCAGTTGCAATTATCGTTTCGTCTAACCATCCTACCTTATGTTCGATTCAGACGCTTGTATGTGTAACGAAAGAACCGTTACATGGTAGGTGTATCTAAATATACAGCATAACGATATAATCGGAGACAACCCAGATACAATGATTTTTCAATCTATCCATTCAAACTTATGTTCGATTCGGTTGCTCGTATGTATAACGGAGGAACAGTAACCTGGTGAGTATAACTATATAAACATAATCGAATACAACCCAGATACGATGATTGTTCAATCTATACTAAATTTAAGCTTCTGCTCGATTCGTTCGCTTGTATGTAAAACGGAAGAACAGTCACCTGGTGAGTATTTCTATATGAACGTCATCACGATATAATCGAATACAACTCAGATACAATGATCATTTCGTCTATCCATCCAACCTTCTGTTCGATTGGGTCGCTCGTATGTATAACGCAAGAACAGTCACCTGGTGAGTATTACTATATAAACATCACCACGATATAATCGAATACAACTCAGTTACATTTATCGTTCCGTCTAACCATCCAACCTTATGTTCGATTCAGACGCTCGTATGTGTAACGAAAGAACCGTTACATGGTAGGTGTAACTAAATATACAGCATAACGATATAATCGGAGACATACCAGATACAATGATTTTTCAATCTATCCATTCAAACTTATGTTCGATTCGGTTGCTCGTATGTATAACGGAGGAACAGTAACCTGGTGAGTATAACTATATAAGCATAATCGAATACAACCCAGATACGATGATTGTTCAATCTATACTAAATTTAATCTTCTGCTCGATTCGGTCGCTTGTATGTAAAACGGAAGAACAGTCACCTGGTGAGTATTTCTATATGAACGTCATCACGATATAATCGAATACAACTCAGATACAATGATCATTCCGTCTATCCATTATTATTATTATTATTATTATTTATTGCTTCAAAAAACAAAAAATTTCACAGCAAGGGTTTGGTATTATAGTACCTATGTATAAATAAATGAAATATTATAGATAAATAATAAAAAAACAACATTCTATGTAGCTTAAGCTTAAACAGTATAAAATATGCTCGTCTTAGTCCAGTGAAAATTACATTTGTGAAGTAGCCTGGAAAATTAAATAGTATCATTCATTTAAGATGAATGAACGTAGTTTGAGGACATTCCAAATATAGTTGGCAATCGTTTTAGCGGAATCTATCGACAAGTTTTCGAGAGAGTGGATCAATGAGTTTGGGTTGGATAAACAATCGCAACTACGAGGTTTCATCGAGCAGTAGATTGGACAGTCAAATAGTATATGGTTAATAGTTTCCTGTTGATTTTGGTTACATACTGTGCAGTTTTCGTTTGGGTTGATTGGGAAAGTTGAACCACTGTAAGTGAATTTCATCGATATATTATTGCACAGTCGTAATTGCGCTATGGTACGGGTTATTTGGATAGGGATGTTGAGTAAGAGGTAGTTATTTGGGAATTCGTTTATCTTGAAGAAGGTATAGTGGCAGAGGAACCTGGATCGTTGAGTGAGAGACGAGTCTGTCTTGAAAAGTTTTTGTCGAAGTTTGGAAAGGACGAGTTTTGTATTTATTTTCAAAGAGTTCAAGCTATGATTTTCCCAGATATCTCGTGCATCAGCAAACTCAAATAGATCCTTGAGCTGGAGATACCAGTTGAATCTACCATCACCATTACAAAGTTGTTTTTGTCTATTGAGACAAAGTTTGGGGAGTCGATTGTCATCCATGGCCATGATCTTGATATACCAGTTCAGGGTCCATTTGAATATGTTATACAAAATTCTTACTCTGCCAGTTTCAATACGGAGAACATAATCAGGGGTGTTAGTTGATAGAAGAAAAAGTCTCTTCAGGAAGGTGGTTTGAACTTTTTCCAAAATTTCAGAATAGCGTAAGCCCCAGACTGGAATACAGTTGGACATCGTACTAATTACTAACGATTTAAAGAGATGGATTCTTGTTGACCAAGAATTGACTTTGGCTTTGGCGAGTATGGGTAAGGTTGCATCAATAGCTTGCTTGGCTTTATCAGCGGTTGCACAAGCCATCTCGCGAAAGAGTGTTGAGGAAGTAAATATTACTCCAAGGTATGTGTACGATTTAGTTATTTCAATGACAGAGTCGTTGAATAAAAATCGTTCACTTTCTTTTGTTTCCATCCAACCTTCTGTTCGATTGGGTCGCTCGTACGTATAACGCAAGAACAGTCACCTGGTGAGTATTGCTATATAAACATCATCACGATATCATCGAATACAACTCAGAGATACAATTATCGTTTCGTCTAACCATTAAACCTTCTGTTCG
The DNA here is from genome assembly GCA_029955515.1 of Chrysomela aeneicollis. Taxonomy (NCBI): domain Eukaryota; kingdom Metazoa; phylum Arthropoda; class Insecta; order Coleoptera; family Chrysomelidae; genus Chrysomela; species Chrysomela aeneicollis. The sequence continues at coordinate 4,017,766 of JARUHQ010000005.1, read as the reverse complement.
ATTCAGTCGCTAGTATGTGTAACGGAAGTACCGTCACCTGGTAAGTATCACTATATATACAGTATTGCGATATAATCGGATACCACCCAGATACATTGATTGTTCAGTCTATTCATTCAACTTTCTGTTCGTTTCGGTCGCTCGTATGTGAAACAGGAATACCGTCAACTTATGTGTTTAACTATATACACAGCATAACATCATAATCGAATACAACCCAGATACTATTTATTCAACCTTCTGTTCGATTCGGTTGCTCGTATGTATAACGAAAGAACAGTAACCTGGTGAGTATTTCTATATGAACGTCATCACGATATAATCGAATACAACTCAGATACAATGATCATTCCGTCTATCCATCCAACCTTATGTTCGATTGGGTCGCTCGTATGTATTACGCAAGAACAGTCACCTGGTGAGTATTACTATATAAACATCACCACGATATAATCGAATACAACTCAGTTATAATTATCGTTCCGTCTAACCATCCAACCTTATGTTCGATTCAGACGCTCGTATGTGTAACGAAAGAACCGTTACATGGTAGGTGTAACTGAATATACAGCATAACGATATAATCGGAGACAACCCAGATACAATGATTGTTCAATCTATCCATCCAACCTCATGTTCGATTCGGTTGCTCGTATGTATTACGAAAGAACTGTTACCTGGTTAGACATAACATATGATAATAATCACAATATAATCTAACACAACCCAGATACGATGATTGTTCAGTCTATCCATTCAACCTTCTGTTCAGTTCTGTCGCTCTTATGTATAACTGGAGAACAGTTTCCTGGTGAGTATAACTATATGAACATCATCAAGATATAATCGAATACAACCCCAGATACGATTATTGTTTAGTCTATCCATTCAACCATCTGTTCAATTCAGTCGCTCGTATGTATAACGGAAGAACAGTTACCTGGTGAGTATAACTATATAAACATAATCGAATATAACCCAGATAAGATGATTGTTCAATATATACTAAATTTAAGCTTCTGCTCGATACGGTCGCTTGTATGTAAAACGGAAGAACAGTTACCTGGTGAGTATTGCTATATAAACATCATCACGATATCATCGAATACAACTCAGAGATACAATCATCGTTTCGTCTAACCATTTAACCTTCTGTTCGATTCAGTCGCTAGTATGTGTAACGGAAGTACCGTCACCTGGTGAGTATCACTATATATACAGTATTGCGATATAATCGGATACCACCCAGATACATTGATTGTTCAGTCTATCCATTCAACTTTCTGTTCGTTTCGGTCGCTCGTATGTAAAACGGGAATACCGTCACCTTATGTGTATAACTATATACACAGCATAACATCATAATCGAATACAACCCAGATACTATCCATTCAACCTTCTGTTCGATTCGTCTGCTCGTATGTATAACGAAAGAACAGTAACCTGGTGAGTATTTCTATATGAACGTCATCACGATATAATCGAATACAACTCAGATACAATTATCGTTTCGTCTAACCATCCAACCTTATGTTCGATTCAGACGCTCGTATGTGTGACGAAAGAAACGTTACCTGGTAGGTGTAACTAAATATACAGCATAACGATATAATCGGAGACAACCCAGATGCAATGATTGTTCAATTTATCCATCCAACCTTATGTTCGATTTGGTTGCTCGTATGTATAACGGAAGAACTGATACCTGGTTAGACATAACATATGATAATAATCACGATATAATCTAACACAACCCAGATACGATGAATGTTCAGTCTATCCATTCAACCTTCTGTTCAGTTCTGTCGCTCTTATGTATAACTGGAGAACAGTTTCCTGGTGAGTATAACTATATGAACATCATTAAGATATAATTGAATACAACCCCAGATACGATTATTGTTTAGTATATCCATTCAACCTTCTGTTCAATTCAGTCGCTCGTATGTCTAACGGAAGAACAGTTACCTGGTGAGTATAACTATATAAACATTATCGAATACAACCCAGATACGATGATTGTTCAATCTATACTAAATTTAAGCTTCTGCTCGATTCGGTCGCTTGTATGTAAAACGGAAGAACAGTTACCTGGTGAGTATTGCTATTAAAACATCATCACGATATCATCGAATACAACTCAGAGATACAATAATCGTTTCGTATAACCATTTAACCTTCTGTTCGATTCAGTCGCTAGTATGTGTAACGGAAGTACCGTCACCAGGTAAGTATCACTATATATACAGTGTTGCGATATAATCGGATACCACCCAGATACATTGATTGTTCAGTCTATCCATTCAACTTTCTGTTCGTTTCGGTCGCTCGTATATAAAACGGAAATACCGTCACCTTATGTGTATAACTATATACACATCATAATCAAATACAACCCAGATACTATCCATTCAACCTTCTGTTCGATTTGGTTGCTCGTATGTATAACGAAAGAGCAGTAACCTGGTGAGTATTTCTATATGAACGTCATCACGATATAATCGAATACAACTCAGATACAATGATCATTTCGTCTATCCATCCAACCTTCTGTTCGATTGGGTCGCTCGTATGTATAACGCAAGAACCGTTACATGGTAGGTGTAACTGAATATACAGTATAACGATATAATCGGAGACAACCCAGATACAATGATTGTTCAATCTATCCATCCAACCTTATGTTCGATTCGGTTGCTCGTATGTATTACGAAAGAACTGTTACCTGGTTAGACATACTATATGATAATAATCACGATATAATCAAATACAACCCAGATACGATGAATGTTCAGTCTATCCAGTCAACCTTCTGTTCAGTTCAGTCGCTCTTATGTATAACTGGAGAACAGTTTCCTGGTGAGTATAACTATATGAACATCATCAAGATATAATCGAATACAACCCCAGATACGATTATTGTTTAGTCTATCCATTCAACCTTCTGTTCAATTCAGTCGCTCGTATGTATAACGGAAGAACATTTACCTGGTGAGTATAACTATATAAACCTTATCGAATACAACCCAGATACGATGAATTTTTAATCTATCCATTTAACCTTCTGCTCGATTCGGTCGCTTTTATGTAAAACGAAAGAACAGCTACCTGGTGAGTATTGCTATATAAACATCATCACGATATCATCGAATACAACTCAGATACAATTATCGCTTCGTCTAACCACTCAACCTTCTGTTCGATTCAGTCGCTAGTATGTGTAACGAAAGTACCGTCATCTGGTAAGTATCACTATATATACAGTATTGCGATATAATCGGATACCAACCAGATACATTGATTGTTCAGTCTAACCATTCAACTTTCTGTTCGTTTCGGTCGCTCGTATGTAAAACGGGAATACCGTCACCTAGTGTGTATAACTATATACACAGCGTAACATCATAATCGAATACAACTCAGATACTATCCATACAACCTTCTGTTCGATTCGGTTGCTCGTATGTATAACGAAAGAACAGTAACCTGGTGAGTATTTCTATATAAACTTCATCACGATATAATCGAATACAACTCAGTTACAATTATCGTTTCGTCAGACCATCCAACCTTATGTTCGATTCAGACGTTCGTATGTGTAACGAAAGAACCGTTACATGGTAGGTGTAACTAAATATATAGCATAACGATATAATCGGAGACAACCCAGATACGATGATTGTTCAATCTATCCATCCAACCTTATGTTTGATTCGGTTGCTCGTATGTATAACGGAAGAACTGTTACCTGGTTAGACATAATATATAATAATCATCACGAAATAATCGAATACAACCCAGATACGATGATTGTTCAGTCTATCCATACAACCTTCTGTTCAGTTCAGTCGCTCTTATGTATAACTGGAGAACAGTTACCTGGTGAGTATAACTATATAAACATCATAACGATATAATCGAATACAACCCCAGATACGATCATTGTTTAGTCTATCCAATCAACCTTCTGTTCAATTCAGTCGCTCGTATGTATAACGGAAGAACATTTACTTGGTGAGTATAACTATATAAACATAATCGAATACAACTCAGATACGATGATTGTTCAATCTATCCATTCAACCTTATTTTCGATTCGGTTGCTCGTATGTATAACGGAAGAACAGGTACCTGGTTAGTATAACTATATAAACATAATCGAATACAACTCAGATACGATGATTGTTCAATCTATCCATTTAACCTTCTGCTCGATTCGGTCACTTGTATGTAAAACTGAAGGACAGTTACCTGGTGAGTATTGCTATATAAACATCATCACGATATCATCGAATACAACTCAGATACAATTATCGTTTCGTCTAACCATTCAACATTCTGTTCGATTCAGTCGCTAGTATGTATAACGGAAGAACAGTTACCTGGTGAGTATAACTATATAAACATAATCGAATATAACCCAGATAAGATGATTGTTCAATATATACTAAATTTAAGCTTCTGCTCGATACGGTCGCTTGTATGTAAAACGGAAGAACAGTTACCTGGTGAGTATTGCTATATAAACATCATCACGATATCATCGAATACAACTCAGAGATACAATCATCGTTTCGTCTAACCATTTAACCTTCTGTTCGATTCAGTCGCTAGTATGTGTAACGGAAGTACCGTCACCTGGTGAGTATCACTATATATACAGTATTGCGATATAATCGGATACCACCCAGATACATTGATTGTTCAGTCTATCCATTCAACTTTCTGTTCGTTTCGGTCGCTCGTATGTAAAACGGGAATACCGTCACCTTATGTGTATAACTATATACACAGCATAACATCATAATCGAATACAACCCAGATACTATCCATTCAACCTTCTGTTCGATTCGTCTGCTCGTATGTATAACGAAAGAACAGTAACCTGGTGAGTATTTCTATATGAACGTCATCACGATATAATCGAATACAACTCAGATACAATTATCGTTTCGTCTAACCATCCAACCTTATGTTCGATTCAGACGCTCGTATGTGTGACGAAAGAAACGTTACCTGGTAGGTGTAACTAAATATACAGCATAACGATATAATCGGAGACAACCCAGATGCAATGATTGTTCAATTTATCCATCCAACCTTATGTTCGATTTGGTTGCTCGTATGTATAACGGAAGAACTGATACCTGGTTAGACATAACATATGATAATAATCACGATATAATCTAACACAACCCAGATACGATGAATGTTCAGTCTATCCATTCAACCTTCTGTTCAGTTCTGTCGCTCTTATGTATAACTGGAGAACAGTTTCCTGGTGAGTATAACTATATGAACATCATTAAGATATAATTGAATACAACCCCAGATACGATTATTGTTTAGTATATCCATTCAACCTTCTGTTCAATTCAGTCGCTCGTATGTCTAACGGAAGAACAGTTACCTGGTGAGTATAACTATATAAACATTATCGAATACAACCCAGATACGATGATTGTTCAATCTATACTAAATTTAAGCTTCTGCTCGATTCGGTCGCTTGTATGTAAAACGGAAGAACAGTTACCTGGTGAGTATTGCTATTAAAACATCATCACGATATCATCGAATACAACTCAGAGATACAATAATCGTTTCGTATAACCATTTAACCTTCTGTTCGATTCAGTCGCTAGTATGTGTAACGGAAGTACCGTCACCAGGTAAGTATCACTATATATACAGTGTTGCGATATAATCGGATACCACCCAGATACATTGATTGTTCAGTCTATCCATTCAACTTTCTGTTCGTTTCGGTCGCTCGTATATAAAACGGAAATACCGTCACCTTATGTGTATAACTATATACACATCATAATCAAATACAACCCAGATACTATCCATTCAACCTTCTGTTCGATTTGGTTGCTCGTATGTATAACGAAAGAGCAGTAACCTGGTGAGTATTTCTATATGAACGTCATCACGATATAATCGAATACAACTCAGATACAATGATCATTTCGTCTATCCATCCAACCTTCTGTTCGATTGGGTCGCTCGTATGTATAACGCAAGAACCGTTACATGGTAGGTGTAACTGAATATACAGCATAACGATATAATCGGAGACAACCCAGATACAATGATTGTTCAATCTATCCATCCAACCTTATGTTCGATTCGGTTGCTCGCATGTATTACGAAAGAACTGTTACCTGGTTAGACATACTATATGATAATAATCACGATATAATCAAATACAACCCAGATACGATGAATGTTCAGTCTATCCAGTCAACCTTCTGTTCAGTTCAGTCGCTCTTATGTATAACTGGAGAACAGTTTCCTGGTGAGTATAACTATATGAACATCATCAAGATATAATCGAATACAACCCCAGATACGATTATTGTTTAGTCTATCCATTCAACCTTCTGTTCAATTCAGTCGCTCGTATGTATAACGGAAGAACATTTACCTGGTGAGTATAACTATATAAACCTTATCGAATACAACCCAGATACGATGAATTTTTAATCTATCCATTTAACCTTCTGCTCGATTCGGTCGCTTTTATGTAAAACGAAAGAACAGCTACCTGGTGAGTATTGCTATATAAACATCATCACGATATCATCGAATACAACTCAGATACAATTATCGCTTCGTCTAACCATTCAACCTTCTGTTCGATTCAGTCGCTAGTATGTGTAACGGAAGTACCGTCACCAGGTAAGTATCACTATATATACAGTGTTGCGATATAATCGGATACCACCCAGATACATTGATTGTTCAGTCTATCCATTCAACTTTCTGTTCGTTTCGGTCGCTCGTATATAAAACGGAAATACCGTCACCTTATGTGTATAACTATATACACATCATAATCAAATACAACCCAGATACTATACATTCAACCTTCTGTTCGATTTGGTTGCTCGTATGTATAACGAAAGAGCAGTAACCTGGTGAGTATTTCTATATGAACGTCATCACGATATAATCGAATACAACTCAGATACAATGATCATTTTGTCTATCCATCCAACCTTCTGTTCGATTGGGTCGCTCGTATGTATAACGCAAGAACCGTTACATGGTAGGTGTAACTGAATATACAGCATAACGATATAATCGGAGACAACCCAGATACAATGATTGTTCAATCTATCCATCCAACCTTATGTTCGATTCGGTTGCTCGTATGTATTACGAAAGAACTGTTACCTGGTTAGACATACTATATGATAATAATCACGATATAATCAAATACAACCCAGATACGATGAATGTTCAGTCTATCCAGTCAACCTTCTGTTCAGTTCAGTCGCTCTTATGTATAACTGGAGAACAGTTTCCTGGTGAGTATAACTATATGAACATCATCAAGATATAATCGAATACAACCCCAGATACGATTATTGTTTAGTCTATCCATTCAACCTTCTGTTCAATTCAGTCGCTCGTATGTATAACGGAAGAACATTTACCTGGTGAGTATAACTATATAAACCTTATCGAATACAACCCAGATACGATGAATTTTTAATCTATCCATTTAACCTTCTGCTCGATTCGGTCGCTTTTATGTAAAACGAAAGAACAGCTACCTGGTGAGTATTGCTATATAAACATCATCACGATATCATCGAATACAACTCAGATACAATTATCGCTTCGTCTAACCATTCAACCTTCTGTTCGATTCAGTCGCTAGTATGTGTAACGAAAGTACCGTCATCTGGTAAGTATCACTATATATACAGTATTGCGATATAATCGGATACCAACCAGATACATTGATTGTTCAGTCTAACCATTCAACTTTCTGTTCGTTTCGGTCGCTCGTATGTAAAACGGGAATACCGTCACCTAGTGTGTATAACTATATACACAGCGTAACATCATAATCGAATACAACTCAGATACTATCCATACAACCTTCTGTTCGATTCGGTTGCTCGTATGTATAACGAAAGAACAGTAACCTGGTGAGTATTTCTATATAAACTTCATCACGATATAATCGAATACAACTCAGTTACAATTATCGTTTCGTCAGACCATCCAACCTTATGTTCGATTCAGACGTTCGTATGTGTAACGAAAGAACCGTTACATGGTAGGTGTAACTAAATATACAGCATAACGATATAATCGGAGACAACCCAGATACGATGATTGTTCAATCTATCCATCCAACCTTATTTTTGATTCGGTTGCTCGTATGTATAACGGAAGAACTGTTACCTGGTTAGACATAATATATAATAATCATCACGAAATAATCGAATACAACCCAGATACGATGATTGTTCAGTCTATCCATACAACCTTCTGTTCAGTTCAGTCGCTCTTATGTATAACTGGAGAACAGTTACCTGGTGAGTATAACTATATAAACATCATAACGATATAATCGAATACAACCCCAGATACGATCATTGTTTAGTCTATCCAATCAACCTTCTGTTCAATTCAGTCGCTCGTATGTATAACGGAAGAACATTTACTTGGTGAGTATAACTATATAAACATAATCGAATACAACTCAGATACGATGATTGTTCAATCTATCCATTCAACCTTATTTTCGATTCGGTTGCTCGTATGTATAACGGAAGAACAGGTACCTGGTGAGTATAACTATATAAACATAATCGAATACAACTCAGATACGATGATTGTTCAATCTATCCATTTAACCTTCTGCTCGATTCGGTCACTTGTATGTAAAACTGAAGGACAGTTACCTGGTGAGTATTGCTATATAAACATCATCACGATATCATCGAATACAACTCAGATACAATTATCGTTTCGTCTAACCATTCAACATTCTGTTCGATTCAGTCGCTAGTATGTATAACGGAAGAACAGTTACCTGGTGAGTATAACTATATAAACATAATCGAATACAACCCAGATACGATGATTGTTCAATCTATACCAAATTCAACCTTCTGCTCGATTCGGTCGCTTGTATGTAAAACGGAAGAACAGTTACCTGGTGAGTATTGCTTTATAAACATCATCACGATATCATCGAATACAACTCAGATACAATTATCGTTTCGTCTTACCATTTAACCTTAAGTTCGATTCAGTCGCTAGTATGTGCAACGGAAGTACCGTCACCTGGTAAGTATCACTATATATACAGTATTGCGATATAATCGGATACCACCCAGATACATTGATTGTTCAGTCTATCCATTCAACTTTCTGTTCGTTTCGGTCGCTCGTATGTAAAACGGGAATACCGTCACCTAATGTGTATAACTATATACACAGCATAATATCATAATCGAATACAACCCAGATACTATCCATTCAACCTTCTCTTCGATTCGGTTGCTCGTATGTATAAAGAAAAAACAGTAACCTGGTGAGTATTTCTATATGAACGTCATCACGATATAATCGAATACAACTCAGATACAATGATCATTCCGTCTATTTATCCAAACTTCTGTTCGATTGGGTCGCTCGTATGTATAACGCAAGAACAGTCACCTGGTGAGTATTACTATATAAACATCACCACGATATGATCGAATACAACTCAGTTACAATTATTGTTCCGTCTAATCATCCAACCTTATGTTCGATTCAGACGCTTGTATGTGTAACGAAAGAACCGTTTTATGGTAGGTGTAACTAAATATACAGCATAACGATATAATCGGAGACAACCCAGATACAATGATTGTTCAATCTATCCATTCAACCTTATGTTCGATTCGGTTGCTCGTATGTGTAACAGAAGAACTGTTACCTGGTTAGACATACTATATGATAATCATCACGATATAATCGAATACAACCCAGATACAATGATTGTTCAGTCTATCCATTCAACCTCCTGTTCAGTTCAGTCGCTCTTATGTATAACTGGAGAACAGTTACCTGGTGAGTATAACTATATACACATCATCACGATATAATCGAATACAACTCCAGATACGATCATTCAACCTTCTGTTCAATTCAGTCGCTCGTATGTATAACGGAAGAACAGGTACCTGGTGAGTATAACTATATAAACATAATCAAATACAACCCAGATACGATGATTGTTCAATCTATACATTTAACCTTCTGCTCGATTCGATCGCTTGTATGTAAAACGGAAAAACAGTTACCTGGTGATTATTGCTATATAAACATCATCACGATAGCATCGAATACAACTCAGATACAATTATCGTTTCGTCTAACCATTAAACCTTCTGTTCGATTCAGTCGCTAGAATGTGTAACGGAAGTACCGTCACCTGGTAAGTATCACTATATATACAGTATTGCGATATAATCGCATACCACCCAGATACATTGATTGTTCAGTCTATCCATTCAACTTTCTGTTCGTTTCGGTCGCTCGTATGTAAAACGGGAATACCATCATCAAATGTGTATAACTATATACACAGCATAACATCATAATCGAATACAACCCAGATACTATCCATTCAACCTTCTGTTCGATTCAATTGCTCGTATGTATAACGAAAGAACAGTAACCTGGTGAGTATTTCTATATGAACGTCATCACGATATAATAGATTATAACTAAGATACAATGATCATTTCGTCTATCCATCCAACCTTCTGTTCGATTGGGTCGCTCGTATGTATAACGCAAGAACAGTCACCTGGTGAGTATTACTATATAAACATCACCACGATATAATCGAATACAACTCAGTTACAATTATCGTTTCGTCTGACCATCCAACCTTATGTTCGATTCAGACGCTCGTATGTGTAACGAAAGAAACTTCACATGGTAGGTGTAACTAAATATACAGCATAACGATATAATCGGAGACAACCCAGATACAATGATTGTTCAATCTATCCATTCAACCTTATGTTCGATTCGGTTGCTCGTATGTATAACGGAAGAACTGTTACCTGGTTAGACATACTATATTATAATCATCACGATATAATCAAATACAACCCAGATACGATGTTTGTTCAGTCTATCCATTCAACTTTCTGTTCAGTTCAGTCGCTCTTATGTATAACTGGAGAAAACTTTCCTGGTGAGTATAACTATATGAACATCATCAAGATATAATCGAATACAACCCCAGATACGATTATTGTTTAGTCTATCCATTCAACCTTCTGTTCAATTCAGTCGCTCGTATGTATAACGGAAGAACATTTACCTGGTGAGTATAACTATATAAACCTTATCGAATACAACCCAGATACGATGAATTTTCAATCTATCCATTTATCCTTCTTCTCGATTCGGTCGCTTTTATGTAAAACGGAAGAACAGCTACCTGGTGAGTATTGCTATAAAAATATCATCACGATATCATCGAATACAACTCAGATACAATTATCGCTTCGTCTAACCATTCAACCTTCTGTTCGATTCAGTCGCTAGTATGTGTAACGGAAGTACCGTCACCTGGTAAGTATCACTATATATACAGTATTGCGATATAATCGGATACCAACCAGATACATTGATTGTTCAGTCTATCCATTCAACTTTTAGTTTCGTTTCGGTCGCTCGTATGTAAAACGGGAATACCGTCACCTAGTGTGTATAACTATATACACAGCATAACATCATAATCGAATACAACTCAGATACTATCCATTCAACCTTCTGTTCGATTCGGTTGCACGTATGTATAACGAAAGAACAGTAACCTGGTGAGTATTTCTATATAAACTTCATCACGATATAATCGAATACAACTCAGATACAATGATCATTACGTCTATCCATCTAACCTTCTGTTCGATTGGGTTGCTCGTACGTATAACGCAAGAACAGTCACCTGGTGAGTATTACTATATAAACATTCCCACGATATAATCGAATACAACTCAGTTACAATTATCGTTCCGTCTAACCATCCAACCTCATGTTCGATTCAGACGCTCGTATGTGTAACGAAAGAACCGTTACATGGTAGGTGTATCTAAATATACAGCATAACGATATAATCGGAGACAACCCAGATACAATGATTGTTCAATCTATCCATTCAACCTTATGTTCGATTCGGTTGCTCGTATGTATAACGAAAGAACAGTTACCTGGTTAGACATAATATATAATAATCATCACGAAATAATCGAATACAACCCAGATACGATGATTGTTCAGTCTATCCATACAACCTTCTGTTCAGTTCAGTCGCTCTTATGTATAACTGGAGAATAGTTACCTGGTGAGTATAACTATATAAACATCATCACGATATAATCGAATACAACCCCAGATACGATCATTGTTTAGTCTATCCATTCAACCTTCTGTTCAATTCAGTCGCTCGTATGTATAACGGAAGAACAGGTACCTTGTGAGTATAACTATATAAACATAATCGAATACAACTCAGATACGATGATTGTTCAATCTATCCATTTAACCTTCTGCTCGATTCGGTCACTTGTATGTAAAACTGAAGGACAGTTACCTGGTGAGTATTGCTATATAAACATCATCACGATATCATCGAATACAACTCAGATACAATTATCGTTTCGTCTAACCATTCAACATTCTGTTCGATTCAGTCGCTAGTATGTATAACGGAAGAACAGTTACCTGGTGAGTATAACTATATGAACATAATCGAATACAACCCAGATATGATGATTGTTCAATCCATACTAAATTTAACCTTCTGCTCGATTCGGTCGCTTGTATGTGAAACGGAAAAACAGTTACCTGGTGAGTATTGCTATATAAACATCATCACGATAGCATCGAATACAACTTAGATACAATTATCGTTTCGTCTAACCATTAAACCTTCTGTTCGATTCAGTCGCTAGAATGTGTAACGGAAGTACCGTCACCTGGTAAGTATCACTATATATACAGTATTGCGATATAATCGCATACCACCCAGATACATTGATTGTTCAGTCTATCCATTCAACTTTCTGTTCGTTTCGGTCGCTCGTATGTAAAACGGGAATACCGTCATCAAATGTGTATAACTATATACACAGCATAACATCATAATCGAATACAACCCAGATACTATCCATTCAACCTTCTGTTCGATTCAATTGCTCGTATGTATAACGAAAGAACAGTAACCTGGTGAGTATTTCTATATGAACGTCATCACGATATAATAGATTATAACTAAGATACAATGATCATTTCGTCTATCCATCCAACCTTCTGTTCGATTGGGTCGCTCGTATGTATAACGCAAGAACAGTCACCTGGTGAGTATTACTATATAAACATCACCACGATATAATCGAATACAACTCAGTTACAATTATCGTTTCGTCTGACCATCCAACCTTATGTTCGATTCAGACGCTCGTATGTGTAACGAAAGAAACTTCACATGGTAGGTGTAACTAAATATACAGCATAACGATATAATCGGAGACATCCCAGATACAATGATTGTTCAATCTATCCATTCAACCTTATGTTCGATTCGGTTGCTCGTATGTATAACGGAAGAACTGTTACCTGGTTAGACATACTATATTATAATCATCACGATATAATCAAATACAACCCAGATACGATGTTTGTTCAGTCTATCCATTCAACTTTCTGTTCAGTTCAGTCGCTCTTATGTATAACTGGAGAAAACTTTCCTGGTGAGTATAACTATATGAACATCATCAAGATATAATCGAATACAACCCCAGATACGATTATTGTTTAGTCTATCCATTCAACCTTCTGTTCAATTCAGTCGCTCCTATGTATAACGGAAAAACATTTACCTGGTGAGTATAACTATAATAACCTTATCGAATACAACCCAGATACGATGAATTTTCAATCTATCCATTTAACCTTCTGCTCGATTCGGTCGCTTTTATGTAAAACGGAAGAACAGCTACCTGGTGAGTATTGCTATAAAAATATCATCACGATATCATCGAATACAACTCAGATACAATTATCGCTTCGTCTAACCATTCAACCTTCTGTTCGATTCAGTCGCTAGTATGTGTAACGGAAGTACCGTCACCTGGTAAGTATCACTATATATACAGTATTGCGATAAAATCGGATACCAACCAGATACATTGATTGTTCAGTCTATCCATTCAACTTTTAGTTTCGTTTCGGTCGCTCGTATGTGAAACGGGAATACCGTTACCTAGTGTGTATAACTATATACACAGCATAACATCATAATCGAATACAACTCAGATACTATCCATTCAACCTTCTGTTCCATTTCTGTTGCACGTATGTATAACGAAAGAACAGTAACCTGGTGAGTATTTCTATATAAACTTCATCACGATATAATCGAATACAACTCAGATACAATGATCATTACGTCTATCCATCTAACCTTCTGTTCGATTGGGTTGCTCGTACGTATAACGCAAGAACAGTCACCTGGTGAGTATTACTATATAAACATTCCCACGATATAATCGAATACAACTCAGTTACAATTATCGTTCCGTCTAACCATCCAACCTCATGTTCGATTCAGACGCTCGTATGTGTAACGAAAGAACCGTTACATGGTAGGTGTATCTAAATATACAGCATAACGATATAATCGGAGACAACCCAGATACAATGATTGTTCAATCTATCCATTCAACCTTATGTTCGATTCGGTTGCTCGTATGTATAACGAAAGAACAGTTACCTGGTGAGTATAACTATATAAACATCTTCACGATATAATCGAATACAACCCCAGATACGATCATTGTTTAGTCTATCCATTCAACCTTCTGTTCAATTCAGTCGCTCGTATGTATAACGGAAGTACATTCACTTGGTGAGTATAACTATATAAACATAATCGAATACAACTCAGATACGATGATTGTTCAATCTATCCATTCAACCTCATGTTCGATTCGGTTGCTCGTATGTATAACGGAAGAACAGGTACCTGGTGAGTATAACTATATAAACATAATCGAATACAACTCAGATACGATGATTGTTCAATCTATCCATTTAACCTTCTGCTCGATTCGGTCACTTGTATGTAAAACTGAAGGACAGTTACCTGGTGAGTATTGCTATATAAACATCATCACGATATCATCGAATACAACTCAGATACAATTATCGTTTCGTCTAACCATTCAACATTCTGTTCGATTCAGTCGCTAGTATGTATAACGGAAGAACAGTTACCTGGTGAGTATAACTATATGAACATAATCGAATACAACCCAGATATGATGATTGTTCAATCCATACTAAATTTAACCTTCTGCTCGATTCGGTCGCTTGTATGTGAAACGGAAAAACAGTTACCTGGTGAGTATTGCTATATAAACATCATCACGATATCATCGAATACAACTCAGAAACAATTATCGTTTCGTCTTACCATTTAACCTTAAGTTCGATTCAGTCGCTAGTATGTGCAACGGAAGTACCGTCACCTGGTAAGTATCACTATATATACAGTATTGCGATATAATCGGATACCACCCAGATATATTGATTGTTCAGTCTATCCATTCAACTTTCTGTTCGTTTCGGTCGCTCGTATGTAAAACGGGAATACCGTCACCTAATGTGTATAACTATATACACAGCATAACATCATAATCGAATACAACCCAGATACTATCCATTCAACCTTCTGTTCGATTCGGTTGCTCGTATGTATAAAGAAAAAACAGTAACCTGGTGAGTATTTCTATATGAACGTCATCACGATATAATCGAATACAACTCAGATACAATGATCATTCCGTCTATTTATCCAAACTTCTGTTCGATTGGGTCGCTCGTATGTATAACGCAGGAACAGTCACCTGGTGAGTATTACTACATAAACATCACCACGATATAATCGAATACAACTCAGTTACAATTATTGTTCCGTCTAATCATCCAACCTTATGTTCGATTCAGACGCTCGTATGTGTAACGAAAGAACCGTTTTGAGAGAAAAAAATAGTCTATCCAATTAAAAATATCAAACATAGTTTGAAATGAATGTCTGGTAGACTACGAGCAGAAAACAACTACTTTCCTGGTAAATACCACGCAGAACATTGAATTATATCTGTTCGTAGTCCATGCAACGATTCTCACTGTGAATGCAGATCGCAAATGTTTCTTTCTTCCTAAGACGTGACAAATTCACATCGAGACAGGCACGCCTAACAACCTACAGACCGTTACATGGTAGGTGTAACTTAATATACAGCATAACGATATAATCGGAGACAACCCAGATACAATGATTGTTCAATCTATCCATTCAACCTTATGTTCGATTCGGTTGCTCGTTTGTGTAACAGAAGAACTGTTACCTGGTTAGACATACTATATGATAATCATCACGATATAATCGAATACCACCCAGATACATTGATTGTTCAGTCTATCCATTCAACTTTCTGTTCAGTTCAGTCGCTCTTATGTATAACTGGAGAACAGTTTCCTGGTGAGTATAACTATATGAACATCATCAAGATATAATCGAATACAACCCCAGATACGATTATTGTTTAGTCTATCCATTCAACCTTCTGTTCAATTCAGTCGCTCGTATGTATAACGGAAGAACATTTACCTGATGAGTATAACTATATAAACCTTATCGAATACAACCCAGATACGATGAATTTTCAATCTATCCATTTAACCTTCTTCTCGATTCGGTCGCTTTTATGTAAAACGGAAGAACAGCTACCTGGTGAGTATTGCTATAAAAATATCATCACGATATCATCGAATACAACTCAGATACAATTATCGCTTCGTCTAACCATTCAACCTTCTGTTCGATTCAGTCGCTAGTATGTGTAACGGAAGTACCGTCACCTGGTAAGTATCACTATATAAACAGTATTGCGATATAATCGGATACCAACCAGATACATTGATTGTTCAGTCTATCCATTCAACTTTCAGTTTCGTTTCGGTCGCTCGTATGTAAAACGGGAATACCGTCACCTAGTGTGTATAACACAGCATAACATCATAATCGAATACAACTCAGATACTATCCATTCAACCTTCTGTTCGATTCGGTTGCTCGTATGTATAACGAAAGAACAGTAACCTGGTGAGTATTTCTATATAAACTTCATCACGATATAATCGAATACAACTCAGATACAATGATCATTCCGTCTATCCATCTAACCTTCTGTTCGATTGGTTTGCTCGTACGTATAACGCAAGAACAGTCACCTGGTGAGTATTACTATATAAACATTCCCACGATATAATCGAATACAACTCAGTTACAATTATCGTTCCGTCTAACCATCCAACCTTATGTTCGATTCAGACGCTCGTATGTTACACATACGCTCGTATGTTACACATACGAGCGTCTGAATCGAACATAAGGTTGGATGGTTAGACATACGCTCGTATGTTACACATACGAGCGTCTGAATCGAACATAAGGTTGGATGGTTAGACGGAACGATAATTGTAACTGAGTTGTATTCGATTATATCGTGGGAATGTTTATATAGTAATACTCACCAGGTGACTGTTCTTGCGTTATACGTACGAGCAAACCAATCGAACAGAAGGTTAGATGGATAGACGGAATGATCATTGTATCTGAGTTGTATTCGATTATATCGTGATGAAGTTTATATAGAAATACTCACCAGGTTACTGTTCTTTCGTTATACATACGAGCAACCGAATCGAACAGAAGGTTGAATGGATAGTATCTGAGTTGTATTCGATTATGATGTTATGCTGTGTTATACACACTAGGTGACGGTATTCCCGTTTTACATACGAGCGACCGAAACGAAACTAAAAGTTGAATGGATAGACTGAACAATCAATGTATCTGGTTGGTATCCGATTATATCGCAATACTGTATATATAGTGATACTTACCAGGTGACGGTACTTCCGTTACACATACTAGCGACTGAATCGAACAGAAGGTTGAATGGTTAGACGAAGCGATAATTGTATCTGAGTTGTATTCGATGATATCGTGATGATATTTTTATAGCAATACTCACCAGGTAGCTGTTCTTCCGTTTTACATAAAAGCGACCGAATCGAGAAGAAGGTTAAATGGATAGATTGAAAATTCATCGTATCTGGGTTGTATTCGATAAGGTTTATATAGTTATACTCACCAGGTAAATGTTCTTTCGTTATACATACGAGCGACTGAATTGAACAGAAGGTTGAATGGATAGACTAAACAATAATCGTATCTGGGGTTGTATTCGATTATATCTTGATGATGTTCATATAGTTATACTCACCAGGAAACTGTTCTCCAGTTATACATAAGAGCGACTGAACTGAACAGAAAGTTGAATGGATAGACTGAACAATCAATGTATCTGGGTGGTATTCGATTATATCGTGATGATTATCATATAGTATGTCTAACCAGGTAACAGTTCTTCTGTTACACAAACGAGCAACCGAATCGAACATAAGGTTGAATGGATAGATTGAACAATCATTGTATCTGGGTTGTCTCCGATTATATCGTTATGCTGTATATTAAGTTACACCTACCATGTAACGGTTCTTTCGTTACACATACGAGCGTCTGAATCGAACATAAGGTTGGATGATTAGACGGAACAATAATTGTAACTGAGTTGTATTCGATTATATCGTGGTGATGTTTATGTAGTAATACTCACCAGGTGACTGTTCCTGCGTTATACATACGAGCGACCCAATCGAACAGAAGTTTGGATAAATAGACGGAATGATCATTGTATCTGAGTTGTATTCGATTATATCGTGATGACGTTCATATAGAAATACTCACCAGGTTACTGTTTTTTCTTTATACATACGAGCAACCGAATCGAACAGAAGG
Source organism: Chrysomela aeneicollis (assembly GCA_029955515.1). NCBI lineage: Eukaryota > Metazoa > Arthropoda > Insecta > Coleoptera > Chrysomelidae > Chrysomela > Chrysomela aeneicollis. Next base: position 3,999,018 of record JARUHQ010000005.1, on the reverse strand, counting down.
TTGAATGGATAGTATCTGGGTTGTATTCGATTATGATGTTATGCTGTGTATATAGTTATACACATTAGGTGACGGTATTCCCGTTTTACATACGAGCGACCGAAACGAACAGAAAGTTGAATGGATAGACTGAACAATCAATATATCTGGGTGGTATCCGATTATATCGCAATCCTGTATATATAGTGATACTTACCAGATGACGGTACTTCCGTTGCACATACTAGCGACTGAATCGAACTTAAGGTTAAATGGTAAGACGAAACGATAATTGTATCTGAGTTGTATTCGATGATATCGTGATGATGTTTATATAGCAATACTCACCAGGTAACTGTTTTTCCGTTTCACATACAAGCGACCGAATCGAGCAGAAGGTTAAATTTAGTATGGATTGAACAATCATCATATCTGGGTTGTATTCGATTATGTTCATATAGTTATACTCACCAGGTAACTGTTCTTCCGTTATACATACTAGCGACTGAATCGAACAGAATGTTGAATGGTTAGACGAAACGATAATTGTATCTGAGTTGTATACGATGATATCGTGATGATGTTTATATAGCAATACTCACCAGGTAACTGTCCTTCAGTTTTACATACAAGTGACCGAATCGAGCAGAAGGTTAAATGGATAGATTGAACAATCATCGTATCTGAGTTGTATTCGATTATGTTTATATAGTTATACTCACCAGGTACCTGTTCTTCCGTTATACATACGAGCAACCGAATCGAACATAAGGTTGAATGGATAGATTGAACAATCATCGTATCTGAGTTGTATTCGATTATGTTTATATAGTTATACTCACCAAGTGAATGTACTTCCGTTATACTTACGAGCGACTGAATTGAACAGAAGGTTGAATGGATAGACTAAACAATGATCGTATCTGGGGTTGTATTCGATTATATCGTGATGATGTTTATATAGTTATACTCACCAGGTAACTATTCTCCAGTTATACATAAGAGCGACTGAACTGAACAGAAGGTTGTATGGATAGACTGAACAATCATCGTATCTGGGTTGTATTCGATTATTTCGTGATGATTATTATATATTATGTCTAACCAGGTAACTGTTCTTTCGTTATACATACGAGCAACCGAATCGAACATAAGGTTGAATGGATAGATTGAACAATCATTGTATCTGAGTTGTCTCCGATTATATCGTTATGCTGTATATTTAGATACACCTACCATGTAACGGTTCTTTCGTTACACATACGAGCGTCTGAATCGAACATAAGGTTGGATGGTTAGACGGAACGATAATTGTGACTGAGTTGTATTCGATTATATCGTGGGAATGTTTATATAGTAATACTCACCAGGTGACTGTTCTTGCGTTATACGTACGAGCAACCCAATCGAACAGGAGGTTAGATGGATAGACGTAATGATCATTGTATCTGAGTTGTATTCGATTATATCGTGATGAAGTTTATATAGAAATACTCACCAGGTTACTGTTCTTTCGTTATACATACGTGCAACCGAATCGAACAGAAGGTTGAATGGATAGTATCTGAGTTGTATTCGATTATGATGTTATGCTGTGTATATAGTTATACACACTAGGTGACGGTATTCCCGTTTTACATACGAGCGACCGAAACGAAACTAAAAGTTGAATGGATAGACTGAACAATCAATGTATCTGGTTGGTATCCGATTTTATCGCAATACTGTATATATAGTGATACTTACCAGGTGACGGTACTTCCGTTACACATACTAGCGACTGAATCGAACAGAAGGTTGAATGGTTAGACGAAGCGATAATTGTATCTGAGTTGTATTCGATGATATCGTGATGATATTTTTATAGCAATACTCACCAGGTAGCTGTTCTTCCGTTTTACATAAAAGCGACCGAATCGAGCAGAAGGTTAAATGGATAGATTGAAAATTCATCGTATCTGGGTTGTATTCGATAAGGTTTATATAGTTATACTCACCAGGTAAATGTTTTTCCGTTATACATACGAGCGACTGAATTGAACAGAAGGTTGAATGGATAGACTAAACACTAATCGTATCTGGGGTTGTATTCGATTATATCTTGATGATGTTCATATAGTTATACTCACCAGGAAACTTTTCTCCAGTTATACATAAGAGCGACTGAACTGAACAGAAAGTTGAATGGATAGACTGAACAAACATCGTATCTGGGTTGTATTTGATTATATCGTGATGATTATAATATAGTATGTCTAACCAGGTAACAGTTCTTCCGTTGTACATACGAGCAACCGAATCGAACATAAGGTTGAATGGATAGATTGAACAATCATTGTATCTGGGTTGTCTCCGATTATATCGTTATGCTGTATATTTAGTTACACCTACCATGTAAAGTTTCTTTCGTTACACATACGAGCGTCTGAATCGAACATAAGGTTGGATGGTTAGACGAAACGATAATTGAAACTGAGTTGTATTCGATTATATCGTGGTGATGTTTATATAGTAATACTCAACAGGTGACTGTTCTTGCGTTATACATACGAGCGACCCAATCGAACAGAAGGTTGGATGGATAGACGAAATGATCATTGTATCTTAGTTATAATCTATTATATCGTGATGACGTTCATATAGAAATACTCACCAGGTTACTGTTCTTTCGTTATACTGTGATAATCGTTGATTATCTGGTTCTTCGATGTCTTCGTCGATGAAATAAAATGGTTCAATTGATCTTCAACATCACTAACTTCATTCAAGTCTTTGACAAGTTTCAAAATCAATCTGTTTTCTATGGTAGATGTATAAAACAATATATGGTTTGCCTAACTGCTGACAATGCTTAATCATCAATAATTTGTTGAAGACCTACATACCTTGTTGAAGACCTACATACCTTGTTGAAGACCTACATACTTCAATTCAATAATAAAATATGTTATGAATAGCTATTGCTAAATGGAAACAATATGAACATACATCACACCTCCCAAGGAAATTAAAAAAAAATTACATCAATAATAATATTTTTTTTTCAAAATTTTTGACTATATAACTCAATCCTATTTTTGTGTACCTCTAATAACCGCTTTCCTGTATTCAATATAATATTTGGAGACTTCTCTTCCACAACTTCATAAGGACCTATGTATGAAGGTTCTACTTTATTTCCTGCTTCATTTCTCAATAAAACTTTATCACCTACTTTATAATTTGTAACTTTTGTATCATTATCATAACGATCTTTCCTTTTACATTTCGAAATCAATAGATTATTTTTTGCATCTTGACATGCTTGTTGTAATCTATATTTCATTTCAAGTGGATAGCTTTCGAAATTGTAAAGTGGGTCGTTCGGTTTTGTTAAATTAGAAGGTAGTCTAGCATTTTTCCCAAAAATTAATTCATGTGGGGTGTATTTTGTTTCAGTATGAACAGTATTATTGTATGCGAAGCACCAATATGGCACCCATGTACCCCAAGTACCTGAAAATTTTGCCATATACATTCGTAAATATGCTCCTAAATGTTTGTGAGAATTTTCAAGAGCACCCAGTGTCTCGTGATGATATGCTGTTGAGTTGAGTTTTTTGATTTGTAATAATTGACAAACCTCTTTCAATGTAGTTGCCAAAAACTCTGTGCCTTGGTCTGATACTATTTCTTCTGGAATACCATAACGCAAAATAAAATTATTTACAAATGCTCTTGCTACCGTTGTCGCTTCTTTATTTTGCAAAGGATAAGCTTCGATAAATTTACTGAGTTCACATTGCAGAGTCAAAATGTATCGATTGTTATCTTCGTCTGCCTCCAGAGGACCTACGAGATCTAGATAAATTTTTTGAAACCCTGACGAAGCTGTAGTTGTTATTGACATTGGCTCTCTTCTTGGTATTGAATGTTTGTAACGTTGACAATCATCACAAGTTTTAACAAATGTTTCAACATCCTTTTTTAATCCTTTCCAAAAATAATACTTTTTTATATTATTGAACATACGATTTACTCCTGCATGTCCCCCTGTTGGTAATAAATGAAAATCGTTCAAAATAATCAATCTAGATTCAACATCAGAAATATTCTGAACTTCTTTCAAAATTGTTATTCTGATACCATGGTTTTTTATATCACTAGAAATCTTTGAGATTTCTTTCAATAATATTTTACATTTCTTATTTTTTATAATAATTAATTCCGGAATATCAAATCTCGAACAAATATTTTTCAGGTCTCTCAACGATGTACTTAATGTCAACGTTGATCGAGTATCCTGTTTCATGAATATAGTGTTCAACTTTTCATCAGATATAAAATTACCTAATACGTATATATCATTATTTGCATTCCTAGTCAGTTTGAAGAACTCTTTCTCACTTATAGGTTGAAGTTCGAAAGCATTCTTAGGTCGTTTAAGCACTTCTACAACACCAGGGTGATCAATCCTTTTGTTGTTAGTAGTGTCTATATTTTCATGAATGTTTTTCTGATTATTTTTTGTTTGATTTCTAGTTAAAGCATACATTGTTTCACAATAAAGAGCTGTACCCATATTTTGGAGTTCACTTGATTCTATTTCAATTCGAGACAATGCATCTGCAGTTACATTATCTTTTCCCTTGATATACTTTATTGTGAAGTCATATTCTTCAAGTACTAATCGAAATTTAGTCAATCTACTAGATGGATTTGTCATCCCAAATAAATAAATTAAAGGTCTATGATCTGTGAAAATTGTGAATTTCCGGCCAAATAAATATGGTCTGAAATGTTTCACGGACCAAACGATCGATAAAAGCTCCTTGTCAATAGTTCCATAGTTTTTTTCAGATTTATTAAGAGATCGACTAGCGTATGCAACTGGTTTATCATCCCCGTTTGAAAGAACTGATCCAATTGCGTATCCTGAAGCGTCGGTTCTCAATATGAAATTGTTATTTGGTGAAAAATTTGGATATTGTAGAATAGGTGGATTTTTTAGAGCGTTCTTCAGCGTTTCGAATGACGCTTGGCACTCCTCATTCCAATCGAAAGTTACGCCTTTCCTCGTTAAGTTATTCAATGGTGAAGCAATATGAGCAAAATTTTTGATAAATTTTCTGTAATAATTCAAAAAAGCAACAAATCTTTTTGTTTCGTTCGCGTTTTTTGGTACAGGATATTTATTTATAGCTTTTATCTTTGACGGATCTGGAGAAACACCTTGTGAAGATATCACATGACCCAGATATAAGATTTCTTTCCGCAAAAATTCACATTTATTCGGATTCAATTTTAAGTTAACCTCTCTGAGTCGCTGTAAAACTTTCGTGAGATTTTTATTGTGGTTTGCTAAACTATTTCCAAAGACAATTAGATCATCCAAATAAATAAAACAACTTTCGTAATTCAATTCACTCATTGCAATGGTCATTGCTCTAGAAAATACGCTTGGACTGATTTTCATTCCCATAGGAAGTCTAGTCATCTGATATTGTCCTCGGTTTGTAGTAAAAGCTGTACATGGTCTACTTGCAAGATCTAATTCAATTTGATAATATCCTTGAGACAAGTCTAGATATGAAAAATACATCGCACCTGATAACGAATCTAAAATTTCGGTTACACATGGTGGCAATGGAAATTTTTCATCTTCAAGTTTTTTATTCAGAAGTCGATAATCTATGACTATTCTCCATTTCTTTTGACCACTGTTATCGATCTTTTTTGGAACGATTAGTAATGGTGCTGACCACTGCGATCGAGCCTCTTCGATTATACCATTTTTCAGCATTTTATCTATTTGTCTATGAATTTCCTCTTGTTGTGCTTGTGGCAAACGATAAGGTTTTACATAAACTGGTGTAGCTGATTTCTGTAATCTAATATTATGTTTATATATATTCGTAACTGTTAATACGTCATTTTCTAAATGAAAAATATCCGCGTATTTTGCGCACACTTTCTCAATTGAACATTTTTCTTCCTTATTCATATACCCTGTGTTAATCAATTTCAGAACATTTTCTATTCTTTCAACTGACAATTCATTTCTTCCGCTTATTTCACATATTTCAAAATCATCTAACTTTTGTGCTTTTGGCTTGAAATTTTTTATCGTTATATCTTCTTCTCTAGTATTGAGAATCTTAACTGGAATCATATTATTGACAGGAGATGCTAAAATTCCGGCCACAAAAACGCCTTCACATAGCTCATCTTGTGAAATTACACACTCTTCATTAAAATCTACCCAAAAATGTCTAATTATCTCACATCTCGCAGGAATTGTAGTGTGAATTTCGTGTTTAGATTGCATTGGAATATACATTTTTTCATCATTCAACCAAAACGAAAATAAAAATTTTTCATAATCAATTGTTGCGTAATATTTCCGGAAAAAATCTGAACCGATTACTCCATGTATTCCACTTTCAAAACTTTGCATAATCATAAACTCGTGACACACATTCTTTCCATTTGTTTGTAATATGATATTCGCTGATCCATTTGAGACCGTTGAACCTGATATACCATTTATTCTAATTCTCTTTGAATCATCAATTATCTCTTGTTTTGATACACAATTATTGAAAATTACACTAACCGATGCCCCAGTATCAAGTAATAAAATTAGCTCACTCTCTCTATACCTCATTTGCACATAATTCAAACCTTTCATACTTAAGATTACCGCATCTTTTTCAGTAATTTCCGCTTTGTGCTGAAACTCGAAAAAAATGATCAGCCGACTGAGAAATATTATTGCTACTATCTACATTTCTTGAACTTTCATTAGAATCTTTCATGAAAAAAGTTCTTTCATTATTATTTCTTGAATTTTGTCTGTCATGATTATGTCTGAAATTGTTACTAGTCTGATATCTATTGTTATTGCCTCTATTTCTGAAGTTACCTCTATGATGGTTTCCTCTCTGCTGATTTCCTCTAAAATTACCCGAGAATTGTCTACCTCTATTTGAATCCGTATGAGTTCCTGATCGAAAATTACCCCGAGAATTTTGTCTTCCGTTTCCTCTGACGAAATGATTTCTACTACGCATATGGAACACATTTTGAACTTCTTTTGTTGTCAATTCTTCATCTTGAGCACCTCTTATGGCATCATTTAATTTCAAATAATTTCTAGCCTTTATAATTGTTTTTAATTCATGATTTCGAAGCCCATTTGCGAATGTATTTATAGCAATCTTTTCGTTCACTGGTCTTAAAATTTTCATCGCATTTTCGTCACCTTCCGATTGAGTAATTGTTAAATTGTTAATTTTTTACCGTTGACATCTAGCAAAGTATCATAAAGTTCAATACTATCGATCAATTGTTTGGTGGTTGTCTCAGTACCATCCATTACAGGCAACAAACTTGCTGCTGTTTTCAAATCAAATTTTTCTGCCATTATGCCGACCGAATCGCTATCCAATTTCAATGAAATATTTTCACTAGAAGCTACTCTTTCATCTAAAATGATCTGTATGATTTCGAAATACCTATTTATCTGTACAACAGTTGACCTAATCTCTGTTAATTGTTTCTGATCTATCTTATTTCTATCAATTGAATTTCTCAAATCATCGCATTCTACTCTTAATCTATTCAAATTGTTTAACTTACGTTTTGTAACATTTGAATCCTTACGTCTATCACTGTTGTCCTTGTTCAGATTTCGATGAAATACTCGCAGTTCTTCCAGCAGGTACCGGAATTCATCAATCCCAGGCATGACATCTTCGTTTTGTCCGTCATTGTCCATTCACTGTTGCTGCGGTCACTGTTTTGAGTGTCACTGTCCAAATCGCTGTCCCAATGTGGTTCTCCAACTTCCTTGCGCTATTCTGCTCTTAAACTTCTTCTCTGCTTCTTGAAATTTCAGCTCGGATTTTTCTTTCCAACACTTTTTTGCATTTATTGGTGCAAAAATAAATTATCAGCATTATCGCCAATACAAAAACTATGACACCCAGTATGTCTTTCGTTGAGAACGATGAGAATCCTGTAGTATTTGTAGCTCCTCCACTATTACCAGCCTGTGCAATAATTACTTGTTCTTCTTTTGACTGCGTCTTTCCCATGATGATAGTTTTTTCTATAATTCCATATTATAGGTATACTGGTGTATAACTGTCCAACGTTAGTTGAAGTGCACTGGCAGGATCGCCATGTGATAATCGTTGATTATCTGGTTCTTCGATGTCTTCGTCGATGAAATAAAATGGTTCAATTGATCTTCAACATCACTAACTTTATTCAAGTCATTGACAAGTTTCAAAATCAATCTGTTTTCTATGGTAGATGTATAAAACAATATATGGTTTGCCTAACTGCTGACAATGCTTAATCATCAATAATTTGTTGAAGACCTACATACCTTGTTGAAGACCTACATACCTTGTTGAAGACCTACATACTTCAATTCAATAATAAAATATGTTATGAATAGCTATTGCTAAATGGAAACAATATAAACATACATCACAATACATACGAGCAATTGAATCGAACAGAAGGTTGAATGGATAGTATCTGGGTTGTATTCGATTATAATGTTATGCTGTGTATATAGTTATACACATTTGATGACGGTATTCCCGTTTTACATACGAGCGACCGAAACGAACAGAAAGTTGAATGGATAGACTGAACAATCAATGTATCTGGGTGGTATGCGATTATATCGCAATACTGTATATATAGTGATACTTACCAGGTGACGGTACTTCCGTTACACATTCTAGCGACTGAATCGAACAGAAGGTTTAATGGTTAGACGAAACGATAATTGTATCTGAGTTGTATTCGATGCTATCGTGATGATGTTTATATAGCAATAATCACCAGGTAACTGTTCTTCCGTTTTACATACAAGCGACCGAATCGAGCAGAAGGTTAAATGTATTGATTGAACAATCATCGTATCTGGGTTGTATTTGATTAAGTTTATATAGTTATACTCACCAGGTACCTGTTCTTCCGTTATACATACGAGCGACTGAATTGAACAGAAGGTTGAATGATCGTATCTGGGGTTGTATTCGATTATATCGTGATGATGTTTATATAGTTATACTCACCAGGTAACTGTTCTCCAGTTATACATAAGAGCGACTGAACTGAACAGGAGGTTGAATGGATAGACTGAACAATCATTGTATCTGGGTTGTATTCGATTATATCGTGATGATTATCATATAGTATGTCTAACCAGGTAACAGTTCTTCTGTTACACATACGAGCAACCGAATCGAACATAAGGTTGAATGGATAGATTGAACAATCATTGTATCTGGGTTGTCTCCGATTATATCGTTATGCTGTATATTCAGTTACACCTACCATAAAACGGTTCTTTCGTTACACATACAAACGTCTGAATCGAACATAAGGTTGGATGATTGGACGGAACAATAATTGTAACTGAGTTGTATTCGATCATATCGTGGTGATGTTTATATAGTAATACTCACCAGGTGACTGTTCTTGCGTTATACATACGAGCGACCCAATCGAACAGAAGTTTGGATGAATAGACGGAATGATCATTGTATCTGAGTTGTATTCGATTATATCGTGATGACGTTCATATAGAAATACTCACCAGGTTACTGTTTTTTCTTTATACATACGAGCAACCGAATCGAAGAGAAGGTTGAATGGATAGTATCTGGGTTGTATTCGATTATGATGTTATGCTGTGTATATAGTTATACACATTAGGTGACGGTATTCCCGTTTTACATACGAGCGACCGAAACGAACAGAAAGTTGAATGGATAGACTGAACAATCAATGTATCTGGGTGGTATCCGATTATATCGCAATACCGAATATATAGTGATACTTACCAGGTGACGGTACTTCCGTTGCACATACTAGCGACTGAATCGAACTTTAGGTTAAATGGTAAGACGAAACGATAATTGTATCTGAGTTGTATTCGATGATATCGTGATGATGTTTATAAAGCAATACTCACCAGGTAACTGTTCTTCCGTTTTACATACAAGCGACCGAATCGAGCAGAAGGTTAAATTTGGTATAGATTGAACAATCATCGTATCTGGGTTGTATTCGATTATGTTTATATAGTTATACTCACCAGGTAACTGTTCTTCCGTTATACATACTAGCGACTGAATCGAACAGAATGTTGAATGGTTGGACGAAACGATTATTGTATCTGAGTTGTATTCGATGATATCGTGATGATGTTTATATAGCAATACTCACCAGGTAACTGTCCTTCAGTTTTACATACAAGTGACCGAATCGAGCAGAAGGTTAAATGGATAGATTGAACAATCATCGTATCTGAGTTGTATTCGATTATGTTTATATAGTTATACTCACCAGGTACCTGTTCTTCCGTTATACATACGAGCAACCGAATCGAACATAAGGTTGAATGGATAGATTGAACAATCATCGTATCTGAGTTGTATTCGATTATGTTTATATAATTATACTCACCAAGTAAATGTTCTTCCGTTATACATACGAGCGACTGAATTGAACAGAAGGTTGAATGGATAGACTAAACAATGATCGTATCTGGGGTTGTATTCGATTATATCGTGATGATGTTTATATAGTTATACTCGCCAGGTAACTGTTCTCCAGTTATACATAAGAGCGACTGAACTGAACAGAAGGTTGTATGGATAGACTGAACAATCATCGTATCTGGGTTGTATTCGATTATTTCGTGATGATTATTATATATTATGTCTAACCAGGTAACAGTTCTTTCGTTATACATACGAGCAACCGAATCGAACATAAGGTTGGATGGATAGATTGAACAATCATCGTATCTGGGTTGTCTCCGATTATATCGTTATGCTGTATATTTAGTTACACCTACCATGTAACGGTTCTTTCGTTACGCATACGAACGTCTGAATCGAACATAAGGTTGGATGGTTAGACGAAACGATAATTGTAACTGAGTTGTATTCGATTATATCGTGATGAAGTTTATATAGAAATACTCACCAGGTTACTGTTCTTTCGTTATACATACGAGCAACCGAATCGAACAGAAGGTTGTATGGATAGTATCTGAGTTGTATTCGATTATGATGTTACGCTGTGTATATAGTTATACACACTAGGTGACGGTATTCCCGTTTTACATACGAGCGACCGAAACGAACAGAAAGTTGAATGGATAGACTGAACAATCAATGTATCTGGTTGGTATCCGATTATATCGCAATACTGTATATATAGTGATACTTACCAGATGACGGTACTTCCGTTACACATACTAGCGACTGAATCGAACAGAAGGTTAAATGGTTAGACGAAGCGATAATTGTATCTGAGTTGTGTTCGATGATATCGTGATGATGTTTATATAGCAATACTCACCAGGTAGCTGTTCTTTCGTTTTACATAAAAGCGACCGAATCGAGCAGAAGGTTAAATGGATAGATTGAAAATTCATCGTATCTGGGTTGTATTCGATAAGGTTTATATAGTTATAATCACCAGGTAAATGTTCTTCCGTTATACATACGAGCGACTGAATTGAACAGAAGGTTGAATGGATAGACTAAACAATAATCGTATCTGGGGTTGTATACGATTATATCTTGATGATGTTCATATGGTTATACTCACCGGGAAATTGTTCTCCAGTTATACATAAGAGCGACTGAACTGAACAGAAAGTTGAATGGATAGACTGAACAATCAATGTATCTGGTTGGTATCCGATTATATCGCAATACTGTATATATAGTGATACTTACCAGATGACGGTACTTCCGTTACACATACTAGCGACTGAATCGAACAGAAGGTTGAATGGTTAGACGAAATGATAATTGTATCTCTGAGTTGTATTCGATGATATCGTGATGATGTTTATATAGCAAAACTCACCAGGTAACTGTTCTTCCGTTTTACCAACAAGCGTCCGAATCGAGCAGAAGCTTAAATTTAGTATAGATTGAACAATCATCGTATCTGGGTTGTGATCGATTATGTTTATATAGTTATACTCACCAGGTAACTGCTCTTCCGTTATACATACGAGCGACTGAATTGAACAGAAGGTTGAATGGATAGACTAAACAATAATCGTATCTGGGGTTGTATTCGATTATATCTTGATGATGTTCATATAGTTATACTCACCAGGAAACTGTTCTCCAGTTATACATAAGAGCGACTGAACTGAACAGAAGGTTGACTGGATAGACTGAACATTCATCGTATCTGGGTTGTATTTGATTATATCGTGATTATTATCATATAGTATGTCTAACCAGGTAACAGTTCTTTCGTAATACATACGAGCAACCGAATCGAACATAAGGTTGGATGGATAGATTGAACAATCATTGTATCTGGGTTGTCTCCGATTATATCGTTATGCTGTATATTCAGTTACACCTACCATGTAACGGTTCTTTCGTTACACATACGAGCGTCTGAATCGAACATAAGGTTGGATGGTTAGACGGAACGATCATTGTAACTGAGTTGTATTCGATTAAATCGTGGTGATGTTTATGAAGTTATACTCAACAGGTGACTGTTCTTGCGTTATACATACGAGCGACCCAATCGAACAGAAGGTTGGATGGATAGACGGAATGATCATTGTATCTGAGTTGTATTCGATTATATCGTGATGACGTTCATATAGAAATACTCACCAGGTTACTGTTCTTTCGTTATACATACGAGCAACCAAATCGAACAGAAGGTTGAATGGATAGTATCTGGGTTGTATTTGATTATGATGTTATGCTGTGTATATAGTTATACACATAAGGTGACGGTATTTCCGTTTTATATACGAGCGACCGAAACGAACAGAAAGTTGAATGGATAGACTGAACAATCAATGTATCTGGGTGGTATCCGATTATATCGCAATACTGTATATATAGTGATACTTACCTGGTGACGGTACTTCCGTTACACATACTAGCGACTGAATCGAACAGAAGGTTAAATGGTTATACGAAACGATTATTGTATCTCTGAGTTGTATTCGATGATATCGTGATGATGTTTTAATAGCAATACTCACCAGGTAACTGTTTTACCGTTTTACATACAAGCGACCGAATCGAGCAGAAGCTTAAATTTAGTATAGATTGAACAATCATCGTATCTGGGTTGTATTCGATAATGTTTATATAGTTATACTCACCAGGTAACTGTTCTTCCGTTAGACATACGAGCGACTGAATTGAACAGAAGGTTGAATGGATATACTAAACAATAATCGTATCTGGGGTTGTATTCAATTATATCTTAATGATGTTCATATAGTTATACTCACCAGGAAACTGTTCTCCAGTTATACATAAGAGCGACAGAACTGAACAGAAGGTTGAATGGATAGACTGAACATTCATCGTATCTGGATTGTGTTAGATTATATCGTGATTATTATCATATGTTATGTCTAACCAGGTATCAGTTCTTCCGTTATACATACGAGCAACCGAATCGAACATAAGGTTGGATGGATAAATTGAACAATCATTGCATCTGGGTTGTCTCCGATTATATCGTTATGCTGTATATTTAGTTACACCTACCAGGTAACGGTTCTTTCGTTACACATACGAGCGTCTGAATCGAACATAAGGTTGGATGGTTAGACGAAACGATAATTGTATCTGAGTTGTATTCGATTATATCGTGATGACGTTCATATAGAAATACTCACCAGGTTACTGTTCTTCCGTTATACATACGAGCAGACGAATCGAACAGAAGGTTGAATGGATAGTATCTGGGTTGTATTCGATTATGATGTTATGCTGTGTATATAGTTATACACATAAGGTGACGGTATTCCCGTTTTACATACGAGCGACCGAAACGAACAGAAAGTTGAATGGATAGACTGAACAATCAATGTATCTGGGTGGTATCCGATTATATCGCAATACTGTATATATAGTGATACTCACCAGTTGACGGTACTTCCGTTACACATACTAGCGACTGAATCGAACAGAAGGTTAAATGGTTAGACGAAACGATGATTGTATCTCTGAGTTGTATTCGATGATATCGTGATGATGTTTATATAGCAATACTCACCAGGTAACTGTTCTTCCGTTTTACATACAAGCGACCGTATCGAGCAGAAGCTTAAATTTAGTATATATTGAACAATCATCTTATCTGGGTTATATTCGATTATGTTTATATAGTTATACTCACCAGGTAACTGTTCTTCCGTTATACATACGAGCGACTGAATTGAACAGATGGTTGAATGGATAGACTAAACAATAATCGTATCTGGGGTTGTATTCGATTATATCTTGATGATGTTCATATAGTTATACTCACCAGGAAACTGTTCTCCAGTTATACATAAAAGCGACAGAACTGAACAGAAGGTTGAATGGATAGACTGAACATTCATCGTATCTGGGTTGTGTTAGATTATATCGTGATTATTATCATATGTTATGTCTAACCAGGTAACAGTTCTTTCGTAATACATACGAGCAACCGAATCGAACATGAGGTTGAATGGATAGATTGAACAATCATTGTATCTGGGTTGTCTCCGATTATATCGTTATGCTGTATATTAAGTTACACCTACCATGTAACGGTTCTTTCGTTACACATACGAGCGTCTGAATCGAACATAAGGTTGGATGATTAGACGGAACAATAATTGTAACTGAGTTGTATTCGATTATATCGTGGTGATGTTTATGTAGTAATACTCACCAGGTGACTGTTCCTGCGTTATACATACGAGCGACCCAATCGAACAGAAGTTTGGATAAATAGACGGAATGATCATTGTATCTGAGTTGTATTCGATTATATCGTGATGACGTTCATATAGAAATACTCACCAGGTTACTGTTTTTTCTTTATACATACGAGCAACCGAATCGAACAGAAGGTTGAATGGATAGTATCTGGGTTGTATTCGATTATGATGTTATGCTGTGTATATAGTTATACACATAAGGTGACGGTATTTCCGTTTTATATACGAGCGACCGAAACGAACAGAAAGTTGAATGGATAGACTGAACAATCAATGTATCTGGGTGGTATCCGATTATATCGCAATACTGTATATATAGTGATACTTACCTGGTGACGGTACTTCCGTTACACATACTAGCGACTGAATCGAACAGAAGGTTAAATGGTTATACGAAACGATTATTGTATCTCTGAGTTATATTCGATGATATCGTGATGATGTTTTAATAGCAATACTCACCAGGTAACTGTTTTACCGTTTTACATACAAGCGACCGAATCGAGCAGAAGCTTAAATTTAGTATAGATTGAACAATCATCGTATCTGGGTTGTATTCGATAATGTTTATATAGTTATACTCACCAGGTAACTGTTCTTCCGTTAGACATACGAGCGACTGAATTGAACAGAAGGTTGAATGGATATACTAAACAATAATCGTATCTGGGGTTGTATTCAATTATATCTTAATGATGTTCATATAGTTATACTCACCAGGAAACTGTTCTCCAGTTATACATAAGAGCGACAGAACTGAACAGAAGGTTGAATGGATAGACTGAACATTCATCGTATCTGGATTGTGTTAGATTATATCGTGATTATTATCATATGTTATGTCTAACCAGGTATCAGTTCTTTCGTTATACATACGAGCAACCGAATCGAACATAAGGTTGGATGGATAAATTGAACAATCATTGCATCTGGGTTGTCTCCGATTATATCGTTATGCTGTATATTTAGTTACACCTACCAGGTAACGGTTCTTTCGTTACACATACGAGCGTCTGAATCGAACATAAGGTTGGATGGTTAGACGAAACGATAATTGTATCTGAGTTGTATTCGATTATATCGTGATGACGTTCATATAGAAATACTCACCAGGTTACTGTTCTTCCGTTATACATACGAGCAGACGAATCGAACAGAAGGTTGAATGGATAGTATCTGGGTTGTATTCGATTATGATGTTATGCTGTGTATATAGTTATACACATAAGGTGACGGTATTCCCGTTTTACATACGAGCGACCGAAACGAACAGAAAGTTGAATGGATAGACTGAACAATCAATGTATCTGGGTGGTATCCGATTATATCGCAATACTGTATATATAGTGATACTCACCAGTTGACGGTACTTCCGTTACACATACTAGCGACTGAATCGAACAGAAGGTTAAATGGTTAGACGAAACGATGATTGTATCTCTGAGTTGTATTCGATGATATCGTGATGATGTTTATATAGCAATACTCACCAGGTAACTGTTCTTCCGTTTTACATACAAGCGACCGTATCGAGCAGAAGCTTAAATTTAGTATATATTGAACAATCATCTTATCTGGGTTATATTCGATTATGTTTATATAGTTATACTCACCAGGTAACTGTTCTTCCGTTATACATACGAGCGACTGAATTGAACAGATGGTTGAATGGATAGACTAAACAATAATCGTATCTGGGGTTGTATTCGATTATATCTTGATGATGTTCATATAGTTATACTCACCAGGAAACTGTTCTCCAGTTATACATAAGAGCGACAGAACTGAACAGAAGGTTGAATGGATAGACTGAACATTCATCGTATCTGGGTTGTGTTAGATTATATCGTGATTATTATCATATGTTATGTCTAACCAGGTAACAGTTCTTTCGTAATACATACGAGCAACCGAATCGAACATAAGGTTGAATGGATAGATTGAACAATCATTGTATCTGGGTTGTCTCCGATTATATCGTTATGCTGTATATTAAGTTACACCTACCATGTAACGGTTCTTTCGTTACACATACGAGCGTCTGAATCGAACATAAGGTCGGATGATTAGACGGAACAATAATTGTAACTGAGTTGTATTCGATTATATCGTGGTGATGTTTATGTAGTAATACTCACCAGGTGACTGTTCCTGCGTTATACATACGAGCGACCCAATCGAACAGAAGTTTGGATAAATAGACGGAATGATCATTGTATCTGAGTTGTATTCGATTATATCGTGATGACGTTCATATAGAAATACTCACCAGGTTACTGTTTTTTCTTTATACATACGAGCAACCGAATCGAACAGAAGGTTGAATGGATAGTATCTGGGTTGTATTCGATTATGATGTTATGCTGTGTATATAGTTATACACATTAGGTGACGGTATTCCCGTTTTACATACGAGCGACCGAAACGAACAGAAAGTTGAATGGATAGACTGAACAATCAATATATCTGGGTGGTATCCGATTATATCGCAATCCTGTATATATAGTGATACTTACCAGATGACGGTACTTCCGTTGCACATACTAGCGACTGAATCGAACTTAAGGTTAAATGGTAAGACGAAACGATAATTGTATCTGAGTTGTATTCGATGATATCGTGATGATGTTTATATAGCAATACTCACCAGGTAACTGTTTTTCCGTTTCACATACAAGCGACCGAATCGAGCAGAAGGTTAAATTTAGTATGGATTGAACAATCATCATATCTGGGTTGTATTCGATAATGTTCATATAGTTATACTCACCAGGTAACTGTTCTTCCGTTATACATACTAGCGACTGAATCGAACAGAATGTTGAATGGTTAGACGAAACGATAATTGTATCTGAGTTGTATTCGATGATATCGTGATGATGTTTATATAGCAATACTCACCAGGTAACTGTCCTTCAGTTTTACATACAAGTGACCGAATCGAGCAGAAGGTTGAATGGATAGATTGAACAATCATCGTATCTGAGTTGTATTCGATTATGTTTATATAGTTATACTCACCAGGTACCTGTTCTTCCGTTATACATACGAGCAACCGAATCGAACATAAGGTTGAATGGATAGATTGAACAATCATCGTATCTGAGTTGTATTCGATTATGTATATATAGTTATACTCACCAAGTGAATGTACTTCCGTTATACATACGAGCGACTGAATTGAACAGAAGGTTGAATGGATAGACTAAACAATGATCGTATCTGGGGTTGTATTCGATTATATCGTGATGATGTTTATATAGTTATACTCACCAGGTAACTATTCTCCAGTTATACATAAGAGCGACTGAACTGAACAGAAGGTTGTATGGATAGACTGAACAATCATCGTATCTGGGTTGTATTCGATTATTTCGTGATGATTATTATATATTATGTCTAACCAGGTAACTGTTCTTTCGTTATACATACGAGCAACCGAATCGAACATAAGGTTGAATGGATAGATTGAACAATCATTGTATCTGGGTTGTCTCCGATTATATCGTTATGCTGTATATTTAGATACACCTACCATGTAACGGTTCTTTCGTTACACATACGAGCGTCTGAATCGAACATAAGGTTGGATGG
This sequence comes from Chrysomela aeneicollis, assembly GCA_029955515.1. Lineage (NCBI taxonomy): Eukaryota > Metazoa > Arthropoda > Insecta > Coleoptera > Chrysomelidae > Chrysomela > Chrysomela aeneicollis. The sequence continues at coordinate 3,980,669 of JARUHQ010000005.1, read as the reverse complement.
TTAGACGGAACGATAATTGTAACTGAGTTGTATTCGATTATATCGTGGGAATGTTTTTATAGTAATACTCACCAGGTGACTGTTCTTGCGTTATACGTACGAGCAACCCAATCGAACAGGAGGTTAGATGGATAGACGTAATGATCATTGTATCTGAGTTGTATTCGATTATATCGTGATGAAGTTTATATAGAAATACTCACCAGGTTACTGTTCTTTCGTTATACATACGTGCAACCGAATCGAACAGAAGGTTGAATGGATAGTATCTGAGTTGTATTCGATTATGATGTTATGCTGTGTATATAGTTATACACACTAGGTGACGGTATTCCCGTTTTACATACAAGCGACCGAAACGAAACTAAAAGTTGAATGGATAGACTGAACAATCAATGTATCTGGTTGGTATCCGATTTTATCGCAATACTGTATATATAGTGATACTTACCAGGTGACGGTACTGCCGTTACACATACTAGCGACTGAATCGAACAGAAGGTTGAATGGTTAGACGAAGCGATAATTGTATCTGAGTTGTATTCGATGATATCGTGATGATATTTTTATAGCAATACTCACCAGGTAGCTGTTCTTCCGTTTTACATAAAAGCGACCGAATCGAGCAGAAGGTTAAATGGATAGATTGAAAATTCATCGTATCTGGGTTGTATTCGATAAGGTTTATATAGTTATACTCACCAGGTAAATGTTTTTCCGTTATACATACGAGCGACTGAATTGAACAGAAGGTTGAATGGATAGAATAAACAATAATCGTATCTGGGGTTGTATTCGATTATATCTTGATGATGTTCATATGGTTATACTCACTAGGAAACTTTTCTCCAGTTATACATAAGAGCGACTGAACTGAACAGAAAGTTGAATGGATAGACTGAACAAACATCGTATCTGGGTTGTATTTGATTATATCGTGATGATTATAATATAGTATGTCTAACCAGGTAACAGTTCTTCCGTTATACATACGAGCAACCGAATCGAACATAAGGTTGAATGGATAGATTGAACAATCATTGTATCTGGGTTGTCTCCGATTATATCGTTATGCTGTATATTTAGTTACACCTACCATGTAAAGTTTCTTTCGTTACACATACGAGCGTCTGAATCGAACATAAGGTTGGATGGTTAGACGAAACGATAATTGTGACTGAGTTGTATTCGATTATATCGTGGTGATGTTTATATAGTAATACTCACCAGGTGACTGTTCTTGCGTTATACATACGAGCGACCCAATCGAACAGAAGGTTGGATGGATAGACGAAATGATCATTGTATCTTAGTTATAATCTATTATATCGTGATGACGTTCATATAGAAATACTCACCAGGTTACTGTTCTTTCGTTATACATACGAGCAATTGAATCGAACAGAAGGTTGAATGGATAGTATCTGGGTTGTATTCGATTATGATGTTATGCTGTGTATATAGTTATACACATTTGATGACGGTATTCCCGTTTTACATACGAGCGACCGAAACGAACAGAAAGTTGAATGGATAGACTGAACAATCAATATATCTGGGTGGTATCCGATTATATCGCAATCCTGTATATATAGTGATACTTACCAGATGACGGTACTTCCGTTGCACATACTAGCGACTGAATCGAGCAGAAGGTTAAATTTGGTATAGATTGAACATTCATCGTATCTGGGTTGTATTCGATTATGTTCATATAGTTATACTCACCAGGTAACTGTTCTTCCGTTATACATACTAGCGACTGAATCGAACAGAATGTTGAATGGTTGGACGAAACGATTATTGTATCTGAGTTGTATTCGATGATATCGTGATGATGTTTATATAGCAATACTCACCAGGTAACTGTCCTTCAGTTTTACATACAAGTGACCGAATCGAGCAGAAGGTTAAATGGATAGATTGAACAATCATCGTATCTGAGTTGTATTCGATTATGTTTATATAGTTATACTCACCAGGTACCTGTTCTTCCGTTATACATACGAGCAACCGAATCGAACATAAGGTTGAATGGATAGATTGAACAATCATCGTATCTGAGTTGTATTCGATTATGTTTATATAGTTATACTCACCAAGTAAATGTTTTTCCGTTATACATACGAGCGACTGAATTGAACAGAAGGTTGAATGGATAGACTAAACAATGATCGTATCTGGGGTTGTATTCGATTATATCGTGATGATGTTTATATAGTTATACTCACCAGGTAACTGTTCTCCAGTTATACATAAGAGCGACTGAACTGAACAGAAGGTTGTATGGATAGACTGAACAATCATCGTATCTGGGTTGTATTCGATTATTTCGTGATGATTATTATATATTATGTCTAACCAGGTAACAGTTCTTCCGTTATACATACGAGCAACCGAATCGAACATAAGGTTGGATGGATAGATTGAACAATCATCGTATCTGGGTTGTCTCCGATTATATCGTTATGCTGTATATTTAGTTACACCTACCATGTAACGGTTCTTTCGTTACACATACGAACGTCTGAATCGAACATAAGGTTGGATGGTTAGACGAAACGATAATTGTAACTGAGTTTTATTCGATTATATCGTGATGAAGTTTATATAGAAATACTCACCAGGTTACTGTTCTTTCGTTATACATACGAGCAACCGAATCGAACAGAAGGTTGTATGGATAGTATCTGAGTTGTATTCGATTATGATGTTACGCTGTGTATATAGTTATACACACTAGGTGACGGTATTCCCGTTTTACATACGAGCGACCGAAACGAACAAAAAGTTGAATGGATAGACTGAACAATCAATGTATCTGGTTGGTATCCGATTATATCGCAATACTGTATATATAGTGATACTTACCAGATGACGGTACTTCCGTTACACATACTAGCGACTGAATCGAACAGAAGGTTAAATGGTTAGACGAAGCGATAATTGTATCTGAGTTGTATTCGATGATATCGTGATGATGTTTATATAGCAATACTCACCAGGTAGCTGTTCTTTCGTTTTACATAAAAGCGACCGAATCGAGCAGAAGGTTAAATGGATAGATTGAAAATTCATCGTATCTGGGTTGTATTCGATAAGGTTTATATAGTTATACTCACCAGGTAAATGTTCTTCCGTTATACATACGAGCGACTGAATTGAACAGAAGGTTGAATGGATAGACTAAACAATAATCGTATCTGGGGTTGTATACGATTATATCTTGATGATGTTCATATAGTTATACTCACCGGGAAATTGTTCTCCAGTTATACATAAGAGCGACTGAACTGAACAGAAAGTTGAATGGATAGACTGAACAATCAATGTATCTGGTTGGTATCCGATTATATCGCAATACTGTATATATAGTGATACTTACCAGATGACGGTACTTCCGTTACACATACTAGCGACTGAATCGAACAGAAGGTTGAATGGTTAGACGAAATGATAATTGTATCTCTGAAATGTATTCGATGATATCGTGATGATGTTTATATAGCAAAACTCACCAGGTAACTGTTCTTCCGTTTTACATACAAGCGTCCGAATCGAGCAGAAGCTTAAATTCAGTATAGATTGAACAATCATCGTATCTGGGTTGTGATCGATTATGTTTATATAGTTATACTCACCAGGTAACTGCTCTTCCGTTATACATACGAGCGACTGAATTGAACAGAAGGTTGAATGGATAGACTAAACAATAATTGTATCTGGGGTTGTATTCGATTATATCTTGATGATGTTCATATAGTTATACTCACCAGGAAACTGTTCTCCAGTTATACATAAGAGCGACTGAACTGAACAGAAGGTTGACTGGATAGACTGAACATTCATCGTATCTGGGTTGTATTTGATTATATCGTGATTATTATCATATAGTATGTCTAACCAGGTAACAGTTCTTCCGTAATACATACGAGCAACCGAATCGAACATAAGGTTGGATGGTTAGACGGAACGATCATTGTAACTGAGTTGTATTCGATTAAATCGTGGTGATGTTTATGAAGTTATACTCAACAGGTGACTGTTCTTGCGTTATACATACGAGCGACCCAATCGAACAGAAGGTTGGATGGATAGACGGAATGATCATTGTATCTGAGTTGTATTCGATTATATCGTGATGACGTTCATATAGAAATACTCACCAGGTTACTGTTCTTTCGTTATACATACGAGCAACCAAATCGAACAGAAGGTTGAATGGATAGTATCTGGGTTGTATTTGATTATGATGTTATGCTGTGTATATAGTTATACACATAAGGTGACGGTATTTCCGTTTTATATACGAGCGACCGAAACGAACAGAAAGTTGAATGGATAGACTGAACAATCAATGTATCTGGGTGGTATCCGATTATATCGCAATACTGTATATATAGTGATACTTACCTGGTGACGGTACTTCCGTTACACATACTAGCGACTGAATCGAACAGAAGGTTGAATGGTTATACGAAACGATTATTGTATCTCTGAGTTGTATTCGATGATATCGTGATGATGTTTTAATAGCAATACTCACCAGGTAACTGTTCTACCGTTTTACATACAAGCGACCGAATCGAGCAGAAGCTTAAATTTAGTATAGATTGAACAATCATCGTATCTGGGTTGTATTCGATAATGTTTATATAGTTATACTCACCAGGTAACTGTTCTTCCGTTAGACATACGAGCGACTGAATTGAACAGAAGGTTGAATGGATATACTAAACAATAATCGTATCTGGGGTTGTATTCAATTATATCTTGATGATGTTCATATAGTTATACTCACCAGGAAACTGTTCTCCAGTTATACATAAGAGCGACAGAACTGAACAGAAGGTTGAATGGATAGACTGAACATTCATCGTATCTGGATTGTGTTAGATTATATCGTGATTATTATCATATGTTATGTCTAACCAGGTATCAGTTCTTCCGTTATACATACGAGCAACCGAATCGAACATAAGGTTGGATGGATAAATTGAACAATCATTGCATCTGGGTTGTCTCCGATTATATCTTTATGCTGTATATTTAGTTACACCTACCAGGTAACGGTTCTTTCGTTACACATACGAGCGTCTGAATCGAACATAAGGTTGGATGGTTAGACGAAACGATAATTGTATCTGAGTTGTATTCGATTATATCGTGATGACGTTCATATAGAAATACTCACCAGGTTACTGTTCATCCGTTATACATACGAGCAGACGAATCGAACAGAAGGTTGAATGGATAGTATCTGGGTTGTATTCGATTATGATGTTATGCTGTGTATATAGTTATACACATAAGGTGACGGTATTCCCGTTTTACATACGAGCGACCGAAACGAACAGAAAGTTGAATGGATAGACTGAACAATCAATGTATCTGGGTGGTATCCGATTATATCGCAATACTGTATATATAGTGATACTCACCAGTTGACGGTACTTCCGTTACACATACTAGCGACTGAATCGAACAGAAGGTTAAATGGTTAGACGAAACGATGATTGTATCTCTGAGTTGTATTCGATGATATCGTGATGATGTTTATATAGCAATACTCACCAGGTAACTGTTCTTCCGTTTTACATACAAGCGACCGTATCGAGCAGAAGCTTAAATTTAGTATATATTGAACAATCATCTTATCTGGGTTATATTCGATTATGTTTATATAGTTATACTCACCAGGTAACTGTTCTTCCGTTATACATACGAGCGACTGAATTGAACAGATGGTTGAATGGATAGACTAAACAATAATCGTATCTGGGGTTGTATTCGATTATATCTTGATGATGTTCATATAGTTATACTCACCAGGAAACTGTTCTCCAGTTATACATAAGAGCGACAGAACTGAACAGAAGGTTGAATGGATAGACTGAACATTCATCGTATCTGGGTTGTGTTAGATTATATCGTGATTATTATCATATGTTATGTCTAACCAGGTAACAGTTCTTTCGTAATACATACGAGCAACCGAATCGAACATGAGGTTGGATGGATAGATTGAACAATCATCGTATCTGGGTTGTCTCCGATTATATCGTTATGCTGTATATTTAGTTACACCTACCATGTAACGGTTCTTTCGTTACACATACGAACGTCTGAATCGAACATAAGGTTGGATGGTTAGACGAAACGATAATTGTAACTGAGTTTTATTCGATTATATCGTGATGAAGTTTATATAGAAATACTCACCAGGTTACTGTTCTTTCGTTATACATACGAGCAACCGAATCGAACAGAAGGTTGTATGGATAGTATCTGAGTTGTATTCGATTATGATGTTACGCTGTGTATATAGTTATACACACTAGGTGACGGTATTCCCGTTTTACATACGAGCGACCGAAACGAACAAAAAGTTGAATGGATAGACTGAACAATCAATGTATCTGGTTGGTATCCGATTATATCGCAATACTGTATATATAGTGATACTTACCAGATGACGGTACTTCCGTTACACATACTAGCGACTGAATCGAACAGAAGGTTAAATGGTTAGACGAAGCGATAATTGTATCTGAGTTGTATTCGATGATATCGTGATGATGTTTATATAGCAATACTCACCAGGTAGCTGTTCTTTCGTTTTACATAAAAGCGACCGAATCGAGCAGAAGGTTAAATGGATAGATTGAAAATTCATCGTATCTGGGTTGTATTCGATAAGGTTTATATAGTTATACTCACCAGGTAAATGTTCTTCCGTTATACATACGAGCGACTGAATTGAACAGAAGGTTGAATGGATAGACTAAACAATAATCGTATCTGGGGTTGTATACGATTATATCTTGATGATGTTCATATAGTTATACTCACCGGGAAATTGTTCTCCAGTTATACATAAGAGCGACTGAACTGAACAGAAAGTTGAATGGATAGACTGAACAATCAATGTATCTGGTTGGTATCCGATTATATCGCAATACTGTATATATAGTGATACTTACCAGATGACGGTACTTCCGTTACACATACTAGCGACTGAATCGAACAGAAGGTTGAATGGTTAGACGAAATGATAATTGTATCTCTGAAATGTATTCGATGATATCGTGATGATGTTTATATAGCAAAACTCACCAGGTAACTGTTCTTCCGTTTTACATACAAGCGTCCGAATCGAGCAGAAGCTTAAATTCAGTATAGATTGAACAATCATCGTATCTGGGTTGTGATCGATTATGTTTATATAGTTATACTCACCAGGTAACTGCTCTTCCGTTATACATACGAGCGACTGAATTGAACAGAAGGTTGAATGGATAGACTAAACAATAATTGTATCTGGGGTTGTATTCGATTATATCTTGATGATGTTCATATAGTTATACTCACCAGGAAACTGTTCTCCAGTTATACATAAGAGCGACTGAACTGAACAGAAGGTTGACTGGATAGACTGAACATTCATCGTATCTGGGTTGTATTTGATTATATCGTGATTATTATCATATAGTATGTCTAACCAGGTAACAGTTCTTCCGTAATACATACGAGCAACCGAATCGAACATAAGGTTGGATGGTTAGACGGAACGATCATTGTAACTGAGTTGTATTCGATTAAATCGTGGTGATGTTTATGAAGTTATACTCAACAGGTGACTGTTCTTGCGTTATACATACGAGCGACCCAATCGAACAGAAGGTTGGATGGATAGACGGAATGATCATTGTATCTGAGTTGTATTCGATTATATCGTGATGACGTTCATATAGAAATACTCACCAGGTTACTGTTCTTTCGTTATACATACGAGCAACCAAATCGAACAGAAGGTTGAATGGATAGTATCTGGGTTGTATTTGATTATGATGTTATGCTGTGTATATAGTTATACACATAAGGTGACGGTATTTCCGTTTTATATACGAGCGACCGAAACGAACAGAAAGTTGAATGGATAGACTGAACAATCAATGTATCTGGGTGGTATCCGATTATATCGCAATACTGTATATATAGTGATACTTACCTGGTGACGGTACTTCCGTTACACATACTAGCGACTGAATCGAACAGAAGGTTGAATGGTTATACGAAACGATTATTGTATCTCTGAGTTGTATTCGATGATATCGTGATGATGTTTTAATAGCAATACTCACCAGGTAACTGTTCTACCGTTTTACATACAAGCGACCGAATCGAGCAGAAGCTTAAATTTAGTATAGATTGAACAATCATCGTATCTGGGTTGTATTCGATAATGTTTATATAGTTATACTCACCAGGTAACTGTTCTTCCGTTAGACATACGAGCGACTGAATTGAACAGAAGGTTGAATGGATATACTAAACAATAATCGTATCTGGGGTTGTATTCAATTATATCTTGATGATGTTCATATAGTTATACTCACCAGGAAACTGTTCTCCAGTTATACATAAGAGCGACAGAACTGAACAGAAGGTTGAATGGATAGACTGAACATTCATCGTATCTGGATTGTGTTAGATTATATCGTGATTATTATCATATGTTATGTCTAACCAGGTATCAGTTCTTCCGTTATACATACGAGCAACCGAATCGAACATAAGGTTGGATGGATAAATTGAACAATCATTGCATCTGGGTTGTCTCCGATTATATCTTTATGCTGTATATTTAGTTACACCTACCAGGTAACGGTTCTTTCGTTACACATACGAGCGTCTGAATCGAACATAAGGTTGGATGGTTAGACGAAACGATAATTGTATCTGAGTTGTATTCGATTATATCGTGATGACGTTCATATAGAAATACTCACCAGGTTACTGTTCATCCGTTATACATACGAGCAGACGAATCGAACAGAAGGTTGAATGGATAGTATCTGGGTTGTATTCGATTATGATGTTATGCTGTGTATATAGTTATACACATAAGGTGACGGTATTCCCGTTTTACATACGAGCGACCGAAACGAACAGAAAGTTGAATGGATAGACTGAACAATCAATGTATCTGGGTGGTATCCGATTATATCGCAATACTGTATATATAGTGATACTCACCAGTTGACGGTACTTCCGTTACACATACTAGCGACTGAATCGAACAGAAGGTTAAATGGTTAGACGAAACGATGATTGTATCTCTGAGTTGTATTCGATGATATCGTGATGATGTTTATATAGCAATACTCACCAGGTAACTGTTCTTCCGTTTTACATACAAGCGACCGTATCGAGCAGAAGCTTAAATTTAGTATATATTGAACAATCATCTTATCTGGGTTATATTCGATTATGTTTATATAGTTATACTCACCAGGTAACTGTTCTTCCGTTATACATACGAGCGACTGAATTGAACAGATGGTTGAATGGATAGACTAAACAATAATCGTATCTGGGGTTGTATTCGATTATATCTTGATGATGTTCATATAGTTATACTCACCAGGAAACTGTTCTCCAGTTATACATAAGAGCGACAGAACTGAACAGAAGGTTGAATGGATAGACTGAACATTCATCGTATCTGGGTTGTGTTAGATTATATCGTGATTATTATCATATGTTATGTCTAACCAGGTAACAGTTCTTTCGTAATACATACGAGCAACCGAATCGAACATGAGGTTGGATGGATAGATTGAACAATCATTGTATCTGGGTTGTCTCCGATTATATCGTTATGCTGTATATTTAGTTACACCTACCATGTAACGGTTATTTCGTTACACATACGAGCGTCTGAATCGAACATAAGGTTGGATGGTTAGACGGAACGATAATTATAACTGAGTTGTATTCGATTATATCGTGGTGATGTTTATATAGTAATACTCACCAGGTGACTGTTCTTGCGTAATACATACGAGCGACCCAATCGAACATAAGGTTGGATGGATAGACGGAATGATCATTGTATCTGAGTTGTATTCGATTATATCGTGATGACGTTCATATAGAAATACTCACCAGGTTACTGTTCTTTCGTTATACATACGAGCAACCGAATCGAACAGAAGGTTGAATAAATAGTATCTGGGTTGTATTCGATTATGATGTTATGCTGTGTATATAGTTAAACACATAAGGTGACGGTATTCCCGTTTCACATACGAGCGACCGAAACGAACAGAAAGTTGAATGGATAGACTGAACAATCAATGTATCTGGGTGGTATCCGATTATATCGCAATACTGTATATATAGTGATACTTACCAGGTGACGGTACTTTCGTTACACATACTAGCGACTGAATCGAACAGAAGGTTAAATGGTTATACGAAACGATTATTGTATCTCTGAGTTGTATTCGATGATATCGTGATGATGTTTTAATAGCAATACTCACCAGGTAACTGTTCTACCGTTTTACATACAAGCGACCGAATCGAGCAGAAGCTTAAATTTAGTATAGATTGAACAATCATCGTATCTGGGTTGTATTCGATAATGTTTATATAGTTATACTCACCAGGTAACTGTTCTTCCGTTAGACATACGAGCGACTGAATTGAACAGAAGGTTGAATGGATTTACTAAACAATAATCGTATCTGGGGTTGTATTCAATTATATCTTGATGATGTTCATATAGTTATACTCACCAGGAAACTGTTCTCCAGTTATACATAAGAGCGACAGAACTGAACAGAAGGTTGAATGGATAGACTGAACATTCATCGTATCTGGATTGTGTTAGATTATATCGTGATTATTATCATATGTTATGTCTAACCAGGTATCAGTTCTTCCGTTATACATACGAGCAACCGAATCGAACATAAGGTTGGATGGATAAATTGAACAATCATTGCATCTGGGTTGTCTCCGATTATATCGTTATGCTGTATATTTAGTTACACCTACCAGGTAACGGTTCTTTCGTTACACATACGAGCGTCTGAATCGAACATAAGGTTGGATGGTTATACGAAACGATAATTGTATCTGAGTTGTATTCGATTATATCGTGATGACGTTCATATAGAAATACTCACCAGGTTACTGTTCTTCCGTTATACATACGAGCAGACGAATCGAACAGAAGGTTGAATGGATAGTATCTGGGTTGTATTCGATTATGATGTTATGCTGTGTATATAGTTATACACATAAGGTGACGGTATTCCCGTTTTACATACGAGCGACCGAAACGAACAGAAAGTTGAATGGATAGACTGAACAATCAATGTATCTGGGTGGTATCCGATTATATCGCAATACTGTATATATAGTGATACTCACCAGTTGACGGTACTTCCGTTACACATACTAGCGACTGAATCGAACAGAAGGTTAAATGGTTAGACGAAACGATGATTGTATCTCTGAGTTGTATTCGATGATATCGTGATGATGTTTATATAGCAATACTCACCAGGTAACTGTTCTTCCGTTTTACATACAAGCGACCGTATCGAGCAGAAGCTTAAATTTAGTATATATTGAACAATCATCTTATCTGGGTTATATTCGATTATGTTTATATAGTTATACTCACCAGGTAACTGTTCTTCCGTTATACATACGAGCGACTGAATTGAACAGATGGTTGAATGGATAGACTAAACAATAATCGTATCTGGGGTTGTATTCGATTATATCTTGATGATGTTCATATAGTTATACTCACCAGGAAACTGTTCTCCAGTTATACATAAGAGCGACAGAACTGAACAGAAGGTTGAATGGATAGACTGAACATTCATCGTATCTGGGTTGTGTTAGATTATATCGTGATTATTATCATATGTTATGTCTAACCAGGTAACAGTTCTTTCGTAATACATACGAGCAACCGAATCGAACATGAGGTTGGATGGATAGATTGAACAATCATTGTATCTGGGTTGTCTCCGATTATATCGTTATGCTGTATATTTAGTTACACCTACCATGTAACGGTTATTTCGTTACACATACGAGCGTCTGAATCGAACATAAGGTTGGATGGTTAGACGGAACGATAATTATAACTGAGTTGTATTCGATTATATCGTGGTGATGTTTATATAGTAATACTCACCAGGTGACTGTTCTTGCGTAATACATACGAGCGACCCAATCGAACATAAGGTTGGATGGATAGACGGAATGATCATTGTATCTGAGTTGTATTCGATTATATCGTGATGACGTTCATATAGAAATACTCACCAGGTTACTGTTCTTTCGTTATACATACGAGCAACCGAATCGAACAGAAGGTTGAAAAAATAGTATCTGGGTTGTATTCGATTATGATGTTATGCTGTGTATATAGTTAAACATATAAGGTGACGGTATTCCCGTTTCACATACGAGCGACCGAAACGAACAGAAAGTTGAATGGATAGACTGAACAATCAATGTATCTGGGTGGTATCCGATTATATCGCAATACTGTATATATAGTGATACTTACCAGGTGACGGTACTTCCGTTACACATACTAGCGACTGAATCGAACAGAAGGTTAAATGGTTAGACGAAACGATAATTGTATCTCTGAGTTGTATTCGATGATATCGTGATGATGTTCATATAGAAATACTCACCAGGTGACTGTTTTTTCGTTTTACATACAAGCGACCGAATCGAGCAGAAGCTTAAATTTAGTATAGATAGAACAATCATCGTATCTGGGTTGTATTCGATTATGTTTATATAGTAATACTCACCAGGTGACTGTTCTTGCGTTATACATACGAGCGACCCAATCGAACAGAAGGTTGGATGGATAGACGAAATGATCATTGTATCTTAGTTATAATCTATTATATCGTGATGACGTTCATATAGAAATACTCACCAGGTTACTGTTCTTTCGTTATACATACGAGCGACTGAATTGAACAGAAGGTTGAATGATCGTATCTGGGGTTGTATTCGATTATATCGTGATGATGTTTATATAGTTATACTCACCAGGTAACTGTTCTCCAGTTATACATAAGAGCGACAGAACTGAACAGAAGGTTGAATAGATAGACTGAACAATCATTGTCTCTGGGTTGTATTCGATTATATCGTGATGATTATCATATAGTATGTCTAACCAGGTAACAGTTCTTTCGTAATACATACGAGCAACCGAATCGAACATGAGGTTGGATGGATGGATTGAACAATCATTGTATCTGGGTTGTCTCCGATTATATCGTTATGCTGTATATTTAGTTACACCTACCATGTAACGGTTTTTTCGTTACACATACGAGCGTCTGAATCGAACATAAGGTTGGATGGTTAGACGGAACGATAATTATAACTGAGTTGTATTCGATTATATCGTGGTGATGTTTATATAGTAATACTCACCAGGTGACTGTTCTTGCGTAATACATACGAGCGACCCAATCGAACATAAGGTTGGATGGATAGACGGAATGATCATTGTATCTGAGTTGTATTCGATTATATCGTGATGACGTTCATATAGAAATACTCACCAGGTTACTGTTCTTTCGTTATACATACGAGCAACCGAATCGAACAGAAGGTTGAATAAATAGTATCTGGGTTGTATTCGATTATGATGTTATGCTGTGTATATATTTAAACACATAAGGTGACGGTATTCCCGTTTCACATACGAGCGACCGAAACGAACAGAAAGTTGAATGGATAGACTGAACAATCAATGTATCTGGGTGGTATCCGATTATATCGCAATACTGTATATATAGTGATACTTACCAGGTGACGGTACTTCCGTTACACATACTAGCGACTGAATCGAACAGAAGGTTAAATGGTTAGACGAAACGATAATTGTATCTCTGAGTTGTATTCGATGATATCGTGATGATGTTCATATAGAAATACTCACCAGGTGACTGTTTTTCCGTTTTACATACAAGCGACCGAATCGAGCAGAAGCTTAAATTTAGTATAGATTGAACAATCATCGTATCTGGGTTGTATTCGATTATGTTTATATAGTTATACTCACCAGGTTACTGTTCCTCCGTTTTACATACGAGCAACCGAATCGAACATAAGTTTGAATGGATAGATTGAAAAATCATTGTATCTGGGTTGTCTCCGATTATATCGTTATGCTGTATATTTAGTTACACCTACCATGTAACGGTTCTTCCGTTACACATACGAGCGTCTGAATCGAACATAAGGTTGGATGGTTAGACGGAACGATAAATGTAACTGAGTTGTATTCGATTATATCGTGGTGATGTTTATATAGTAATACTCACCAGGTGACTGTTCTTGCGTTATACATACGAGCGACCCAATCGAACAGAAGGTTGGATGGATAGACGAAATGATCATTGTATCTGAGTTGTATTCGATTATATCGTGATGACGTTCATATAGAAATACTCACCAGGTGACTGTTCTTCCGTTTTACATACAAGCGAACGAATCGAGCAGAAGCTTAAATTTAGTATAGATTGAACAATCATCGTATCTGGGTTGTATTCGATTATGTTTATATAGTTATACTCACCAGGTTACTGTTCCTCCGTTATACATACGAGCAACCGAATCGAACATAAGTTTGAATGGATAGATTGAAAAATCATTGTATCTGGGTTGTCTCCGATTATATCGTTATGCTGTATATTTAGATACACCTACCATGTAACGGTTCTTTCGTAACACATACAAGCGTCTGAATCGAACATAAGGTAGGATGGTTAGACGAAACGATAATTGCAACTGAGTTGTATTCGATTATATCGTGGTGATGTTTATATAGTAATACTCACCAGGTGACTGTTCTTGCGTTTTAAATAAAAGCGACCGAATCGACCAGAAGGTTAAATGGATATATTGGAAATTCATCGTATCTGGGTTGTATTCGATTAGGTTTATATAGTTATACTCACCAGGTAACTGTTTTTCCGTTATACATAAAAACGACTGAATTGAACAGAAGGTTGAATGGATAGACTAAACAATAATCGTATCTGGGGTTGTATTCGAGTATATCGTGATGATTATCATATAGTATGTCTAACCTGGTAACAGTTCTTTCGTTAAACATACGAGCAACCGAATCGAACATAAGGTCGGATGGATAGATTGAACAATCATTGTATCTGGGTTGTCTCCGATTATATCGTTATGCTGTATATTTAGATACACCTACCATGTAACGGTTCTTTCGTTACACATACGAGCGTCTGAATCGAACATAAGGTTGGATGGTTAGACGGAACGATAATTGTAACTGAGTTGTATTCGATTATATCGTGGTAATGTTTATATAGTAATACTCACCAGGTGACTGTTCTTGCGTTATACGTACGAGCGACCCAATCGAACAGAAGGTTGGATGGATAGACGGAATGATCATTGTATCTTAGTTGTATTCGATTATATCGTGATGAAGTTCATATAGAAATACTCATCAGGTGACTGTTCTTCCGTTTTACATACAAGCGACCGAATCGAGCAGAAGCTTAAATTTAGTATAGATTGAACAATCATCGTATCTGGGTTGTATTCGATTATGTTTATATAGTTATACTCACCAGGTTACTGTTCCTTCGTTATACATACGAGCAACCGAATCGAACATAAGTTTGAATGGATAGATTGAAAAATCATTGTATCTGGGTTGTCTCCGATTATATCGTTATGCTGTATATTTAGATACACCTACCAGGTAACAGTTCTTCTGTTACACATACGAGCAACTGAATCGAACATAAGGTTGAATGGATAGACTGAACAATCAATGTATCTGGTTGGTATCCGATTATATCGCAATACTGTATATATAGTGATACTTACCAGGTGACGGTACTTCCGTTACACATACTAGCGACTGAATCGAACAGAAGGTTAAATGGTTAGACGAAGCGATAATTGTATCTGAGTTGTATTCGATGATATCGTGATGATGTTTATGTAGCAATACTCACCAGGTAACTGTTCTTCCGTTTTACATAAAAGCGACCAAATCGAGCAGAAGGTTAAATGGATAGATTGAAAATTCATCGTATCTGGGTTGTATTCGATTAGGTTTATATAGTTATACTCACCAGGTAACTGTTTTTCCGTTATACATAAGAACGACTGAATTGAACAGAAGGTTGAATGGATAGACTAAACAATAATCGTATCTGGGGTTGTATTCGAGTATATCGTGATGATTATCATATAGTATGTCTAACCAGGTAACAGTTCTTCCGTTAAACATACGAGCAACCGAATCGAACATAAGGTTGGATGGATAGATTGAACAATCATTGTATCTGGGTTGTCTCCGATTATATCTTTATGCTGTATATTCAGTTACACCTACCATGTAACGGTTATTTCGTTACACATACGAGCGTCTGAATCGAACATAAGGTTGGATGGTTAGACGCAACGATAATTGTAACTGAGTTGTATTCGATTATATCATGGTGATGTTTATATAGTAATACTCACCAGGTGACTGTTCTTGCGTTATACATACGAGCGACCCAATCGAACAAAAGGTTGGATGGATAGACGGAATGATCATTGTATCTGAGTTGTATTCGATTATATCGTGATGACGTTCATATAGAAATACTCACCAGGTTACTGTTCTTTCGTTATACATACGAGCGACCAAAACGAACAGAAAGTTGAATGGATAGACTGAACAATCAATGTATCTGGGTGGTATCCGATTATATCGCAATACTGTATATATAGTGATACTTACCAGGTGACGGTACTTCCGTTACACATACTAGCGACTGAATCGAACAGAAGGTTAAATGGTTAGACGAAACGATAATTGTATCTCTTAGTTGTATTCGATGATATCGTGATGATGTTCATATAGAAATACTCACCTGGTGACTGTTTTTCCGTTTTACATACAAGCGACCGAATCGAGCAGAAGCTTAAATTTAGTATAGATTGAACAATCATCGTATCTGGGTTGTATTCGATTATGTTTATATAGTTATACTCACCAGGTTACTGTTCCTCCGTTATACATACGAGCAACCGAATCGAACATAAGTTTGAATGGATAGATTGAAAAATCATTGTATCTGGGTTGTCTCCGATTATATCGTTATGCTGTATATTCAGTTACACCTACCATGTAACGGTTCTTTCGTTACACATACGAGCGTCTGAATCGAACATAAGGTTGGATGGTTTGACGGAACGATAAATGTAACTGAGTTGTATTCGATTATATCGTGGTGATGTTTATATAGTAATACTCACCAGGTGACTGTTCTTGCGTTATACATACGAGCGACCCAATCGAACAGAAGGTTGGATGGATAGACGAAATGATCATTGTATCTGAGTTGTATTCGATTATATCGTGGTGATGTTTATATAGTAATACTCACCAGGTGACTGTTCTTGCGTTTCAAATAAAAGCGACCGAATCGACCAGAAGGTTAAATGGATATATTGGAAATTCATCGTATCTGGGTTGTATTCGATTAGGTTTATATAGTTATACTCACCAGGTAACTGTTTTTCCGTTATACATAAAAACGACTGAATTGAACAGAAGGTTGAATGGATAGACTAAACAATAATCGTATCTGGGGTTGTATTCGAGTATATCGTGATGATTATCATATAGTATGTCTAACCTGGTAACAGTTCTTTCGTTAAACATACGAGCAACCGAATCGAACATAAGGTCGGATGGATAGATTGAACAATCATTGTATCTGGGTTGTCTCCGATTATATCGTTATGCTGTATATTTAGATACACCTACCATGTAACGGTTCTTTCGTTACACATACGAGTGTCTGAATCGAACATAAGGTTGGATGGTTAGACGGAACGATAATTGTAACTGAGTTGTATTCGATTATATCGTGGTAATGTTTATATAGTAATACTCACCAGGTGACTGTTCTTGCGTTATACGTACGAGCGACCCAATCGAACAGAAGGTTGGATGGATAGACGGAATGATCATTGTATCTTAGTTGTATTCGATTATATCGTGATGAAGTTCATATAGAAATACTCATCAGGTGACTGTTCTTCCGTTTTACATACAAGCGACCGAATCGAGCAGAAGCTTAAATTTAGTATAGATTGAACAATCATCGTATCTGGGTTGTATTCGATTATGTTTATATAGTTATACTCACCAGGTTACTGTTCCTTCGTTATACATACGAGCAACCGAATCGAACATAAGTTTGAATGGATAGATTGAAAAATCATTGTATCTGGGTTGTCTCCGATTATATCGTTATGCTGTATATTTAGATACACCTACCAGGTAACAGTTCTTCTGTTACACATACGAGCAACTGAATCGAACATAAGGTTGAATGGATAGACTGAACAATCAATGTATCTGGTTGGTATCCGATTATATCGCAATACTGTATATATAGTGATACTTACCAGGTGACGGTACTTCCGTTACACATACTAGCGACTGAATCGAACAGAAGGTTAAATGGTTAGACGAAGCGATAATTGTATCTGAGTTGTATTCGATGATATCGTGATGATGTTTATGTAGCAATACTCACCAGGTAACTGTTCTTCCGTTTTACATAAAAGCGACCAAATCGAGCAGAAGGTTAAATGGATAGATTGAAAATTCATCGTATCTGGGTTGTATTCGATTAGGTTTATATAGTTATACTCACCAGGTAACTGTTTTTCCGTTATACATAAGAACGACTGAATTGAACAGAAGGTTGAATGGATAGACTAAACAATAATCGTATCTGGGGTTGTATTCGAGTATATCGTGATGATTATCATATAGTATGTCTAACCAGGTAACAGTTCTTCCGTTAAACATACGAGCAACCGAATCGAACATAAGGTTGGATGGATAGATTGAACAATCATTGTATCTGGGTTGTCTCCGATTATATCTTTATGCTGTATATTCAGTTACACCTACCATGTAACGGTTATTTCGTTACACATACGAGCGTCTGAATCGAACATAAGGTTGGATGGTTAGACGCAACGATAATTGTAACTGAGTTGTATTCGATTATATCATGGTGATGTTTATATAGTAATACTCACCAGGTGACTGTTCTTGCGTTATACATACGAGCGACCCAATCAAACAAAAGGTTGGATGGATAGACGGAATGATCATTGTATCTGAGTTGTATTCGATTATATCGTGATGACGTTCATATAGAAATACTCACCAGGTTACTGTTCTTTCGTTATACATACGAGCGACCAAAACGAACAGAAAGTTGAATGGATAGACTGAACAATCAATGTATCTGGGTGGTATCCGATTATATCGCAATACTGTATATATAGTGATACTTACCAGGTGACGGTACTTCCGTTACACATACTAGAGACTGAATCGAACAGAAGGTTAAATGGTTAGACAAAACATTAATTGTATCTGAGTTGTATTCGATGATATCGTGATGATGTTTATATAGCAATACTCACCAGGTATCTGTTCTTCCGTTTTACATACAAGCGACCGAATCGAGCAGAAGCTTGAATTTAGTATACATTGAACAATCATCGAATCTGGGTTGTATTCGATCATGTTTATATAGTTATACTCACCAGGTAACTGTTCTTCCGTAATACATACGAGCGACTGAATTGAACAGAAGGTTGAATTGATAGACTGAACAATCATCGTTTCTGGGTTGTATTTGATTATATCGTGATGATCATCATATAGTATGTCTAACAAGGTAACAGTTCTTCCGTTATACATACGAGCAACCGAATCGAACATAAGGTTGAATGGATAGATTGAACAATCATTGTATCTGGGTTGTATCCGAATATTTCGTTATGCTGTATATTTAGTTTAGCCTACAATGTAAAGGTTCTTTCGTTACACATAAGAGCGTCTGAATCGTAGAGAAGGGTGAATGGATAGACTGTACAATCATCGTATCTGGGTTGTATTCGATTATTTCGTGATGATTATTACATATTATGTCAAACCAGGTAACTGTTCTTCCGTTATACATACGAGCAAACGAATCGAACATAAGGTTGAATGGATAGATTGAACAATCATTGTATCTGGGTTGTATTCGATTATATCGTGATGATTATCATATCGTATGTCTAACCAGGTAACAGTTCTTCTGTTACACATTCGAGCAACTGAATCGAACATAAAGTTGAATGGATAGATTGAACAATCATTGTATCTGGGTTGTCTCCGATTATATCGTTATGCTGTATATTTAGTTACACCTACCATGTAACGGTTCTTTCGTTACACATACGAGCGTCTGAATCGAACATAAGGTTGGATGATTAGACGGAACAATAATAGTAACTGAGTTATATTCGATTATATCGTGGTGATGTTTATATAGTAATACTCACCAGGTGACTGTTCTTGCGTTATACATACGAGCGACCCAATCGAACAGAAGTTTGGATGGATAGACGGAATGATCATTGTATCTGGTTGGTATCCGATTATATCGCAATACTGTATATATAGTGATACTTACCAGGTGACGGTACTTCCGTTACACATTGATTGTTCAGTCTATCCATTCAACTTTCTTTTCGTTTCGGTCGCTCGTATGTAAAACGGGAATACCGTCTCCTAGTGTGTATAACTATATACACAGCATAACATCATAATCGAATACAACCCATATACTATCCATTCAACCTTCTGTTCAATTCAGTCGCTCGTATGTATAACGGAAGAACAGTTACCTGGTGAGTATAACTATATAAACATAATCGAATACAACCCAGATACGATAATTGTTCAATCTATACTGAATTCAACCTTCTGCTCGATTCGGTCGCTTGTATGTAAAACGAAAGAACAGTTACCTGGTGAGTATTGCTATATAAACATCATCACGATATCATCGAATACAACTCAGATACAATTATCGTTTCGTCTAACCATTCAACATTCTGTTCGATTCAGTCGCTAGTATGTGTAACGGAAGTATCGTCACCTGGTAAGTATCACTATATATACAGTATTGCGATATAATCGGATACCACCCAGATACATTGATTGTTCAGTCTATCCATTCAACTTTCTTTTTGTTTTGGTCGCTTGTATGTAAAACGGGAATACCGTCTCCTAGTGTGTATAACTATATACACAGCATAACATCATAATCGAATACAACCCATATACTATCCATTCAACCTTCTGTTCAATTCAGTCGTTCTTATGTATAACGGAAAAACAGTTACCTGGTGAGTATAACTATATAAACCTAATCGAATACAACCCAGATACGATGAATTTTCAATCTATCCATTTAACATTCTGCTCGATTCGGTCGCTTTTATGTAAAACGGAAGAACAGTTACCTGGTGAGTATTGCTATATAAACATCATCACGATATCATCGAATACAACTCAGATACAATTATCGTTTCGTCTAACCATTTAACCTTCTGTTCGATTCAGTCGCTAGTATGTGTAACGGAAGTACCGTCACCTGGTAAGTATCACTATATATACAGTATTGCGATATAATCGGATACCAACCAGATACATTGATTGTTCAGTCTATCCATTCAACTTTCTGTTCGTTTCGGTCGCTCGTATGTAAAATGGGAATACCGTCACCTAGTATGTATAACTATATACACAGCATAACATCATAATCGAATACAACTCAGATACTATCCATTCAACCTTCTGTTCGATTCGGTTGCTCGTATGTATAACGAAAGAACAGTAACCTGGTGAGTATTCATATATAAACTTCATCACGATATAATCGAATACAACTCAGATACAATGATCATTCCGTCTATCCATCTAACCTTCTGTTCGATTGGGTCGCTCGTACGTATAACGCAAGAACAGTCACCTGGTGAGTATTACTATATGAACATTTCCACGATATAATCGAATACAACTCAGTTACAATTATCGTTCCGTCTAACCATCCAACCTTATGTTCGATTCAGACGCTCGTATGTGTAACGGAAGAACCGTTACATGGTAGGTGTATCTAAATATACAGCATAACGATATAATCGGAGACAACCCAGATACAATGATTGTTCAATCTATCCATTCAACCTTATGTTCGATTCGGTTGCTCGTATGTATAACGGAAGAACAGTTACCTGGTTAGACATAATATATAATAATCATCACGAATTAATCGAATACAACCCAGATACGATGATTGTTTAGTCTATCTATACAACCTTCTGTTCAGTTCAGTCGCTCTTATGTATAACTGGAGAACAGTTACCTGGTGAGTATAACTATATAAACATCATCACGATATAATCGAATACAACCCCAGATACGATCATTGTTTAGTATATCCATTCAACCTTCTGTTCAATTCAGTCGCTCGTATGTATAACGGAAGAACAGGTACCTGGTGAGTATAACTATATAAACATAATCGAATACAACTCAGATACGATGATTGTTCAATCTATCCATTTAACCTTCTGCTCGATTCGGTCGCTTGTATGTAAAACGGAAGAACAGTTACCTGGTGAGTATTGCTATACAAACATCATCACGATATCATCGAATACAACTCAGAGATACAATTATCGTTTCGTCTAACCATTTAACCTTCTGTTCGATTCAGTCGCTAGTATGTGTAACGGAAGTACCGTCACCTGGTTTGTATCACTATATATACAGTATTGCGATATAATCGGATACCACCCAGATACATTGATTGTTCAGTCAATCCATTCAACTTTCTGTTCGTTTCGGTCGCTCGTAAGTAAAACGGGAATACCGTCACCTCATGTGTATAACTATATACACAGCATAACATCATAATCGAATACAACCCAGATACTATCCATTCAACCTTCTGTTCGATTCGGTTGCTCGTATGTATAACGAAAAAACAGTAACCTGGTGAGTATTTCTATATGAACGTCATCACGATATAATCGAATACAACTCAGATACAATGATCATTCCGTCTATCCATCCAACCTTCTGTTCGATTGGGTCGCTCGTATGTATAACGCAAGAACAGTCACCTGGTGAGTATTACTATATAAACATCACCACGATATTATCGAATACAACTCAGTTACAATTATAGTTTCGTCTAACCATCCAACTTTATGTTCGATTCAGATGCTCGTATGTGTAACGAAAGAACCGTTACATGGTAGGTGTAACTAAATATACAGCATAACGATATAATCGGAGACAACCCAGATACAATGATTGTTCAATCTATATCCATCCAACCTTATGTTCGATTCGGTTAATCGTATGTATAACGGAAGAACTGTTGCCTGGTTAGACATACTATATGATAATAATCACGATATAATCAAATACAACCCCAGATACGATTATTGTTTAGTCTATCCATTCAACTTTCTGTTCAATTCAGTCGCTCGTATGTATAACGGAAGAACAGTTACTTGGTGAGTATAACTATATAAACATAATCGAATACAACTCAGATACGATGATTGTTCAATCTATCCATTCAACCTTATGTTCGATTCGGTTGCTCGTATGTATAACGAAAGAACAGGTACCTGGTGAGTATAACTATATAAACATAATCGAATACAACTCAGATACGATGATTGTTCAATCTATCCATTCAACCTTCTGCTCGATTCGGTCACTTGTATGTAAAACTGAAGGACAGTTACCTGGTGAGTATTGCTATATAAACATCATCACGATATCATGGAATACAACTCAGATACAATTATCGTTTCGTCTAACCATTCAACATTCTGTTCGATTCAGTCGCTAGTATGTATAACGGAAGAACAGTTACCTGGTGAGTATAACTATATAAACATAATCGAATACAACCCAGATACGATGATTGTTCAAACCATACTAAATTTAACCTTCTGCTCGATTCGGTCGCTTGTATGTAAAACGGAAGAACAGTTACCTGGTGAGTATTGCTATATAAACATCATCACGATATCATCGAATACAACTCAGATTCAATTATCGTTTCGTCTTACCATTTAACCTTAAGTTCGATTCAGTCGCTAGTATGTGTAACGGAAGTACCGTCACCTGGTAAGTATCACTATATATACAGTATTGCGATATAATCGGATACCAACCAGATACATTGATTGTTCAGTCTATCCATTCAACTTTCTGTTCGTTTCGGTCGCTCGTATGTAAAACGGGTATACCGTCACCTAGTGTGTATAACTATATACACAGCATAACATCATAATCGAATACTACTCAGATACTATCCATTCAACCTTCTGTTCGATTCGGTCGCTTGTATGTAAAACGGAAGAACAGTCACCTGGTGAGTATTTCTAAATGAACGTCATCACGATATAATCGAATACAACTCAGATACAATGATCATTCCGTCTATCCATCCAACCTTCTGTTCGATTGGGTCGCTCGTATGTATAACGCAAGAACAGTCACCTGGTGAGTATAACTATATAAACATCACCACGATATAATCGAATACAACTCAGTTACATTTATCGTTCCGTCTAACCATCCAACCTTATGTTCGATTCAGACGCTCGTATGTGTAACGAAAGAAACGTTACATGGTAGGTGTAACTAAATATACAGCATAACGATATAATCGGAGACAACCCAGATACAATGATTGTTCAATCTATCCATCCAACCTTATGTTCGATTCGGTTGCTCGTATGTATAACGGAAGAACTGTTACCTGGTTAGACATACTATATGATAATAATCACGATATAATCAAATACAACCCAGATACGATGAATGTTCAGTCTATCCATTCAACCTTCTGTTCAGTTCAGTCGCTCTTATGTATAACTGGAAAACAGTTTCCTGGTGAGTATAACTATATGAACATCATCAAGATATAATCGAATACAACCCCAGATACGATTATTGTTTAGTCTATCCATTCAACCTTCCGTTCAATTCAGTCGCTCGTATGTATAACGGAAGAACAGTTACCTGGTGAGTATAACTATATAAACATAATCGAATACAACCCAGATACGATGATTGTTCAATTTATACTAAATTTAAGCTTCTGCTCTATTCGGTCGCTTGTATGTAAAACGGAAAAACAGTTACCTGGTGAGTATTGCTATATAAACATTATCACGATATCATCGAATACAACTCAGATACAATTATCGTTTCGTCTAACCATTTAACCTTCTGTTCGATTCAGGCGCTAGTATATGTAACGGAAGTACCGTCACCTGGTAAGTATCACTATATATACAGTATTGCGATATAATCGGATACACCCAGATACATTGATTGTTCAGTCTATCCATTCAACTTTCTGTTCGTTTCGGTCGCTCGTATGTAAAATGGGAATACCGTCACCTTATGTGCATAACTATATACACAGCATAACATCATAATCGAAAACAACCCAGATACTATCCATTCAACCTTCTGTTCGATTCGTCTGCTCGTATGTATAACGAAAGAAAAGTAACCTGGTGAGTATTTCTATATGAACGTCATCACGATATAATCGAATACAACTCAGATACAATGATCATTCCGTCTATCCATCCAACCTTCTGTTCGATTGAGTCGTTTGTATGTATAACGCAAGAACAGTCACCTGGTGAGTATTACTATATGAACATCACCACGATATAATCGAATACAACTCAGTTACAATTATCGTTCCGTCTAACCATCCAACCTCATGTTCGATTCAGACGCTCGTATGTGTAACGAAAGAACCGTTACCTGGTAGGTGTAACTAAATATACAGCATAACGATATAATCGGAGACTACCCAGATACAATGATTGTTCTATTTATCCATCCAACCTTATGTTCGATTCGGTTGCTCGTATGTATAACGGAAGAACTGTTACCTGGTTAGACATACTATATGATAATAATCACGATATAATCAAATACAACCCAGATACGATGAATGTTCAGTCTATCCATTCAACCTTCTGTTCAGTTCAGTCGCTCTTATGTATAACTGGAGAACATTTTTCTGGTGAGTATAACTATATGAACATCATCAAGATATAATTGAATACAACCCCAGATACGATTATTGTTTAGTCTATCCATTCAACCTTCTGTTCAATTCAGTCGCTCGTATGTATAACGGAAGAACAGTTACCTGGTGAGTATAACTATATGAACGTCATCACGATATAATCGAATACAACTTAGTTACAATATCGTTCCGTCTAACCATCCAACCTTATGTTCGATTCAGACGCTCGTATGTGTAACGGAGGAACCGTTACATGGTAGGTGTAGTTAAATATACAACATAACGATATAATCGGAGACAACCCAGATACAATGATTGTTCAATCTATCCATTCAGCCTTATGTTCGATTCGGTTGCTAGTATGTATAACGAAAGAACAGTTACCTGGTTAGACATAATATATAATTATCATCACGAAATAATCGAATACAACCCAGATACGATGATTGTTCAGTCTATCCATTCAATCTTCTGTTCAGTTCAGTCGCTCTTATGTATAACTGGAGAACAGTTACCTGGTGAGTACCGTCTCCTAGTGTGTATAACTACATACACAGCATAACATCATAATCGAATACAACCCATATACTATCCATTCAACCTTCTGTTTAATTCAGTCGCTCGTATGTATAACGGAAGAACAGTTACCTGGTGAGTATAACTATATAAACATAATCGAATACAACCCAGATACGATGATTGTTCAATCTATACTGAATTCAACCTTCTGCTCGATTCGGTCGCTTGTATGTAAAACGGAAGAACAGTTACCTGGTGAGTATTGCTATATAAACATCATCACGATATCATCGAATACAACTCAGATACAATTATCGTTTCGTCTAACCATTCAACATTCTGTTCGATTCAGTCGCTAGTATGTGTAACGGAAGTATCGTCACCTGGTAAGTATCACTATATATACAGTATTGCGATATAATCGGATACCACCCAGATACATTGATTGTTCAGTCTATCCATTCAACTTTCTATTCGTTTCGGTCGCTCGTATGTAAAACGGGAATACCGTCTCCTAGTGTGTATAACTATATACACAGCATAACATCATAATCGAATACAACTCATATACTATCCATTCAACCTTCTGTTCAATTCAGTTGCTCGTATGTATAACGGAAGAACAGTTACCTGGTGAGTATAACTATATAAACATAATCGAATACAACCCAGATACGATGATTGTTCAATTTATACTGAATTCAACCTTCTGCTCGATTCGGTCGCTTGTATGTAAAACGGAAGAACAGTTACCTGGTGAGTATTGCTATATAAACATCATCACGATATCATCGAATACAACTCAGATACAATTATCGTTTCGTCTAATCATTCAACATTCTGTTCGATTCAGTCGCTAGTATGTGTAACGGAAGTATCGTCACCTGGTAAGTATCACTATATATACAGTATTGCGATATAATCGGATACCACCCAGATACATTGATTGTTCAGTCTATCCATTCAACTTTCTTTTTGTTTCGGTCGCTCGTATGTAAAACGGGAATACCGTCTCCTAGTGTGTATAACTATATACACAGCATAACATCATAATCGAATACAACCCATATACTATCCATTCAACCTTCTGTTCAATTCAGTCGCTCGTATGTACAACGGAAGAACAGTTACCTGTTGAGTATAACTATATAAACATAATCGAATACAACCCAGATACGATGATTGTTCAATCTATACTGAATTCAAACTTCTGCTCGATTCGGTCGCTTGTATGTAAAACGGAAGAACAGTTACCTGGTGAGTATTGCTATATAAACATCATCACGATATCATCGAATACAACTCAGATACAATTATCGTTTCGTCTAACCATTAAACCTTCTGTTCGATTCAGTCGCTAGTATGTGTAACGGAAGTACCGTCACCTGGTAAGTATCACTATATATACAGTATTGCGATATAATCGGATACCACCCAGATACATTGATTGTTCAGTCATCATTTCAACTTTCTGTTCGTTTCGGTCTCTCGTATGTGAAACGGGAATACCGTCACCTTATGTGTATAACTATATACACAGCATAACATCATAATCGAATACAACCCAGATACTATCCATTCAACCTTCTGTTCGATTCGGTTGCTCGTATGTATAACGAAAGAACAGTAACCTGGTGAGTATTTCTATATGAACGTCATCACGATATAATCGAATACAACTTAGTTACAATTATCGTTCCGTCTAACCATCCAACCTTATGTTCAATTCAGACGCTCGTTTGGGTAACGAAAGAACCGTTACATGGTAGGTGTAGTTAAATATACAACATAACGATATAATCGGAGACAACCCAGTTACAATGATTGTTCAATCTATCCATTCAACCTTATGTTCGATTCGGTTGCTAGTATGTATAACGAAAGAACAGTTACCTGGTTAGACATAATATATAATAATCATCACGAAATAATCGAATACAACCCAGATACGATGATTGTTCAGTCTATCCATTCAACCTTCTGTTCAGTTCAGTCGCTCTTATGTATGACTGGAGAACAGTTACTTGGTGAGTATAACTATATGAACATCATCACGATATAATCGAATACAACTCCAGATACGATCATTGTTTAGTCTATCCATTCAACCTTCAGTTCAATTCAGTCGCTCGTATGTATAACGGAAGAACAGTTACCTGGTGAGTATAACTATATAAACATAATCGAATACAACTCAGATACGATGATTGTTCAATCTATCCATTCAACCTTATGTTCGATTCGGTTGCTCGTATGTATATCGGAAGAACAGATACCTGGTGAGTATATCTATATAAACATAATCGAATAAAACTCAGATACGATGATTGTTCAGTCTATCTATACAACTTTCTGTTCAGTTCAGTCGCTCTTATGTATAACTGGAGAACAGTTACCTGGTGAGTATAACTATATAAACATCATCACGATATAATCGAATACAACCCCAGATACGATCATTGTTTAGTCTATCCATTCAACCTTCTGTTCAATTCAGTCGCTCGTATGTATAACGGAAGAACAGTTACTTGGTGAGTATAACTATATAAACATAATCGAATACAACTCAGATACGATGATTGTTCAATCTATCCATTCAACCTTATGTTCGATTTGGTTGCTCGTATGTATAACGAAAGAACAGGTACCTGGTGAGTATAACTATATGAACATAATCGAATACAACTCAGATACGATGATTGTTCAATCTATCCATTTAACCTTCTGCTCGATTCGGTCACTTGTATGTAAAACTGAAGGACAGTTACCTGGTGAGTATTGCTATATAAACATCATCACGATATCATCGAATACATCTCAGATACGATTATCGTTTCGTCTAACCATTCAACATTCTGTTCGATTCAGTCGCTAGTATGTATAACGGAAGAACAGTTACCTGGTGTGTATAACTATATAAACATAATCGAATACAACCCAGATACGATGATTGTTCAATCCATACTAAATTCAACCTTCTGCTCGATTCGGTCACTTGTATGTAAAACTGAAGGACAGTTACCTGGTGAGTATTGCTATATAAACATCATCACGATATCATCGAATACATCTCAGATACAATTATCGTTTCGTCTAACCATTCAACATTCTGTTCGATTCAGTCGCTAGTATGTGTAACGGAAGTACCGTCACCTGGTAAGTATCACTATATATACAGTATTGCGATATAATCGCATACCACCCAGATACATTGATTGTTCAGTCTATCCATTCAACTTTCTGTTCGTTTCGGTCGCTCGTATGTAAAACGGGAATACCGTCATCAAATGTGTATAACCATATACACAGCATAACATCATAATCGAATACAACCCAGATACTATCCATTCAACCT
The DNA here is from genome assembly GCA_029955515.1 of Chrysomela aeneicollis. NCBI lineage: Eukaryota > Metazoa > Arthropoda > Insecta > Coleoptera > Chrysomelidae > Chrysomela > Chrysomela aeneicollis. The sequence continues at coordinate 3,950,951 of JARUHQ010000005.1, read as the reverse complement.
TCTGTTCGATTCGGTTGCTCGTATGTTTAACGGAAGAACTGTTACCTGGTTAGACATACTATATGATAATCATCACGATATACTCGAATACAACCCCAGATACGATTATTGTTTAGTCTATCCATTCAACCTTCTGTTCAATTCAGTCGTTCTTATGTATAACGGAAAAACAGTTACCTGGTGAGTATAACTATATAAACCTAATCGAATACAACCCAGATACGATGAATTTTCAATCTATCCATTTAACCTTCTGCTCGATTCGGTCGCTTTTATGTAAAACGGAAGAACAGTTACCTGGTGAGTATTGCTATATAAACATCATCACGATATCATCGAATACAACTCAGATACAATTATCGCTTCGTCTAACCATTTAACCTTCTGTTCGATTCAGTCGCTAGTATGTGTAACGGAAGTACCGTCACCTGGTAAGTATCACTATATATACAGTATTGCGATATAATCGGATACCAACCAGATACATTGATTGTTCAGTCTATCCATTCAACTTTCTGTTCGTTTCGGTCGCTCGTATGTAAAATGGGAATACCGTCACCTAGTATGTATAACTATATACACAGCATAACATCATAATCGAATACAACTCAGATACTATCCATTCAACCTTCTGTTCGATTCGGTTGCTCGTATGTATAACGAAAGAACAGTAACCTGGTGAGTATTCATATATAAACTTCATCACGATATAATCGAATACAACTCAGATACAATGATCATTCCGTCTATCCATCTAACCTTCTGTTCGATTGGGTCGCTCGTACGTATAACGCAAGAACAGTCACCTGGTGAGTATTACTATATGAACATTTCCACGATATAATCGAATACAACTCAGTTACAATTATCGTTCCGTCTAACCATCCAACCTTATGTTCGATTCAGACGCTCGTATGTGTAACGGAAGAACCGTTACATGGTAGGTGTATCTAAATATACAGCATAACGATATAATCGGAGACAACCCAGATACAATGATTGTTCAATCTATCCATTCAACCTTATGTTCGATTCGGTTGCTCGTATGTATAACGGAAGAACAGTTACCTTGTGAGTATTGCTATATAAACATCATCACGATATCATCGAATACAACTCAGATACAATTATCGCTTCGTCTAACCATTTAACCTTCTGTTCGATTCAGTCGCTAGTATGTGTAACGGAAGTACCGTCACCTGGTAAGTATCACTATATATACAGTATTGCGATATAATCGGATACCAACCAGATACATTGATTGTTCAGTCTATCCATTCAACTTTCTGTTCGTTTCGGTCGCTCGTATGTAAAATGGGAATACCGTCACCTAGTATGTATAACTATATACACAGCATAACATCATAATCGAATACAACTCAGATACTATCCATTCAACCTTCTGTTCGATTCGGTTGCTCGTATGTATAACGAAAGAACAGTAACCTGGTGAGTATTCATATATAAACTTCATCACGATATAATCGAATACAACTCAGATACAATGATCATTCCGTCTATCCATCTAACCTTCTGTTCGATTGGGTCGCTCGTACGTATAACGCAAGAACAGTCACCTGGTGAGTATTACTATATGAACATTTCCACGATATAATCGAATACAACTCAGTTACAATTATCGTTCCGTCTAACCATCCAACCTTATGTTCGATTCAGACGCTCGTATGTGTAACGGAAGAACCGTTACATGGTAGGTGTATCTAAATATACAGCATAACGATATAATCGGAGACAACCCAGATACAATGATTGTTCAATCTATCCATTCAACCTTATGTTCGATTCGGTTGCTCGTATGTATAACGGAAGAACAGTTACCTGGTTAGACATAATATATAATAATCATCACGAATTAATCGAATACAACCCAGATACGATGATTGTTCAGTCTATCTATACAACCTTCTGTTCAGTTCAGTCGCTCTTATGTATAACTGGAGAACAGTTACCTGGTGAGTATAACTATATAAACATCATCACGATATAATCGAATACAACCCCAGATACGATCATTGTTTAGTATATCCATTCAACCTTCTGTTCAATTCAGTCGCTCGTATGTATAACGGAAGAACAGTTACTTGGTGAGTATAACTATATAAACATAATCGAATACAACTCAGATACGATGATTGTTCAATCTATCCATTCAACCTTATGTTCGATTCGGTTGCTCGTATGTATATCGAAAGAACAGGTACCTGGTGAGTATAACTATATAAACATAATCGAATACAACTCAGATACGATGATTGTTCAATCTATCCATTTAACCTTCTGCTCGATTCGGTCGCTTGTATGTAAAACGGAAGAACAGTTACCTGGTGAGTATTGCTATACAAACATCATCACGATATCATCGAATACAACTCAGAGATACAATTATCGTTTCGTCTAACCATTTAACCTTCTGTTCGATTCAGTCGCTAGTATGTGTAACGGAAGTACCGTCACCTGGTTTGTATCACTATATATACAGTATTGCGATATAATCGGATACCACCCAGATACATTGATTGTTCAGTCTATCCATTCAACTTTCTGTTCGTTTCGGTCGCTCGTAAGTAAAACGGGAATACCGTCACCTCATGTGTATAACTATATACACAGCATAACATCATAATCGAATACAACCCAGATACTATCCATTCAACCTTCTGTTCGATTCGGTTGCTCGTATGTATAACGAAAAAACAGTAACCTGGTGAGTATTTCTATATGAACGTCATCACGATATAATCGAATACAACTCAGATACAATGATCATTCCGTCTATCCATCCAACCTTCTGTTCGATTGGGTCGCTCGTATGTATAACGCAAGAACAGTCACCTGGTGAGTATTACTATATAAACATCACCACGATATTATCGAATACAACTCAGTTACAATTATAGTTTCGTCTAACCATCCAACTTTATGTTCGATTCAGATGCTCGTATGTGTAACGAAAGAACCGTTACATGGTAGGTGTAACTAAATATACAGCATAACGATATAATCGGAGACAACCCAGATACAATGATTGTTCAATCTATATCCATCCAACCTTATGTTCGATTCGGTTAATCGTATGTATAACGGAAGAACTGTTGCCTGGTTAGACATACTATATGATAATAATCACGATATAATCAAATACAACCCCAGATACGATTATTGTTTAGTCTATCCATTCAACTTTCTGTTCAATTCAGTCGCTCGTATGTATAACGGAAGAACAGTTACTTGGTGAGTATAACTATATAAACATAATCGAATACAACTCAGATACGATGATTGTTCAATCTATCCATTCAACCTTATGTTCGATTCGGTTGCTCGTATGTATAACGAAAGAACAGGTACCTGGTGAGTATAACTATATAAACATAATCGAATACAACTCAGATACGATGATTGTTCAATCTATCCATTCAACCTTCTGCTCGATTCGGTCACTTGTATGTAAAACTGAAGGACAGTTACCTGGTGAGTATTGCTATATAAACATCATCACGATATCATCGAATACAACTCAGATACAATTATCGTTTCGTCTAACCATTCAACATTCTGTTCGATTCAGTCGCTAGTATGTATAACGGAAGAACAGTTACCTGGTGAGTATAACTATATAAACATAATCGAATACAACCCAGATACGATGATTGTTCAAACCATACTAAATTTAACCTTCTGCTCGATTCGGTCGCTTGTATGTAACACGGAAGAACAGTTACCTGGTGAGTATTGCTATATAAACATCATCACGATATCATCGAATACAACTCAGATTCAATTATCGTTTCGTCTTACCATTTAACCTTAAGTTCGATTCAGTCGCTAGTATGTGTAACGGAAGTACCGTCACCTGGTAAGTATCACTATATATACAGTATTGCGATATAATCGGATACCAACCAGATACATTGATTGTTCAGTCTATCCATTCAACTTTCTGTTCGTTTCGGTCGCTCGTATGTAAAACGGGTATACCGTCACCTAGTGTGTATAACTATATACACAGCATAACATCATAATCGAATACTACTCAGATACTATCCATTCAACCTTCTGTTCGATTCGGTCGCTTGTATGTAAAACGGAAGAACAGTCACCTGGTGAGTATTTCTAAATGAACGTCATCACGATATAATCGAATACAACTCAGATACAATGATCATTCCGTCTATCCATCCAACCTTCTGTTCGATTGGGTCGCTCGTATGTATAACGCAAGAACAGTCACCTGGTGAGTATAACCATATAAACATCACCACGATATAATCGAATACAACTCAGTTACATTTATCGTTCCGTCTAACCATCCAACCTTATATAATCGGAGACAACCCAGATACAATGATTGTTCAATCTATCCATCCAACCTTATGTTCGATTCGGTTGCTCGTATGTATAACGGAAGAACTGTAACCTGGTTAGACATACTATATGATAATAATCACGATATAATCAAATACAACCCAGATACGATGAATGTTCAGTCTATCCATTCAACCTTCTGTTCAGTTCAGTCGCTCTTATGTATAACTGGAAAACAGTTTCCTGGTGAGTATAACTATATGAACATCATCAAGATATAATCGACTACAACCCCAGATACGATTATTGTTTAGTCTATCCATTCAACCTTCCGTTCAATTCAGTCGCTCGTATGTATAACGGAAGAACAGTTACCTGGTGAGTATAACTATATAAACATAATCGAATACAACCCAGATACGATGATTGTTCAAACCATACTAAATTTAACCTTCTGCTCGATTCGGTCGCTTGTATGTAAAACGGAAGAACAGTTACCTGGTGAGTATTGCTATATAAACATCATCACGATATCATCGAATACAACTCAGATTCAATTATCGTTTCGTCTTACCATTTAACCTTAAGTTCGATTCAGTCGCTAGTATGTGTAACGGAAGTACCGTCACCTGGTAAGTATCACTATATATACAGTATTGCGATATAATCGGATACCAACCAGATACATTGATTGTTCAGTCTATCCATTCAACTTTCTGTTCGTTTCGGTCGCTCGTATGTAAAACAGGTATACCGTCACCTAGTGTGTATAACTATATACACAGCATAACATCATAATCGAATACTACTCAGATACTATCCATTCAACCTTCTGTTCGATTCGGTCGCTTGTATGTAAAACGGAAGAACAGTCACCTGGTGAGTATTTCTAAATGAACGTCATCACGATATAATCGAATACAACTCAGATACAATGATCATTCCGTCTATCCATCCAACCTTCTGTTCGATTGGGTCGCTCGTATGTATAACGCAAGAACAGTCACCTGGTGAGTATAACTAAATAAACATCACCACGATATAATCGAATACAACTCAGTTACATTTATCGTTCCGTCTAACCATCCAACCTTATATAATCGGAGACAACCCAGATACAATGATTGTTCAATCTATCCATCCAACCTTATGTTCGATTCGGTTGCTCGTATGTATAACGGAAGAACTGTTACCTGGTTAGACATACTATATGATAATAATCACGATATAATCAAATACAACCCAGATACGATGAATGTTCAGTCTATCCATTCAACCTTCTGTTCAGTTCAGTCGCTCTTATGTATAACTGGAAAACAGTTTCCTGGTGAGTATAACTATATGAACATCATCAAGATATAATCGAATACAACCCCAGATACGATTATTGTTTAGTCTATCCATTCAACCTTCCGTTCAATTCAGTCGCTCGTATGTATAACGGAAGAACAGTTACCTGGTGAGTATAACTATATAAACATAATCGAATACAACCCAGATACGATGATTTTTCAATTTATACTAAATTTAAGCTTCTGCTCTATTCGGTCGCTTGTATGTAAAACGGAAAAACAGTTACCTGGTGAGTATTGCTATATAAACATTATCACGATATCATCGAATACAACTCAGATACAATTATCGTTTCGTCTAACCATTTAACCTTCTGTTCGATTCAGGCGCTAGTATATGTAACGGAAGTACCGTCACCTGGTAAGTATTACTATATATACAGTATTGCGATATAATCGGATACCACCCAGATACATTGATTGTTCAGTCTATCCATTCAACTTTCTGTTCGTTTCGGTCGCTCGTATGTAAAATGGGAATACCGTCACCTTATGTGCATAACTATATACACAGCATAACATCATAATCGAAAACAACCCAGATACTATCCATTCAACCTTCTGTTCGATTCGTCTGCTCGTATGTATAACGAAAGAAAAGTAACCTGGTGAGTATTTCTATATGAACGTCATCACGATATAATCGAATACAACTCAGATACAATGATCATTCCGTCTATCCATCCAACCTTCTGTTCGATTGAGTCGTTTGTATGTATAACGCAAGAACAGTCACCTGGTGAGTATTACTATATGAACATCACCACGATATAATCGAATACAACTCAGTTACAATTATCGTTCCGTCTAACCATCCAACCTCATGTTCGATTCAGACGCTCGTATGTGTAACGAAAGAACCGTTACCTGGTAGGTGTAACTAAATATACAGCATAACGATATAATCGGAGACTACCCAGATACAATGATTGTTCTATTTATCCATCCAACCTTATGTTCGATTCGGTTGCTCGTATGTATAACGGAAGAACTGTTACCTGGTTAGACATACTATATGATAATAATCACGATATAATCAAATACAACCCAGATACGATGAATGTTCAGTCTATCCATTCAACCTTCTGTTCAGTTCAGTCGCTCTTATGTATAACTGGAGAACATTTTTCTGGTGAGTATAACTATATGAACATCATCAAGATATAATTGAATACAACCCCAGATACGATTATTGTTTAGTCTATCCATTCAACCTTCTGTTCAATTCAGTCGCTCGTATGTATAACGGAAGAACAGTTACCTGGTGAGTATAACTATATGAACGTCATCACGATATAATCGAATACAACTTAGTTACAATATCGTTCCGTCTAACCATCCAACCTTATGTTCGATTCAGACGCTCGTATGTGTAACGGAGGAACCGTTACATGGTAGGTGTAGTTAAATATACAACATAACGATATAATCGGAGACAACCCAGATACAATGATTGTTCAATCTATCCATTCAGCCTTATGTTCGATTCGGTTGCTAGTATGTATAACGAAAGAACAGTTACCTGGTTAGACATAATATATAATAATCATCACGAAATAATCGAATACAACCCAGATACGATGATTGTTCAGTCTATCCATTCAATCTTCTGTTCAGTTCAGTCGCTCTTATGTATAACTGGAGAACAGTTACCTGGTGAGTACCGTCTCCTAGTGTGTATAACTATATACACAGCATAACATCATAATCGAATACAACCCATATACTATCCATTCAACCTTCTGTTCAATTCAGTCGCTCGTATGTATAACGGAAGAACAGTTACCTGGTGAGTATAACTATATAAACATAATCGAATACAACCCAGATACGATGATTGTTCAATCTATACTGAATTCAACCTTCTGCTCGATTCGGTCGCTTGTATGTAAAACGGAAGAACAGTTACCTGGTGAGTATTGCTATATAAACATCATCACGATATCATCGAATACAACTCAGATACAATTATCGTTTCGTCTAACCATTCAACATTCTGTTCGATTCAGTCGCTAGTATGTGTAACGGAAGTATCGTCACCTGGTAAGTATCACTATATATACAGTATTGCGATATAATCGGATACCACCCAGATACATTGATTGTTCAGTCTATCCATTCAACTTTCTTTTCGTTTCGGTCGCTCGTATGTAAAACGGGAATACCGTCTCCTAGTGTGTATAACTATATACACAGCATAACATCATAATCGAATACAACTCATATACTATCCATTCAACCTTCTGTTCAATTCAGTCGCTCGTATGTATAACGGAAGAACAGTTACCTGGTGAGTATAACTATATAAACATAATCGAATACAACCCAGATACGATGATTGTTCAATCTATACTGAATTCAACCTTCTGCTCGATTCGGTCGCTTGTATGTAAAACGGAAGAACAGTTACCTGGTGAGTATTGCTATATAAACATCATCACGATATCATCGAATACAACTCAGATACAATTATCGTTTCGTCTAACCATTTAACCTTCTGTTCGATTCAGTCGCTAGTATGTGTAACGGAAGTACCGTCACCTGGTAAGTATCACTATATATACAGTATTGCGATATAATCGGATACCACCCAGATACATTGATTGTTCAGTCTATCCATTCAACTTTCTGTTCGTTTTGGTCGCTCGTATGTGAAACGGGAATACCGTCACCTTATGTGTATAACTATATACACAGCATAACATTATAATCGAATACAACCCAGATACTATCCATTCAACCTTCTGTTCGATTCGGTTGCTCGTATGTATAACGAAAGAACAGTAACCTGGTGAGTATTTCTATATGAATGTCATCACGATATAATCGAATACAACTTAGTTACAATTATCGTTCCGTCTAACCATCCAACCTTATGTTCGATTCAGACGCTCGTATGTGTAACGAAAGAACCGTTGCATGGTAGGTGTAGTTAAATATACAACATAACGATATAATCGGAGACAACCCAGATACAATGATTGTTCAATCTATCCATTCAACATTATGTTCGATTCGGTTGCTAGTATGTATAACGAAAGAACAGTTACCTGGTTAGACATAATAAATAATAATCATCACGAAATAATCGAATACAACCCAGATACGATGATTGTTCAGTCTATCCATTCAACCTTCTGTTCAGTTCAGTCGCTCTTATGTATAACTGGAGAACAGTTACCTGGTGAGTATAACTATATGAACATCATCACGATATAATCGAATACAACCCCAGATACGATCATTGTTTAGTCTATCCATTCAACCTTCAGTTCAATTCAGTCGCTCGTATGTATAACGGAAGAACAGTTACCTGGTGAGTATAACTATATAAACATAATCGAATACAACTCAGATACGATTATTGTTCAATCTATCCATTCAACCTTATGTTCGATTCGGTTGCTCGTATGTATATCGGAAGAACAGGTACCTGGTGAGTATATCTATATAAACATAATCGAATACAACTCAGATACGATGATTGTTCAATCTATCCATTTAACCTTCTGCTCGATTCGGTCGCTTGTATGTAAAACGGAAGGACAGTTACCTGGTGAGTATTGCTATATAAACATCATCACGATTTCATCGAATACAACTCAGATACAATTATCGTTTCGTCTAACCATTTAACCTTCTGTTCGATTCAGTCGCTAGTATGTGTAACGGAAGTACCGTCACCTGGTAAGTATCACTATATATACAGTATTGCGATATAATCGGATACCACCCAGATACATTGATTGTTCAGTCTATCCATTCAACTTTCTGTTCGTTTCGGTCGCTCGTATGTGAAACGGGAATACCGTCACCTTATGTGTATAACTATATACACAACATAACATCATTATCGAATACAACCCAGATAATATCCATTCAACCTTCTGTTCGATTCGGTTGCTCGTATGTATAACGAAAGAACAGTAACCTGGTGAGTATTTCTATATAAACGTCATCACGATATAATCGAATACAACTTAGTTACAATTATCGTTTCGTCTAACCATCCAACCTTATGTTCGATTCAGACGCTCGTATGTGTAACGAAAGAACCGTTACATGGTAGGTGTAGTTAAATATACAACATAACGTTATAATCGGAGACAACCCAGATACAATGATTGTTCAATCTATCCATTCAACCTTAGGTTCGATTCGGTTGCTAGTATGTATAACGAAAGAACAGTTACCTGGTTAGACATAATATATAATAATCATCACGAAATAATCGAATACAACCCAGATACGATGATTGTTCAGTCTATCCATTCAACCTTCTGTTCAGTTCAGTCGCTCTTATGTATAACTGGAGAACAGTTACCTGGTGAGTATAACTATATGAACATCATCACGATATAATCGAATACAACCCCAGATACGATCATTGTTTAGTCTATCCATTCAACCTTCAGTTCAATTCAGTCGCTCGTATGTATAACGGAAGAACAGTTACCTGGTGAGTATAACTATTTAAACATAATCGAATACAACTCAGATACGATGATTGTTCAATCTATCCATTCAACCTTATGTTCGATTCGCTTGCTCGTATGTATATCGGAAGAACAGGTACCTGGTGAGTATATCTATATAAACATAATCGAATACAACTCAGATACGATGATTGTTCAATCTATCCATTTAACCTTCTGTTCAATTCAGTCGCTCGTATGTAAAACGGAAGGACAGTTACCTGGTGAGTATAACTATATAAACATAATCGAATACAACCCAGATACGATGATTGTTCAATTTATACTGAATTCAACCTTCTGCTCGATTCGGTCGCTTGTATGTAAAACGGAAGAACAGTTACCTGGTGAGTATTGCTATATAAACATCATCACGATATCATCGAATACAACTCAGATACAATTATCGTTTCGTCTAATCATTCAACATTCTGTTCGATTCAGTCGCTAGTATGTGTAACGGAAGTATCGTCACCTGGTAAGTATCACTATATATACAGTATTGCGATATAATCGGATACCACCCAGATACATTGATTGTTCAGTCTATCCATTCAACTTTCTTTTTGTTTCGGTCGCTCGTATGTAAAACGGGAATACCGTCTCCTAGTGTGTATAACTATATACACAGCATAACATCATAATCGAATACAACCCATATACTATCCATTCAACCTTCTGTTCAATTCAGTCGCTCGTATGTATAACGGAAGAACAGTTACCTGTTGAGTATAACTATATAAACATAATCGAATACAACCCAGATACGATGATTGTTCAATCTATACTGAATTCAAACTTCTGCTCGATTCGGTCGCTTGTATGTAAAACGGAAGAACAGTTACCTGGTGAGTATTGCTATATAAACATCATCACGATATCATCGAATACAACTCAGATACAATTATCGTTTCGTCTAACCATTAAACCTTCTGTTCGATTCAGTCGCTAGTATGTGTAACGGAAGTACCGTCACCTGGTAAGTATCACTATATATACAGTATTGCGATATAATCGGATACCACCCAGATACATTGATTGTTCAGTCATCATTTCAACTTTCTGTTCGTTTCGGTCGCTCGTATGTGAAACGGGAATACCGTCACCTTATGTGTATAACTATATACACAGCATAACATCATAATCGAATACAACCCAGATACTATCCATTCAACCTTCTGTTCGATTCGGTTGCTCGTATGTATAACGAAAGAACAGTAACCTGGTGAGTATTTCTATATGAACGGCATCACGATATAATCGAATACAACTTAGTTACAATTATCGTTCCGTCTAACCATCCAACCTTATGTTCGATTCAGACGCTCGTTTGGGTAACGAAAGAACCGTTACATGGTAGGTGTAGTTAAATATACAACATAACGATATAATCGGAGACAACCCAGTTACAATGATTGTTCAATCTATCCATTCAACCTTATGTTCGATTCGGTCGCTAGTATGTATAACGAAAGAACAGTTACCTGGTTAGACATAATATATAATAATCATCACGAAATAATCGAATACAACCCAGATACGATGATTGTTCAGTCTATCCATTCAACCTTCTGTTCAGTTCAGTCGCTCTTATGTATGACTGGAGAACAGTTACCTGGTGAGTATAACTATATGAACATCATCACGATATAATCGAATACAACTCCAGATACGATCATTGTTTAGTCTATCCATTCAACCTTCAGTTCAATTCAGTCGCTCGTATGTATAACGGAAGAACAGTTACCTGGTGAGTATAACTATATAAACATAATCGAATACAACTCAGATACGATGATTGTTCAATCTATCCATTCAACCTTATGTTCGATTCGGTTGCTCGTATGTATATCGGAAGAACAGATACCTGGTGAGTATATCTATATAAACATAATCTAATAAAACTCAGATACGATGATTGTTCAATCTATCCATTTAACCTTCTGCTCGATTCGGTCGCTTGTATGTAAAACGGAAGGACAGTTACCTGGTAAGTATTGCTATATAAACATCATCACGATATCATCGAATACAACTCAGATACAATTATCGTTTCGTCTAACCATTCAACATTCTGTTCGATTCAGTCGCTAGTATGTGTAACGGGAGTATCGTCACCTGGTAAGTATCACTATATATACAGTATTGCGATATAATCGGATACCACCCAGATACATTGATTGTTCAGTCTATCCATTCAACTTTCTTTTCGTTTCGGTCGCTCGTATGTAAAACGGGAAAACCGTCTCCTAGTGTGTATAACTATATACACAGCATAACATCATAATCGAATACAACCCATATACTATCCATTCAACCTTCTGTTCAATCCAGTCGCTCGTATGTATAACGGAAGAACAGTCCTGGTGAGTATAATTATATAAACATAATCGAATACAACCCAGATACGATGATTGTTCAATCTATACTGAATTCAACCTTCTGCTCGATTCGGTCGCTTGTATGTAAAACGGAAGAACAGTTACCTGGTGAGTATTGCTATATAAACATCATCACGATATCATCGAATACAACTCAGATACAATTATCGTTTCGTCTAACCATTTAACCTTCTGTTCGATTCAGTCGCTAGTATGTGTAACGGAAGTACCGTCACCTGGTAAGTATCACTATATATACAGTATTGCGATATAATCGGATACCACCCAGATACATTGATTGTTCAGTCTATCCATTCAACTTTCAGTTCGTTTCGGTCGCTCGTATGTGAAACGGGAATACCGTCACCTTATGTGTATAACTATATCACAGCATAACATCATAATCGAATACAACCCAGATACTATCCATTCAACCTTCTGTTCGATTCGGTTGCTCGTATGTATAACGAAAGAACAGTAACCTGGTGAGTATTTCTATATGAACGTCATCACGATATAATCGAATACAACTTAGTTACAATTATCGTTCCGTCTAACCATCCAACCTTATGTTCGATTCAGACGCTCGTATGTGTAACGAAAGAACCGTTACATGGTAGGTGTAGTTAAATATACAACAAAACGATATAATCGGAGACAACCCAGATACAATGATTGTTCAATCTATCCATTCAACCTTATGTTCGATTCGGTTGCTAGTATGTATAACGAAAGAACAGTTACCTGGTTAGACATAATATATAATAATCATCACGAAATAATCGAATACAACCCAGATACGATGATTGTTCAGTCTATCCATTCAACCTTCTGTTCAGTTCAGTCGCTCTTATGTATAACTGGAGAACAGTTACCTGGTGAGTATAACTATATGAACATCATCACGATATAATCGAATACAACCCCAGATACGATCATTGTTTAGTCTATCCATTCAACCTTCAGTTCAATTCAGTCGCTCGTATGTATAACGGAAGAACAGTTACCTGGTGAGTATAACTATATAAACATAATCGAATACAACTCAGATACGATGATTGTTCAATCTATCCATTCAACCTTATGTTCGATTCGGTTGCTCGTATGTATATCGGAAGAACAGGTACCTGGTGAGTATATCTATATAAACATAATCGAATACAACTCAGATACGATGATTGTTCAATCTATCCATTTAACCTTCTGCTCGATTCGGTCGCTTGTATGTAAAACGGAAGGACAGTTACCTGGTGAGTATTGCTATATAAAAATCATCAAGAAATCATCGAATACAACTCAGATACAATTATCGTTTCGTCTAACCATTCAACATTCTGTTCGATTCAGTCGCTAGTATGTGTAACGGAAGTATCGTCACCTGGTAAGTATCACTATATATACAGTATTGCGATATAATCGGATACCACCCAGATACATTGATTGTTCAGTCTATCCATTCAACTTTCTTTTCGTTTCGGTCGCTCGTATGTAAAACGGGAATACCGTCTCCTAGTGTGTATAACTATATACACAGCATAACATCATAATCGAATACAACCCATATACTATCCATTCAACCTTCTGTTCAATTCAGTCGCTCGTATGTATAACGAAAGAACAGTTACCTGGTGAGTATAACTATATAAACATAATCGAATACAACCCAGATACGATGATTGTTCAATCTATACTGAATTCAACCTTCTACTCGATTCGGTCGCTTGTATGTAAAACGGAAGAACAGTTACCTGGTGAGTATTGCTATATAAACATCATCACGATATCATCGAATACAACTCAGATACAATTATCGTTTCGTCTAACCATTTAACCTTCTGTTCGATTCAGTCGCTAGTATGTGTAACGGAAGTACCGTCACCTGGTAAGTATCACTATATATACAGTATTGCGATATAATCGGATACCACCCAGATACATTGATTGTTCAGTCTATCCATTCAACTTTCTGTTCGTTTTGGTCGCTCGTATGTGAAACGGGAATACCGTCACCTTATGTGTATAAATATATCACAGCATAACTTCATAATCGAATACAATTCAGATACTATCCATTCAACCTTCTGTTCGATTCGGTTGCTCGTATGTATAACGAAAGAACAGTAACCTGGTGAGTATTTCTATATGAACGTCATCACGATATAATCGAATACAACTTAGTTACAATTATCGTTCCGTCTAACCATCCAACCTTATGTTCGATTCAGACGCTCGTATGTGTAACGAAAGAACCGTTACATGGTAGGTGTAGTTAAATATACAACATAACGATATAATCGGAGACAACCCAGATACAATGATTGTTCAATCTATCCATTCAACCTTATGTTCGATTCGGTTGCTAGTATGTATAACGAAAGAACAGTTACCTGGTTAGACATAATATATAATAATCATCACGAAATAATCGAATACAACCCAGATACGATGATTGTTCAGTCTATCCATTCAACTTTCTTTTCGTTTCGGTCGCTCGTATGTAAAACGGGAATACCGTCTCCTAGTGTGTATAACTATATACACAGCATAACATCATAATCGAATACAACCCATATACTATCCATTCAACCTTCTGTTCAATTCAGTCGCTCGTATGTATAACGGAAGAACAGTTACCTGGTGAGTATAACTATATAAACATAATCGAATACAACCCAGATACGATGATTGTTCAATCTATACTGAATTCAACATTCTGCTCGATTCGGTCGCTTGTATGTAAAACGGAAGAACAGTTACCTGGTGAGTATTGCTATATTATCATCATCCAATTTCTGCAGACAAGAAGGAGAACATGGTGGAGTTGCTGTGTATGTAAAAGAAGGAATAAAAGCAGTGATTTGTGAAAAAATAACTAATCTAGCAATATCTGTAGATTTTGAATGTGCGGGTGTAGAATGCAGGTTGGAGAAAATTAAAATTATTATCATAACCATATATAGGTCCCCCATGGGAAATTTAAATACATTTTTTGACTCCATGGAAAATATGCTATGCAGAATCTTTGAGGAAAATGTACTTATCTTCATTGCTGGTGACTTCAACATTGACCTCTCAAATGAAAACCCTAATAGTCTGAAGTTAATATCTCTTATGAAATCCTATGATCTAACCAAACAATCCATAACTTCACAAGAATAACGCAAAATTCAAATAGTATTATAGATAATATATTCACCAACTATGAAGATGAGTATGATGCAATCATAATGAATACACATATCTCTGATCACACTGCACAAAAAATTACTTTCAACATTGATAAAGATAATGAAAGAGAATGGTATTACAGAAGATTCTTCAATGAAGAGAACAAACAAAAATTCATTTTATCTCTCAAACAGCTGTCCTGGGATAATGTTTTTGACACAATAAATTCAAATGTTAATAAACAATGGTCACTTTTCTCAAGTGAATACCTGAGAGTTTTCAATGAATGTTTTCCAGTAACTAAAACAAAAAAATATAACAAAAAATTTACTTATCCTGACAATGATGAAATAAATGAATGCAAAAGAAGGTTGGATATACTGTTAGTCATGCTGAGAAATGACAATGCCTACAGGGAACAGTACAAACAGGTTAGGAATGAATACAATAATCTGTTAGAGAAAGCAAAGCAAAATAGGTATAAAACCAAAATTAGTCAGTCTGATAACAAGAGCAAATCAATGTGGGCCATTCACAATGAAGTCACAGGAAAAAATGTAAAGCATGATAACTTCCCAATGGAAGGAAATCCTTACGCAAATGCAAATAATTACAACAAACACTTAGTAAATATCATACCAAAATTAACTGCAAATATGAAAAATGTTACTTTTGAATGTCACATAAAGGAAAACAACAAATCTATGTACTTTAAACCATTGAAACCAAAAGATATCTTAGAATTAGCGAAAAATCTCAAAAATAAACACAGCAGTGGATATGACGAAATACCCACAAGTTTGATAAAAGTTTGCATAGGTGAAATTAATAATGTGTTATGTCACATAATAAATAATTCTTTTAAGTTTGGGATTTTTCCAGAAGATTTGAAACCAGCAATTATAAAACCGATATTCAAAAAGGGAAATCGACAAGCACTGGAAAATTACAGACCAATAAGCTTGGTGCCCAGTTTTTCAAAATTGTTTGAAATGGCTGCATGTAACCAAATTGTTAACTTCATGAACTTGTGTAATTTATTCAGTAAAACCCAACATGGGTACTTGAAAGGTAGATCAACGCAGACTGCTATTTTCCAGTTCATAAAACACATTAACGAAATAATGGAGAATAAACAAATTGGTCTTGGCATCTTTCTTGACTTGTCGAAGGCCTATGACTGCCTGAGTCATAATTTACTGTTGAAAAAATTGGATATGTATGGAATTCGAGGGAATATGTTAAAATGGGTCAAATCATTTCTGGAAAATAGAAGACAAAAAGTGACTTTGAATATAGAGGGCAATACTGTTGAATCGGAATTTTTAGACATACACACTGGCATTCCTCAGGGAAGTCTGATAGGACCAATTCTTTTTGTTATTTTTTGTAATGACTTGGGTGAATTGAGTGAAAACAATATAACCAACTTTGCAGATGATACCAGCATTCTAATAGGAGATGAAACTTACCCAGAGCTGATTGAGAGTGCGAATAAATTATTGGCTGAAGTTAAACAGTGGTATCTGAGTAACAAATTCATTTTAAACAAAGAAAAAACAAATATCCTGCTGTTCAGAACCAATCAATTGAAAATCGATATCCCTGAAACTGTAACACTTTTGGGTGAGAGACATCCAGTTGCAGAAAATACAAAATTTCTAGGCATAAACGTTAGTCAACATCTAACTTACAATCAGCATATTGAAAATGTAAGTATGAAACTCAACAAAATCTGTTATAGTTTCAGGATACTCAAAAGATATCTAGATATAGATAGTCTTAGAATAATGTATTTAGCAAATTTTGAATCACAAATTAGATATGCAATAATATTTTGGGGAGGCAGTTCGGATATTCAAAAAATATTTACTATACAAAAGAGGATTATTAGGGTCATGTATAAAATGAATTACAGGGAAACATGCAGAGGGGTTTTTAAAGGAAACAATTTATCAACAACATATGCTATTTACATTTACGAATGTTTATTATTCTTCTATAAAAATAGATTCACAATATTTAATGATGTTCACCCAATGCATGCATATAATATGAGAAGTATTGTTGCCAACTATCCAAGACATCATTTGACTATAACAGAGAGAAGTGCACACTATATGTGTTTGAAAATGTTTAATAAACTACCAACTGCATTGAAATGTATAACTACTGTGAAAAACTTTAAGAAAGCGATAAAAAAATGTCTTCTAGATATCGAACCCTATAGCATCCAAGAATACTTAGACAATATATAATGCTTCACCATGTCATGTATGAATTGCCGACACTATTCCATCTTTATACCCTACAATTACACTGTGTTTTTGTTTCTGTATACCTTTGGAATAAAGATTATTATTATTATTATTATTATTATTATTATTATTATTATTATTATTATTATTATTATTATTATTATTATTATTATTATTATTATTATTAACATCATCACGATATCATCGAATACAACTCAGATACAATTATCGTTTCGTCTAACCATTTAACCTTCTGTTCGATTCAGTCGCTAGTATGTGTAACGGAAGTACCGTCACCTGGTGAGTATCACTATATATACAGTATTGCGATATAATCGGATACCACCCAGATACATTGATTGTTCAGTCTATCCATTCAACTTTCTGTTCGTTTCGGTCGCTCGTATGTGAAACGGGAATACCGTCACCTTATGTGTATAACTATATACACAGCATAACATCATAATCGAATACAACCGAGATACTATCCATTCAACCTTCTGTTCAATTCAGTCGCTCGTATGTATAACGGTAGAACAGTTACCTGGTGAGTATAACTATATAAACATAATCGAATACAACCCAGATACGATGATTGTTCAATCTATACTGAATTCAACCTTCTGCTCGATTCGGTCGCTTGTATGTAAAACGGAAGAACAGTTACCTGGTGAGTATTGCTATATAAACATCATCACGATATCATCGAATACAACTCAGATACAATTATCGTTTCATCTAACCATTTAACCTTCTGTTCGATTCAGTCGCTAGTATGTGTAACGGAAGTACCGTCACCTGGTAAGTATCACTATATATACAGTATTGCGATATAATCGGATACCACCCAGATACATTGATTGTTCAGTCTATCCATTCAACTTTCTGTTCGTTTCGGTCGCTCGTATGTGAAACGGGAATACCGTCACCTTATGTGTATAACTATATCACAGCATAACATCATAATCGAATACAATTCAGATACTATCCATTCAACCTTCTGTTCGATTCGGTTGCTCGTATGTATAACGAAAGAACAGTAACCTGGTGAGTATTTCTATATGAACGTCATCACGATATAATCGAATACAACTTAGTTACAATTATCGTTCCGTCTAACCATCCAACCTTATGTTCGATTCAGACGCTCGTATGTGTAACGAAAGAACCGTTACATGGTAGGTGTGGTTAAATATACAACATAACGATATAATCGGAGACAACCCAGATACAATGATTGTTCAATCTATCCATTCAACTTTATGTTCGATTCGGTTGCTAGTATGTATAACGAAAGAACAGTTACCTGGTTAGACATAATATATAATAATCATCACGAAATAATCGAATACAACCCAGATACGATGATTGTTCAGTCTATCCATTCAACCTTCTTTTCAGTTCAGTCGCTCTTATGTATAACTGAAGAACAGTTACCTGGTGAGTATAACTATATGAACATCATCACGATATAATCGAATACAACCCCAGATACGATCATTGTTTAGTCTATCCATTCAACCTTCAGTTCAATTCAGTCGCTCGTATGTATAACGGAAGAACAGTTACCTGGTGAGTATAACTATATAAACATAATCGAATACAACTCAGATACGATGATTGTTCAATCTATCCATTCAACCTTATGTTCGATTCGGTTGCTCGTATGTATATCGGAAGAACAGGTACCTGGTGAGTATATCTATATAAACATAATCGAATACAACTCAGATACGATGATTGTTCAATCTATCCATTTAACCTTCTACTCGATTCGGTCGCTTGTATGTAAAACGGAAGGACAGTTACCTGGTGAGTATTGCTATATAAACATCATCATGATATCATCGAATACAACTCAGATACAATTATCGTTTCGTCTAACCATTCAACATTCTGTTCGATTCAGTCGCTAGTATGTGTAACGGAAGTATCGTCACCTGGTGAGTATCACTATATATACAGTATTGCGATATTATCGGATACCACCCAGATACATTGATTGTTCAGTCTATCCATTCAACTTTCTTTTCGTTTCGGTCGCTCGTATGTAAAAAGGGAATACCGTCTCCTAGTGTGTATAACTATATACACAGCATAACATCATAATCGAATACAACCCATATACTATCCATTCAACCTTCTGTTCAATTCAGTCGCTCGTATGTATAACGGAAGAACAGTTACCTGGTGAGTATAACTATATAAACATAATCGAATACAACCCAGATACGATGATTGTTCAATCTATACTGAATTCAACATTCTGCTCGATTCGGTCGCTTGTATGTAAAACGGAAGAACAGTTACCTGGTGAGTATTGCTATATAAACATCATCACGATATCATCGAATACAACTCAGATACAATTATCGTTTCGTCTAACCATTTAACCTTCTGTTCGATTCAGTCGCTAGTATGTGTAACGGAAGTACCGTCACCTGGTAAGTATCACTATATATACAGTATTGCGATATAATCGGATACCACCCAGATACATTGATTGTTCAGTCTATCCATTCAACTTTCTGTTCGTTTCGGTCGCTCGTATGTGAAACGGGAATACCGTCACCTTATGTGTATAACTATATACACAGCATAACATCATAATCGAATACAACCCAGATACTATCCATTCAACCTTCTGTTCAATTCAGTATGTATAACGGAAGAACAGTTACCTGGTGAGTATAACTATATAAACATAATCGAATACAACCCAGATACGATGATTGTTCAATCTATACTGAATTCAACCTTCTGCTCGATTCGGTCGCTTGTATGTAAAACGGAAGAACAGTTACCTGGTGAGTATTGCTATATAAACATCATCACGATATCATCGAATACAACTCAGAACTATATCACAGCATAACATCATAATCGAATACAATTCAGATACTATCCATTCAACCTTCTGTTCGATTGCTCGTATGTATTACGAAAGAACAGTAACCTGGTGAGTATTTCTATATGAACGTCATCACGATATAATCGAATACAACTTAGTTACAATTATCGTTCCGTCTAACCATCCAACCTTATGTTCGATTCAGACGCTCGTATGTGTAACGAAAGAACCGTTACATGGTAGGTGTAGTTAAATATACAACATAACGATATAATCGGAGACAACCCAGATACAATGATTGTTCAATCTATCCATTCAACCTTATGTTCGATTCGGTTGCTAGTATGTATAACGAAAGAACAGTTACCTGGTTAGACATAATATATAATAATCATCACGAAATAATCGAATACAACCCAGATACGATGATTGTTCAGTCTATCCATTCAACCTTCTGTTCAGTTCAGTCGCTCTTATGTATAACTGGAGAACAGTTACCTGGTGAGTATAACTATATGAACATCATCACGATATAATCGAATACAACCCCAGATACGAACATTGTTTAGTCTATCCATTCAACCTTCAGTTCAATTCAGTCGCTCGTATGTATAACGGAAGAACAGTTACCTGGTGAGTATAACTATATAAACATAATCGAATACAACTCAGATACGATGATTGTTCAATCTATCCATTCAACCTTATGTTCGATTCGGTTGCTCGTATGTATATCGGAAGAACAGGTACCTGGTGAGTATATCTATATAAACATAATCGAATACAACTCAGATACGATGATTGTTCAATCTATCCATTTCACCTTCTGCTCGATTCGGTCGCTTGTATGTAAAACGGAAGGACAGTAACCTGGTGAGTATTGCTATATAAACATCATCATGATATCATCAAATACAACTCAGATACAATTATCGTTTCGTCTAACCATTCAACATTCTGTTCGATTCAGTCGCTAGTATGTGTAACGGAAGTATCGTCACCTGGTAAGTATCACTATATATACAGTATTGCGATATAATCGGATACCACCCAGATACATTGATTGTTCAGTCTATCCATTCAACTTTCTTTTCGTTTCGGTCGCTCGTATGTAAAACGGGAATACCGTCTCCTAGTGTGTATAACTATATACACAGCATAACATCATAATCGAATACAACCCATATACTATCCATTCAACCTTCTGTTCAATTCAGTCGCTCGTATGTATAACGGAGGAACAGTTACCTGGTGAGTATAACTATATAAACATAATCGAATACAACCCAGATACGATGATTGTTCAATCTATACTGAATTCAACATTCTGCTCGATTCGGTCGCTTGTATGTAAAACGGAAGAACAGTTACCTGGTGAGTATTGCTATATAAACATCATCACGATATCATCGAATACAACTCAGATACAATTATCGTTTCGTCTAACCATTTAACCTTCTGTTCGATTCAGTCGCTAGTATGTGTAACGGAAGTACCGTCACCTGGTAAGTATCACTATATATACAGTATTGCGATATAATCGGATACCACCCAGATACATTGATTGTTCAGTCTATCCATTCAACTTTCTGTTCGTTTCGGTCGCTCGTATGTGAAACGGGAATACCGTCACCTTATGTGTATAACTATATACACAGCATAACATCATAATCGAATACAACCCAGATACTATCCATTCAACCTTCTGTTCAATTCAGTCGCTCGTATGTATAACGGAAGAACAGTTACCTGGTGAGTATAACTATATAAACATAATCGAATACAACCCAGATACGATGATTGTTCAATCTATACTGAATTCAACCTTCTGCTCGATTCGGTCGCTTGTATGTAAAACGGAAGAACAGTTACCTGGTGAGTATTGCTATATAAACATCATCACGATATCATCGAATACAACTCAGATACAATTATCATTTCATCTAACCATTCAACCTTCTGTTCGATTCAGTCGCTAGTATGTGTAACAGAAGTACCGTCACCTGGTAAGTATCACTATATATACAGTATTGCGATATAATCGGATACCACCCAGATACATTGATTGTTCAGTCTATCCATTCAACTTTCTGTTCGTTTCGGTCGCTCGTATGTGAAACGGGAATACCGTCACCTTATGTGTATAACTATATCACAGCATAACATCATAATCGAATACAATTCAGATACTATCCATTCAACCTTCTGTTCGATTCGGTTGCTCGTATGTATAACGAAAGAACAGTAACCTGGTGAGTATTTCTATATGAACGTCATCACGATATAATCGAATACAACTTAGTTACAATTATCGTTCCGTCTAACCATCCAACCTCATGTTCGATTCAGACGCTCGTATGTGTAACGAAAGAACCGTTACATGGTAGGTGTGGTTAAATATACAACATAACGATATAATCGGAGACAACCCAGATACAATGATTGTTCAATCTATCCATTCAACCTTATGTTCGATTCGGTTGCTAGTATGTATAACGAAAGCACAGTTACCTGGTTAGACATAATATATAATAATCAAAAAATGGATTAGCCATAAATTGGAAAAAATTTTGAGAGAAAAATAGTCTTAGGAAGAAAGAAACATTTGCGATCTGCATTCACAGTGTGAATCGTTGCATGGACTACGAGCAGATATAATTCAATGTTCTGCGTGGTATTTACCAGGAAAGTAGTTGTTTTCTGCTCGTAGTCTACCAGACATTCATTTCAAACTATGTTTGATATTTTTAATTGGATAGACTATTTTTCTCTCATATAATAATCATCACGAAATAATCGAATACAACCCAGATACGATGATTGTTCAGTCTATCCATTCAACCTTCTGTTCAGTTCAGTCGCTCTTATGTATAACTGGAGAACAGTTACCTGGTGAGTATAACTATATGAACATCATCACGATATAATCGAATACAACCCCAGATACGATCATTGTTTAGTCTATCCATTCAACCTTCAGTTCAATTCAGTCGCTCGTATGTATAACGGAAGAACAGTTACCTGGTGAGTATAACTATATAAACATAATCGAATACAACTCAGATACGATGATTGTTCAATCTATCCATTCAACCTTATGTTCGATTCGGTTGCTCGTATGTATATCGGAAGAACAGGTACCTGGTGAGTATATCTATATAAACATAATCGAATACAACTCAGATACGATGATTGTTCAATCTATCCATTTAACCTTCTGCTCGATTCGGTCGCTTGTATGTAAAACGGAAGGACAGTAACCTGGTGAGTATTGCTATATAAACATCATCATGATATCATCGAATACAACTCAGATACAATTATCGTTTCGTCTAACCATTCAACATTCTGTTCGATTCAGTCGCTAGTATGTGTAACGGAAGTATCGTCACCTGGTAAGTATCACTATATATACAGTATTGCGATATAATCGGATACCACCCAGATACATTGATTGTTCAGTCTATCCATTCAACTTTCTTTTCGTTTCGGTCGCTCGTATGTTAAACGGGAATACCGTCTCCTAGTGTGTATAACTATATACACAGCATAACATCATAATCGAATACAACCCATATACTATCCATTCAACCTTCTGTTCAATTCAGTCGCTCGTATGTATAACGGAAGAACAGTTACCTGGTGAGTATAACTATATAAACATAATCGAATACAACCCAGATACGATGATTGTTCAATCTATACTGAATTCAACATTCTGCTCGATTCGGTCGCTTGTATGTCAAACGGAAGAACAGTTACCTGGTGAGTATTGCTATATGAACATCATCACGATATCATCGAATACAACTCAGATACAATTATCGTTTCGTCTAACCATTTAACCTTCTGTTCAATTCAGTCGCTAGTATGAGTAACGGAAGTAACGTCACCTGGTAAGTATCACTATATATACAGTATTGCGATATAATCGGATACCACCCAGATACATTGATTGTTCAGTCTATCCATTCAACTTTCTGTTCGTTTCGGTCGCTCGTATGTGAAACGGGAATACCGTCACCTTATGTGTATAACTATATACACAGCATAACATCATAATCGAATACAACCCAGATACTATCCATTCAACCTTCTGTTCAATTCAGTCGCTCGTATGTATAACGGAAGAACAGTTACCTGGTGAGTATAACTATATAAACATAATCGAATACAACCCAGATATGATGATTGTTCAATCTATCCATTCAACCTTATGTTCGATTCGGTTGCTCGTATGTATATCGGAAGAACAGGTACCTGGTGAGTATATCTATATAAACATAATCGAATACAACTCAGATACGATGATTGTTCAATCTATCCATTTAACCTTCTGCTCGATTCGGTCGCTTGTATGTAAAACGGAAGGACAGTTACCTGGTGAGTATTGCTATATAAACATCATCACGATATCATCGAATACAACTCAGATACAATTATCGTTTCGTCTAACCATTCAACATTCTGTTCGATTCAATCGCTAGTATGTGTAACGGAAGTATCGTCACCTGGTAAGTATCACTATATATACAGTATTGCGATATAATCGGATACCACCCAGATACATTGATTGTTCAGTCTATCCATTCAACTTTCTTTTCGTTTCGGTCGCTCGTATATAAAACGGGAATACCGTCTCCTAGTATGTATAACTATATACACAGCATAACATCATAATCGAATACAACCCATATACTATCCATTCAACCTTCTGTTCAATTCAGTCGCTCGTATGTATAACGGAAAAACAGTTACCTGGTGAGTATAACTATATAAACATAATCGAATACAACCCAGATACGATGATTGTTCAATCTATACTGAATTCAACCTTCTGCTCGATTCGGTCGCTTGTATGTAAAACGGAAGAACAGTTACCTGGTGAGTATTGCCATATAAACATCATCACGATATCATCGAATACAACTCAGATACAATTATCGTTTCGTCTATCCATTTAACCTTCTGTTCGATTCAGTCGCTAGTATGTGTAACGGAAGTACCGTCACCTGGTAAGTATCACTATATATATACAGTATTGCGATAAAATCGGATACCACCCAGATACATTGATTGTTCAGTCTATCCATTCAACTTTCTGTTCGTTTCGGTCGCTCGTATGTGAAACGGGAATACCGTCACCTTATGTGTATAACTATATCACAGCATAACATCATAATCGATACAAATTCAGATACTATCCATTCAACCTTCTGTTCGATTCGGTTGCTCGTATGTATAACGAAAGAACAGTAACCTGGTGAGTATTTCTATATGAACGTCATCACGATATAATCGAATACAACTTAGTTACAATTATCGTTCCGTCTAACCATCCAACCTTATGTTCGATTCAGACGCTCGTATGTGTAACGAAAGAACCGTTACATGGTAGGTGTGGTTAAATATACAACATAACGATATAATCGGAGACAACCCAGATACAATGATTGTTCAATCTATCCATTCAACCTTATGTTCGATTCGGTTGCTAGTATGTATAACGAAAGAACAGTTACCTGGTTAGACATAATATATAATAATCATCACGAAATAATCGAATACAACCCAGATACGATGATTGTTCAGTCTATCCATTCAACCTTCTGTTCAGTTCAGTCGCTCTTATGTATAACTGGAGAACAGTTACCTGGTGAGTATAACTATATGAACATCATCACGATATAATCGAATACAACCCCAGATACGATCATTGTTTAGTCTATCCATTCAACCTTCTGTTCAATTCAGTCGCTCGTATGTATAACGGAAGAACAGTTACCTGGTGAGTATAACTATATAAACATAATCGAATACAACCCAGATATGATGATTGTTCAATCTATCCATTCAACTTTATGTTCGATTCGGTTGCTCGTATGTATATCGGAAGAACAGGTACCTGGTGAGTATATCTATATAAACATAATCGAATACAACTCAGATACGATGATTGTTCAATCTATCCATTTAACCTTCTGCTCGATTCGGTCGCTTGTATGTAAAACGGAAGGACAGTTACCTGGTGAGTATTGCTATATAAACATCATCACGATATCATCGAATACAACTCAGATACAATTATCGTTTCGTCTAACCATTCAACATTCTGTTCGATTCAATCGCTAGTATGTGTAACGGAAGTATCGTCACCTGGTAAGTATCACTATATATACAGTATTGCGATATAATCGGATACCACCCAGATACATTGATTGTTCAGTCTATCCATTCAACTTTCTTTTCGTTTCGGTCGCTCGTATATAAAACGGGAATACCGTCTCCTAGTATGTATAACTATATACACAGCATAACATCATAATCGAATACAACCCATATACTATCCATTCAACCTTCTGTTCAATTCAGTCGCTCGTATGTATAACGGAAAAACAGTTACCTGGTGAGTATAACTATATAAACATAATCGAATACAACCCAGATACGATGATTGTTCAATCTATACTGAATTCAACCTTCTGCTCGATTCGGTCGCTTGTATGTAAAACGGAAGAACAGTTACCTGGTGAGTATTGCCATATAAACATCATCACGATATCATCGAATACAACTCAGATACAATTATCGTTTCGTCTAACCATTTAACCTTCTGTTCGATTCAGTCGCTAGTATGTGTAACGGAAGTACCGTCACCTGGTAAGTATCACTATATATACAGTATTGCGATAAAATCGGATACCACCCAGATACATTGATTGTTCAGTCTATCCATTCAACTTTCTGTTCGTTTCGGTCGCTCGTATGTGAAACGGGAATACCGTCACCTTATGTGTATAACTATATCACAGCATAACATCATAATCGATACAAATTCAGATACTATCCATTCAACCTTCTGTTCGATTCGGTTGCTCGTATGTATAACGAAAGAACAGTAACCTGGTGAGTATTTCTATATGAACGTCATCACGATATAATCGAATACAACTTAGTTACAATTATCGTTCCGTCTAACCATCCAACCTTATGTTCGATTCAGACGCTCGTATGTGTAACGAAAGAACCGTTACATGGTAGGTGTGGTTAAATATACAACATAACGATATAATCGGAGACAACCCAGATACAATGATTGTTCAATCTATCCATTCAACCTTATGTTCGATTCGGTTGCTAGTATGTATAACGAAAGAACAGTTACTTGGTTAGACATAATATATAATAATCATCACGAAATAATCGAATACAACCCAGATACGATGATTGTTCAGTCTATCCATTCAACCTTCTGTTCAGTTCAGTCGCTCTTATGTATAACTGGAGAACAGTTACCTGGTGAGTATAACTATATGAACATCATCACGATATAATCGAATACAACCCCAGATACGATCATTGTTTAGTCTATCCATTCAACCTTCAGTTCAATTCAGTCGCTCGTATGTATAACGGAAGAACACTTACCTGGTGAGTATAACTATATAAACATAATCGAATACAACTCAGATACGATGATTGTTCAATCTATCCATTCAACCTTATGTTCGATTCGGTTGCTCGTATGTATATCGGAAGAACAGGTACCTGGTGAGTATATCTATATAAACATAATCGAATACAACTCAGATACGATGATTGTTCAATCTATCCATTTAACCTTCTGCTCGATTCGGTCGCTTGTATGTAAAACGGAAGGACAGTTACCTGGTGAGTATTGCTATATAAACATCATCATGATATCATCGAATACAACTCAGATACAATTATCGTTTCGTCTAACCATTTAACCTTCTGTTCGATTCAGTCGCTAGTATGTGTAACGGAAGTACCGTCACCTGGTAAGTATCACTATATATACAGTATTGCGATATAATCGGATACCACCCAGATACATTGATTGTTCAGTCTATCCATTCAACTTTCTGTTCGTTTCGGTCGCTCGTATGTGAAACGGGAATACCGTCACCTTATGTGTATAACTATATACACAGCATAACATCATAATCGAATACAACCCAGATACTATCCATTCAACCTTCTGTTCAATTCAGTCGCTCGTATGTATAACGGAAGAACAGTTACCTGGTGAGTATAACTATATAAACATAATCTAATACAACCCAGATACGATGATTGTTCAATCTATACTGAATTCAACCTTCTGCTCGATTCGGTCGCTTGTATGTAAAACGGAAGAACAGTTACCTGGTGAGTATTGCTATATAAACATCATCACTATATCATCGAATACAACTCAGATACAATTATCATTTCATCTAACCATTCAACCTTCTGTTCGATTCAGTCGCTAGTATGTGTAACGGAAGTACCGTCACCTGGTAAGTATCACTATATATACAGTATTGCGATATAATCGGATACCACCCAGATACATTTATTGTTCAGTCTATCCATTCAACTTTCTGTTCGTTTCGGTCGCTCGTATGTGAAACGGGAATACCGTCACCTTATGTGTATAACTATATCACAGCATAACATCATAATCGAATACAATTCAGATACTATCCATTTAACCTTCTGTTCGATTCGGTAGCTCGTATGTATAACGAAAGAACAGTAACCTGGTGAGTATTTCTATATGAACGTCATCACGATATAATCGAAAACAACTTAGTTACAATTATCGTACCGTCTAACCATCCAACCTTATGTTCGATTCAGACGCTCGTATGTGTAACGAAAGAACCGTTACATGGTAGGTGTGGTTAAATATACAACATAACGATATAATCGGAGACAACCCAGATACAATGATTGTTCAATCTATCCATTCAACCTTATGTTCGATTCGGTTGCTAGTATGTATAACGAAAGAACAGTTACCTGGTTAGACATAATATATGATAATCATCACGAAATAATCGAATACAACCCAGATACGATGATTGTTCAGTCTATCCATTCAACCTTCTGTTCAGTTCAGTCGCTCTTATGTATAACTGGAGAACAGTTACCTGGTGAGTATGACTATATGAACATCATCACGATATAATCGAATACAACCCCAGATACGATCATTGTTTAGTCTATCCATTCAACCTTCAGTTCAATTCAGTCGCTCGTATGTATAACGGAAGAACAGTTACCTGGTGAGTATAACTATATAAACATAATCGAATACAACTCAGATACGATGATTGTTCAATCTATCCATTCAACCTTATGTTCGATTCGGTTGCTCGTATGTATATCGGAAGAACAGGTACCTGGTGAGTATATCTATATAAACATAATCGAATACAACTCAGATACGATGATTGTTCAATCTATCCATTTAACCTTCTGCTCGATTCGGTCGCTTGTATGTAAAACGGAAGGACAGTTACCTGGTGAGTATTGCTATATAAACATCATCATGATATCATCGAATACAACTCAGATACAATTATCGTTTCGTCTAACCATTCAACATTCTGTTCGATTCAGTCGCTAGTATGTGTAACGGAAGTATCGTCACCTGGTAAGTATCACTATATATACAGTATTGCGATATAATCGGATACCACCCAGATACATTGATTGTTCAGTCTATCCATTCAACTTTCTTTTCGTTTCGGTCGCTCGTATGTGAAACGGGAATACCGTCTCCTAGTGTGTATAACTATATACACAGCATAACATCATAATCGAATACAACCCATATACTATCCATTCAACCTTCTGTTCAATTCAGTCGCTCGTATGTATAACGGAAGAACAGTTACCTGGTGAGTATAACTATATAAACATAATCGAATACAACCCAGATACGATGATTGTTCAATCTATACTGAATTCAACATTCTGCTCGATTCGGTCGCTTGTATGTAAAACGGAAGAACAGTTACCTGGTGAGTATTGCTATATAAACATCATCACGATATCATCGAATACAACTCAGATACAATTATCGTTTCGTCTAACCATTTAACCTTCTGTTCGATTCAGTCGCTAGTATGTGTAACGGAAGTACCGTCACCTGGTAAGTATCACTATATATACAGTATTGCGATATAATCGGATACCACCCAGATACATTGATTGTTCAGTCTATCCATTCAACTTTCTGTTCGTTTCGGTCGCTCGTATGTGAAACGGGAATACCGTCACCTTATGTGTATAACTATATACACAGCATAACATCATAATCGAATACAACCCAGATACTATCCATTCAACCTTCTGTTCAATTCAGTCGCTCGTATGTATAACGGAAGAACAGTTACCTGGTGAGTATAACTATATAAACATAATCGAATACAACCCAGATACGATGATTGTTCAGTCTATACTGAATTCAACCTTCTGCTCGATTCGGTCGCTTGTATGTAAACGGAAGAACAGTTACCTGGTGAGTATTGCTATATAAACATCATCACGATATCTTCGAATACAACTCAGATACAATTATCGTTTCGTCTAACCATTTAACCTTCTGTTCGATTCAGTCGCTAGTATGTGTTACGGAAGTACCGTCACCTGGTAAGTATCACTATATATACAGTATTGCGATATAATCGGATACCACCCAGATACATTGATTGTTCAGTCTATCCATTCAACTTTCTGTTCGTTTCGGTCGCTCGTATGTGAAACGGGAATACCGTCACCTTATGTGTATAACTATACACAGCATAACATCATAATCGAATACAACCCAGATACTATCCATTCAACCTTCTGTTCGATTCGGTTGCTCGTATGTATAACGAAAGAACAGTTACCTGATGAGTATTTCTATATGAATGTCATCACGATATAATCGAATACAACTTAGTTACAATTATCGTTCCGTCTAACCAACCAACCTTATGTTCGATTCAGACGCTCGTATGTGTAACGAAAGAACCGTTACATGGTAGGTGTAGTTAAATATACAACATAACGATATAACCTTCTGTTCAGTTCAGTCGCTCTTATGTATAACTGGAGAACAGTTACCTGGTGAGTATAACTATATGAACATCATCACGATATAATCGAATACAACCCCAGATACGATCATTGTTTAGTCTATCCATTCAACCTTCAGTTCAATTCAGTCGCTCGTATGTATAACGGAAGAACAGTTACCTGGTGAGTATAACTATATCAACATAATCGAATACAACTCAGATACGATGATTGTTCAATCTATCCATTCAACCTTATGTTCGATTCGGTTGCTCGTATGTATATCGGAAGAACAGGTACCTGGTGAGTATATCTATATAAACATAATCGAATACAACTCAGATACGTTGATTGTTCAATCTA
This sequence comes from Chrysomela aeneicollis, assembly GCA_029955515.1. Classification (NCBI taxonomy): domain Eukaryota; kingdom Metazoa; phylum Arthropoda; class Insecta; order Coleoptera; family Chrysomelidae; genus Chrysomela; species Chrysomela aeneicollis. The sequence goes on along the minus strand of JARUHQ010000005.1, from coordinate 3,918,920 downwards.
TCCATTTAACCTTCTGCTCGATTCGGTCGCTTGTATGTAAAACGGAAGGACAGTTACCTGGTGAGTATTGCTATATAAACATCATCACGATATCATCGAATACAACTCAGATACAATTATCGTTTCGTCTAACCATTCAACATTCTGTTCGATTCAGTCGCTAGTATGTGTAACGGAAGTATCGTCACCTGGTTAGTATCACTATATATACAGTATTGCAATATAATCGGATACCACCCAGATACATTGATTGTTCAGTCTATCCATTCAATTTTCTTTTCGTTTCGGTCGCTCGTATGTAAAACGGGAATACCGTCTCCTAGTGTGTATAACTATATACACAGCATAACATCATAATCGAATACAACCCATATACTATCCATTCAACCTTCTGTTCAATTCAGTCGCTCGTATGTATAACGGAAGAACAGTTACCTGGTGAGTATAACTATATAAACATAATCGAATACAACCCAGATACGATGATTGTTCAATCTATACTGAATTCAACCTTCTGCTCGATTCGGTCGCTTGTATGTAAAACGGAAGAACAGTTACCTGGTGAGTATTGCTATATAAACATCATCACGATATCATCGAATACAACTCAGATACAATTATCGTTTCGTCTAACCATTTAACCTTCTGTTCGATTCAGTCGCTAGTATGTGTAACGGAAGTACCGTCACCTGGTAAGTATCACTATATATACAGTATTGCGATATAATCAGATACCACCCAGATACATTGATTGTTCAGTCTATCCATTCAACTTTCTGTTCGTTTCGGTCGCTCGTATGTGAAACGGGAATACCGTCACCTTATGTGTATAACTATATACACAGCATAACATCATAATCGAATACAACCCAGATACTATCCATTCAACCTTCTGTTCGATTCGGTTGCTCGTATGTATAACGAAAGAACAGTAACCTGGTGAGTATTTCTATATGAACGTCATCACGATATAATCGAATACAACTTAGTTACAATTATCGTTCCGTCTAACCATCCAACCTTATGTTCGATTCAGACGCTCGTATGTGTAACGAAAGAACCGTTACATGGTAGGTGTAGTTAAATATACAACATAACGATATAATCGGAGACAACCCAGATACAATGATTGTTCAATCTATCCATTCAACCTTATGTTCGATTCGGTTGCTAGTATGTATAACGAAAGAACAGTTACCTGGTTAGACATAATATATAATAATCATCACGAAATAATCGAATACAACCCAGATACGATGATTGTTCAGTCTATCCATTCAACCTTCTGTTCAGTTCAGTCGCTCTTATGTATAACTGGAGAACAGTTACCTGGTGAGTATAACTATATGAACATAATCGAATACAACTCAGATTCGATGATTGTTCAATCTATCCATTCAACCTTATGTTCGATTCGGTTGCTCGTATGTATATCGGAAGAACAGGTACCTGGTGAGTATATCTATATAAACATAATCGAATACAACTCAGATACGATGATTGTTCAATCTATACTGAATTCAACCTTCTGCTCGATTCGGTCGCATGTATGTAAACGGAAGAACAGTTACCTGGTGAGTATTGCTATATAAACATCATCACGATATCATCGAATACAACTCAGATACAATTATCGTTTCGTCTAACCATTTAACCTTCTGTTCGATTCAGTCGCCAGTATGTGTAACGGAAGTACCGTCACCTGGTTAGTATCACTATATATACAGTATTGCGATATAATCGGATACCACCCCGATACATTGATTGTTCAGTCTATCCATTCAACTTTCTGTTCGTTTCGGTCGCTCGTATGTGAAACGGGAATACCGTCACCTTATGTGTATAACTATATACACAGCATAACATCATAATCGAATACAACCCAGATACTATCCATTCAACCTTCTGTTCGATTCGGTTGCTCGTATGTATAACGAATGAACAGTAACCTGGTGAGTATTTCTATATGAACGTCATCACGATATAATCGAATACAACTTAGTTACAATTATCGTTCCGTCTAACCATCCAACCTTATGTTCGATTCAGACGCTCGTATGTGTAACGAAAGAACCGTTACATGGTTGGTGTAGTTAAATATACAACATAACGATATAATCGGAGACAACCCAGATACAATGATTGTTCAATCTATCCATTCAACCTTATGTTCGATTCGGTTGCTAGTATGTATAACGAAAGAACAGTTACCTGGTTAGACATAATATATAATAATCATCACGAAATAATCGAATACAACCCAGATACGATGATTGTTCAGTCTATCCATTCAACATTCTGTTCAGTTCAGTCGCTCTTATGTATAACTGGAGAACAGTTACCTGGTGAGTATAACTATATGAACATCATCACGATATAATCGAATACAACCATAGATACGATCATTGTTTAGTCTATCCATTCAACCTTCAGTTTAATTCAGTCGCTCGTATGTATAACGGAAGAACAGTTACCTGGTGAGTATAACTATATAAACATAATCGAATACAACTCAGATACGATGATTGTTCAATTTATCCATTCAACCTTATGTTCGATTCGGTTGCTCGTATGTATATCGGAAGAACAGGTACCTGGTGAGTATATCTATATAAACATAATCGAATACAACTCAGATACGATGATTGTTCAATCTATCCATTTTACCTTCTGCTCGATTCGGTCGCTTGTATGTAAAACGGAAGGACAGTTACCTGGTGAGTATTGCTATATAAACATCATCACGATATCATCGAATACGATCAGATACGATGATTGTTCAATCTATCCATTCAACCTTATGTTCGATTCGGTTGCTCGTATGTATATCGGAAGAACAGGTACCTGGTGAGTATATCTATATAAACATAATCGAATACAACTCAGATACGATGATTGTTCAATCTATCCATTTAACCTTCTGCTCGATTCGGTCGCTTGTATGTAAAACGGAAGGACAGTTACCTGGTGAGTATTGCTATATAAACATCATCACGATATCATCGAATACAACTCAGATACAATTATCGTTTCGTCTAACCATTTAACCTTCTGTTCGATTCAGTCGCTAGTATGTGTAACGGAAGTACCGTCACCTGGTAAGTATCACTATATATACAGTATTGCGATATAATCGGATACCACCCAGATACATTGATTGTTCAGTCTATCCATTCAACTTTCTGTTCGTTTCGGTCGCTCGTATGTGAAACGGGAATACCGTCACCTTATGTGTATAACTATATACACAGCATAACATCATAATCGAATACAACCCAGATACTATCCATTCAACCTTCTGTTCGATTCGGTTGCTCGTATGTATAACGAAAGAACAGTAACCTTGTGAGTATTTCTATATGAACGTCATCACGATATAATCGAATACAACTTAGTTACAGTTATCGTTCCGTCTAACCATCCAACCTTATGTTCGATTCAGACGCTCGTATGTGTAACGAAAGAACCGTTACATGGTAGGTGTAGATAAATATACAACATAACGATATAATCGGAGACAACCCAGATACAATGATTGTTCAATCTATCCATTCAACCTTATGTTCGATTCGGTTGCTAGTATGTATAAAACGAAAGAACAGTTACCTGGTTAGACATAATATATAATAATCATCACGAAATGATCGAATACAACCCAGATACGATGATTGTTCAGTCTATCCATTCAACCTTCTGTTCAGTTCAGTCGCTCTCATGTATAACTGGAGAACAGTTACCTGGTGAGTATAACTATATGAACATCATCACGATATAATCGAATACAACCCCAGATACGATCATTGTATAATAGTCTATCCATTCAACCTTCAGTTCAATTCAGTCGCTCGTGTGTATAACGGAAGAACAGTTACCTGGTGAGTATAACTATATAAACATAATCGAATACAACTCAGATACGATGATTGTTCAATCTATCCATTCAACCTTATGTTCGATTTGGTTGCTCGTATGTATATCGGAAGAACAGGTACCTGGTGAGTATATCTATATAAACATAATCGAATACAACTCAGATACGATGATTGTTCAATCTATCCATTTAACCTTCTGCTCGATTCGGTCGCTTGTATGTAAAACGGAAGGACAGTTACCTGGTGAGTATTGCTATATAAACATCATCACGATATCATCGAATACAACTCAGATACAACCATTCAACATTCTGTTCGATTCAGTCGCTAGTATGTGTAACGGAAGTATCGTCACCTGGTAAGTATCACTATATATACAGTATTGCGATATAATCGGATACCACCCAGATACATTGATTGTTCAGTCTATCCATTCAACTTTCTTTTCGTTTCGGTCGCTCGTATGTAAAACGGGAATACCGTCTCCTAGTGTGTATAACTATATACACAGCATAACATCATAATCGAATACAACCCATATACTATCCATTCAACCTTCTGTTCAATTCAGTCGCTCGTATGTATAACGAAAGAACAGTTACCTGGTGAGTATAACTATATAAACATAATCGAATACAACCCAGATACGATGATTGTTCAATCTATACTGAATTCAACCTTCTGCTCGATTCGGTTGCTTGTATGTAAAACGGAAGAACAGTTACCTGGTGAGTATTGCTATATAAACATCATCACGATATCATCGAATACAACTCAGATACAATTATCGTTTCGTCTGACCATTCAACATTCTGTTCGATTCAGTCGCTAGTATGTGTAACGGAAGTATCGTCACCTGGTAAGTATCACTATATATACAGTATTGCGATATAATCGGATACCCCCAAATACATTGATTGTTCAGTCTATCCATTCAACTTTCTTTTTGTTTCGGTCGCTCGTATGTACAACGGGAATACCGTCTCCTAGTGTGTATAACTATATACACAGCATAACATCATAATCGAATACAACTCATATACTATCCATTCAACCTTCTGTTCAATTCAGTCGCTCATATGTATAACGGAAGAACAGTTACCTGGTGATTATAACTATATAAACATAATCGAATACAACCCAGATACGATGATTGTTCAATCTATACTGAATTCAACCTTTTGCTCGATTCGGTCGCTTGTATGTAAAACGGAAGAACAGTTACCTGGTGAGTATTGCTATATAAACATCATCACGATATCATCGAATACAACTCAGATACAATTATCGTTTCGTCTAACCATTTAACCTTCTGTTCGATTCAGTAGCTAGTATGTGTAACGGAAGTACCGTCACCTGGTAAGTATCACTATATATACAGTATTGCGATATAATCGGATACCACCCAGATACATTGATTGTTCAGTCTATCCATTCAACTTTCTGTTCGTTTCGGTCGCTCGTATGTGAAACGGGAATACCGTCACCTTATGTGTATAACTATATATACAGCATAACATCATAATCGAATGCAACCCAGATACTATCCATTCAACCTTCTGTTCGATTCGGTTGCTCGTATGTATAACGAAAGAACAGTAACCTGGTGACTATAACTATATGAACATCATCACGATATAATCGAATACAACCCCAGATACGATCATTGTATAATAGTCTATCCATTCAACCTTCAGTTCAATTCAGTCGCTCGTGTGTATAACGGAAGAACAGTTACCTGGTGAGTATAACTATATAAACATAATCGAATACAACTCAGATACGATGATTGTTCAATCTATCCATTCAACCTTATGTTCGATTTGGTTGCTCGTATGTATATCGGAAGAACAGGTTCCTGGTGAGTATATCTATATAAACATAATCGAATACAACTCAGATACGATGATTGTTCAATCTATCCATTTAACCTTCTGCTCGATTCGGTCGCTTGTATGTAAAACGGAAGGACAGTTACCTGGTGAGTATTGCTATATAAACATCATCACGATATCATCGAATACAACTCAGATACAACCATTCAACATTCTGTTCGATTCAGTCGCTAGTATGTGTAACGGAAGTATCGTCACCTGGTAAGTATCACTATATATACAGTATTGCGATATAATCGGATACCACCCAGATACATTGATTGTTCAGTCTATCCATTCAACTTTCTTTTCGTTTCGGTCGCTCGTATGTAAAACGGGAATACCGTCTCCTAGTGTGTATAACTATATACACAGCATAACATCATAATCGAATACAACCCATATACTATCCATTCAACCTTCTGTTCAATTCAGTCGCTCGTATGTATAACGAAAGAACAGTTACCTGGTGAGTATAACTATATAAACATAATCGAATACAACCCAGATACGATGATTGTTCAATCTATACTGAATTCAACCTTCTGCTCGATTCGGTTGCTTGTATGTAAAACGGAAGAACAGTTACCTGGTGAGTATTGCTATATAAACATCATCACGATATCATCGAATACAACTCAGATACAATTATCGTTTCGTCTGACCATTCAACATTCTGTTCGATTCAGTCGCTAGTATGTGTAACGGAAGTATCGTCACCTGGTAAGTATCACTATATATACAGTATTGCGATATAATCGGATACCACCCAGATACATTGATTGTTCAGTCTATCCATTCAACTTTCTTTTTGTTTCGGTCGCTCGTATGTACAACGGGAATACCGTCTCCTAGTGTGTATAACTATATACACAGCATAACATCATAATCGAATACAACCCATATACTATCCATTCAACCTTCTGTTCAATTCAGTCGCTCATATGTATAACGGAAGAACAGTTACCTGGTGATTATAACTATATAAACATAATCGAATACAACCCAGATACGATGATTGTTCAATCTATACTGAATTCAACCTTTTGCTCGATTCGGTCGCTTGTATGTAAAACGGAAGAACAGTTACCTGGTGAGTATTGCTATATAAACATCATCACGATATCATCGAATACAACTCAGATACAATTATCGTTTCGTCTAACCATTTAACCTTCTGTTCGATTCAGTAGCTAGTATGTGTAACGGAAGTACCGTCACCTGGTAAGTATCACTATATATACAGTATTGCGATATAATCGGATACCACCCAGATACATTGATTGTTCAGTCTATCCATTCAACTTTCTGTTCGTTTCGGTCGCTCGTATGTGAAACGGGAATACCGTCACCTTATGTGTATAACTATATATACAGCATAACATCATAATCGAATGCAACCCAGATACTATCCATTCAACCTTCTGTTCGATTCGGTTGCTCGTATGTATAACGAAAGAACAGTAACCTGGTGAGTATTTCTATATGAACGCCATCACGATAAAATCGAATACAACTCAGTTACAATTATCGTTCCGTCTAACCATCCAACCTTATGTTCGATTCAGACGCTCGTATGTGTAACGAAAGAACCGTTACATGGTAGGTGTAGTTAAATATACAACATAACGATATAATCGGAGACAACCCAGATACAATGATTGTTCAATCTATCCATTCAACCTTATGTTCGATTCGGTTGCTAGTATGTATAACGAAAGAACAGTTACCTGGTAAGACATAATATATAATAATCATCACGAAATAATCGAATACAACCCAGATACGATGATTGTTCAGTCTATCCATTCAACCTTCTGTTCAGTTCAGTCGCTCTTATGTATAACTGGAGAACAGTTACCTGGTGAGTATAACTATATAAACATAATCGAATACAACTCAGATACGATGATTGTTCAATCTATCCATTCAACCTTATGTTCGATTCAGTTGCTCGTATGTATATCGGAAGAACAGGTACCTGGTGAGTATATCTATATAAACATAATCGAATACAACTCAGATACGATGATTGTTCAATCTATCCATTTAACCTTCTGCTCGATTCGGTCGCTTGTATGTAAAACGGAAGGACAGTTACCTGGTGAGTATTGCTATATAAACATCATCACGATATCATCGAATACAACTCAGATACAATTATCGTTTCGTCTAACCATTTAACCTTCTGTTCGATTCAGTCGCTAGTATGTGTAACGGAAGTACCGTCACCTGGTAAGTATCACTATATATACAGTATTGCGATATAATCGGATACCACCCAGATACATTGATTGTTCAGTCTATCCATTCAACTTTCTGTTCGTTTCGGTCGCTCGTATGTGAAACGGGAATACCGTCACCTTATGTGTATAACTATATACACAGCATAACATCATAATCGAATACAACCCAGATACTATCCATTCAACCTTCTGTTCGATTCGGTTGCTCGTATGTATAACGAAAGAACAGTAACCTTGTGAGTATTTCTATATGAACGTCATCACGATATAATCGAATACAACTTAGTTACAGTTATCGTTCCGTCTAACCATCCAACCTTATGTTCGATTCAGACGCTCGTATGTGTAACGAAAGAACCGTTACATGGTAGGTGTAGATAAATATACAACATAACGATATAATCGGAGACAACCCAGATACAATGATTGTTCAATCTATCCATTCAACCTTATGTTCGATTCGGTTGCTAGTATGTATAAAACGAAAGAACAGTTACCTGGTTAGACATAATATATAATAATCATCACGAAATGATCGAATACAACCCAGATACGATGATTGTTCAGTCTATCCATTAAACCTTCTGTTCAGTTCAGTCGCTCTCATGTATAACTGGAGAACAGTTACCTGGTGAGTATAACTATATGTCCATTCAACCTTCAGTTCAATTCAGTCGCTCGTGTGTATAACGGAAGAACAGTTACCTGGTAAGTATAACTATATAAACATAATCGAATACAACTCAGATACGATGATTGTTCAATCTATCCATTCAACCTTATGTTCGATTTGGTTGCTCGTATGTATATCGGAAGAACAGGTACCTGGTGAGTATATCTATATAAACATAATCGAATACAACTCAGATACGATGATTGTTCAATCTATCCATTTAACCTTCTGCTCGATTCGGTCGCTTGTATGTAAAACGGAAGGACAGTTACCTGGTGAGTATTGTTATATAAACATCATCACGATATCATCGAATACAACTCAGATACAACCATTCAACATTCTGTTCGATTCAGTCGCTAGTATGTGTAACGGAAGTATCGTCACCTGGTAAGTATCACTATATATACAGTATTGCGATATAATCGGATACCACCCAGATACATTGATTGTTCAGTCTATCCATTCAACTTTCTTTTCGTTTCGGTCGCTCGTATGTAAAACGGGAATACCGTCTCCTAGTGTGTATAACTATATACACAGCATAACATCATAATCGAATACAACCCATATACTATCCATTCAACCTTCTGTTCAATTCAGTCGCTCGTATGTATAACGAAAGAACAGTTACCTGGTGAGTATAACTATATAAACATAATCGAATACAACCCAGATACGATGATTGTTCAATCTATACTGAATTCAACCTTCTGCTCGATTCGGTTGCTTGTATGTAAAACGGAAGAACAGTTACCTGGTGAGTATTGCTATATAAACATCATCACGATATCATCGAATACAACTCAGATACAATTATCGTTTCGTCTGACCATTCAACATTCTGTTCGATTCAGTCGCTAGTATGTGTAACGGAAGTATCGTCACCTGGTAAGTATCACTATATATACAGTATTGCGATATAATCGGATACCACCCAGATACATTGATTGTTCAGTCTATCCATTCAACTTTCTTTTTGTTTCGGTCGCTCGTATGTACAACGGGAATACCGTCTCCTAGTGTGTATAACTATATACACAGCATAACATCATAATCGAATACAACCCATATACTATCCATTCAACCTTCTGTTCAATTCAGTCGCTCATATGTATAACGGAAGAACAGTTACCTGGTGATTATAACTATATAAACATAATCGAATACAACCCAGATACGATGATTGTTCAATCTATACTGAATTCAACCTTCTGCTCGATTCGGTCGCTTGTATGTAAAACGGAAGAACAGTTACCTGGTGAGTATTGCTATATAAACATCATCACGATATCATCGAATACAACTCAGATACAATTATCGTTTCGTCTAACCATTTAACCTTCTGTTCGATTCAGTAGCTAGTATGTGTAACGGAAGTACCGTCACCTGGTAAGTATCACTATATATACAGTATTGCGATATAATCGGATACCACCCAGATACATTGATTGTTCAGTCTATCCATTCAACTTTCTGTTCGTTTCGGTCGCTCGTATGTGAAACGGGAATACCGTCACCTTATGTGTATAACTATATATACAGCATAACATCATAATCGAATGCAACCCAGATACTATCCATTCAACCTTCTGTTCGATTCGGTTGCTCGTATGTATAACGAAAGAACAGTAACCTGGTGAGTATTTCTATATGAACGCCATCACGATAAAATCGAATACAACTCAGTTACAATTATCGTTCCGTCTAACCATCCAACCTTATGTTCGATTCAGACGCTCGTATGTGTAACGAAAGAACCGTTACATGGTAGGTGTAGTTAAATATACAACATAACGATATAATCGGAGACAACCCAGATACAATGATTGTTCAATCTATCCATTCAACCTTATGTTCGATTCGGTTGCTAGTATGTATAACGAAAGAACAGTTACCTGGTAAGACATAATATATAATAATCATCACGAAATAATCGAATACAACCCAGATACGATGATTGTTCAGTCTATCCATTCAACCTTCTGTTCAGTTCAGTCGCTCTTATGTATAACTGGAGAACAGTTACCTGGTGAGTATAACTATATAAACATAATCGAATACAACTCAGATACGATGATTGTTCAATCTATCCATTCAACCTTATGTTCGATTCAGTTGCTCGTATGTATATCGGAAGAACAGGTACCTGGTGAGTATATCTATATAAACATAATCGAATACAACTCAGATACGATGATTGTTCAATCTATCCATTTAACCTTCTGCTCGATTCGGTCGCTTGTATGTAAAACGGAAGGACAGTTACCTGGTGAGTATTGCTATATAAACATCATCACGATATCATCGAATACAACTCAGATACAATTATCGTTTCGTCTAACCATTTAACCTTCTGTTCGATTCAGTCGCTAGTATGTGTAACGGAAGTACCGTCACCTGGAAAGTATCACTATATATACAGTATTGCGATATAATCGGATACCACCCAGATACATTGATTGTTCAGTCTATCCATTCAACTTTCTGTTCGTTTCGGTCGCTCGTATGTGAAACGGGAATACCGTCACCTTATGTGTATAACTATATACACAGCATAACATCATAATCGAATACAACCCAGATACTATCCATTCAACCTTCTGTTCGATTCGGTTGCTCGTATGTATAACGAAAGAACAGTAACCTGGTGAGTATTGCTATATAAACATCATCACGATATCATCGAATACAACTCAGATACAATTATCGTTTCGTCTAACCATTCAACATTCTGTTTGATTCAGTCGCTAGTATGTGTAACGGAAGTATCGTCACCTGGTAAGTATCACTATATATACAGTATTGCGATATAATCGGATACCACCCAGATACATTGATTGTTCAGTCTATCCATTCAACTTTCTTTTTGTTTCGGTCGCTCGTATGTAAAACGGGAATACCGTCTCCTAGTGTGTATAACTATATACACAGCATAACATCATAATCGAATACAACCCATATACTATCCATTCAACCTTCTGTTCAATTCAGTCGCTCGTATGTATAACGGAAGAACAGTTACCTGGTGAGTATAACTATATAAACATAATCGAATACAACCCAGATACGATGATTGTTCAATCTATACTGAATTCAACCTTCTGCTCGATTCGGTCGCTTGTATGTAAAACGGAAGAACAGTTACCTGGTGAGTATTGCTATATAAACATCATCACGATATCATCGAATACAACTCAGATATAATTATCGTTTCGTCTAACCATTTAACCTTGTTCGATTCAGTCGCTAGTATGTGTAACGGAAGTACCGTCACCTGGTTAGAATCACTATATATACAGTATTGCGATATAATCGGATACCACCCAGATACATTGATTGTTCAGTCTATCCATTCAACTTTCTGTTCGTTTCGGTCGCTCGTATGTGAAACGGGAATACCGTCACCTTATGTGTATAACTATATACACAGCATAACATCATAATCGAATACAACCCAGATACTGTCCATTCAACCTTCTGTTCGATTCGGTTGCTCGTATGTATAACGAAAGAACAGTAACCTGGCGAGTATTTCTATATGAACGTCATCACGATATAATCGAATACAACCCCAGATACGATCATTGTTTAGTCTATCCATTCAACCTTCAGTTCAATTCAGTCGCTCGTATGTATAACGGAAGAACAGTTACCTGGTGAGTATAACTATATAAACATAATCGAATACAACTCAGATACGATGATTGTTCAATCTATCCATTCAACCTTATGTTCGATTCGGTTGCTCGTATTTATATCGGAAGAACAGGTACCTGGTGAGTATATCTATATAAACATAATCGAATAAAACTCAGATACGATGATTGTTCAATCTATCCATTTGACCTTCTGCTCGATTCGGTCGCTTGTATGTAAAACGGAAGGACAGTTACCTGGTGAGTATTGCTATATAAACATCATCACGATATCATCGAATACAACTCAGATACAATTATCGTTTCGTCTAACCATTCAACATTCTGTTCGATTCAGTCGCTAGTATGTGTAACGGAAGTATCGTCACCTGGTAAGTATCACTATATATACAGTATTGCGATATAATCGGATACCACCCAGATACATTGATTGTTCAGTCTATCCATTCAACTTTCTTTTCGTTTCGGTCGCTCGTATGTAAAACGGGAATACCGTCTCCTAGTGTGTATAACTATATACACAGCATAACAACATAATCGAATACAACCCATATACTATCCATTCAACCTTCTGTTCAATTCAGTCGCTCGTATGTATAACGGAAGAACAGTTACCTGGTGAGTATAACTATATAAACATAATCGAATACAACCCAGATACGTTGATTGTTCAATCTATACTGAATTCAACCTTCTGCTCGATTCGGTCGCTTGTATGTAAACGGAAGAACAGTTACCTGGTGAGTATTTCTATATAAACATCATCACGATATCTTCGAATACAACTCAGATACAATTATCGTTTCGTCTAACCATTTAACCTTCTGTTCGATTCAGTCGCTAGTATGTGTAACGGAAGTACCGTCACCTGGTAAGTATCACTATATATACAGTATTGCGATATAATCGGATACCACCCAGATACATTGATTGTTCAGTCTATCCATTAAACTTTCTGTTCGTTTCGGTCGCTCGTATGTGAAACGGGAATACCGTCACCTTATGTGTATAACTATATACACAGCATAACATCATAATCGAATACAACCCAGATACTATCCATTCAACCTTCTGTTCGATTCGGTTGCTCGTATGTATAACGAAAGAACGGTTACCTGGTGAGTATTTCTATATGAATGTCATCACGATATAATCGAATACAACTTAGTTACAATTATCGTTCCGTCTAACCATCCAACCTTATGTTCGATTCAGACGCTCGTATGTGTAACGAAAGAACCGTTACATGGTAGGTGTAGTTAAATATACAACATAACGATATAATCGGAGACAACCCAGATACAATGATTGTTCAATCTATCCATTCAACCTTATGTTCGATTCGGTTGCTAGTATGTATAACGAAAGAACAGTTACCTGGTTAGACATAATATATAATAATCATCACGAAATAATCGAATACAACCCAGATACGATGATTGTTCAGTCTATCCATTCAACCGTCTATTCTGTTCAGTCGCTCTCATGTATAACTGGAGAACAGTTACCTGGTGAGTATAACTATATGAACATCATCACGATATAATCGAATACAACCCCAGATACGATCATTGTTTAGTCTATCCATTCAACCTTCAGTTCAATTCAGTCGCTCGTATGTATAACGGAAGAACAGTTACCTGGTGAGTATAACTATATAAACATAATCGAATACAACTCAGATACGATGATTGTTCAATCTATCCATTCAACCTTATGTTCGATTCGGTTGCTCGTATGTATATCGGAAGAACAGGTACCTGGTGAGTATATCTATATAAACATAATCGAATACAACTCAGATACGATGATTGTTCAATCTATCCATTTAACCTTCTGCTCGATTCGGTCGCTTGTATGTAAAACGGAAGGACAGTTACCTGGTGAGTATTGCTATATAAACATCATCACGATATCATCGAATACAACTCAGATACAATTATCGTTTCGTCTAACCATTTAACCTTCTGTTCGATTCAGTCGCTAGTATGTGTAACGGAAGTACCGTCACCTGGTAAGTATCACTATATATACAGTATTGCGATATAATCGGATACCACCCAGATACATTGATTGTTCAGTCTATCCATTCAACTTTCTGTTCGTTTCGGTCGCTCGTATGTGAAACGGGAATACCGTCACCTTATGTGTATAACTATTTACACAGCATAACATCATAATCGAATACAACCCAGATACAATCCATTCAACCTTCTGTTCGATTCGGTTGCTCGTATGTATAACGAAAGAACAGTAACCTGGTGAGTATTTCTATATGAACGTCATCACGATATAATCGAATACAACTTAGTTACAATTATCGTTCCGTCTAACCATCCAACCTTATGTTCGATTCAGACGCTCGTATGTGTGAAGAAAGAACCGTTACATGGTAGGTGTAATTAAATATACAACATAACGATATAATCGGGGACAACCCAGATACAATGATTGTTCAATCTATCCATTCAACCTTATGTTCGATTCGGTTGCTAGTATGTATAACGAAAGAACAGTTACCTGGTTAGACATAATATATAATAATCATCACGAAATAATCGAATACAACCCAGATACGATCATTGTTTAGTCTATCCATTCAACCTTATGTTCGATTCGGTTGCTTGTATGTATATCGGAAGAACAGGTACCTAGTGAGTATATCTATATAAACATAATCGAATACAACTCAGATACGTTGATTGTTCAATCTATCCATTTAACCTTCTGCTCGATTCGGTCGCTTGTATGTAAAACGGAAGGACAGTTACCTGGTGAGTATTGCTATATAAACATCATCACGATATCATCGAATACAACTCAGAAACAATTATAGTTTCGTCTAACCA
Organism: Chrysomela aeneicollis; assembly: GCA_029955515.1. NCBI lineage: Eukaryota > Metazoa > Arthropoda > Insecta > Coleoptera > Chrysomelidae > Chrysomela > Chrysomela aeneicollis. The sequence goes on along the minus strand of JARUHQ010000005.1, from coordinate 3,903,747 downwards.
TTCAACATTCTGTTCGATTCATTCGCTAGTATGTGTAACGGAAGTATCGTCACCTGGTAAGTATCACTATATATACAGTATTGCGATATAATCGGATACCACCCAGATACATTGATTGTTCAGTCTATCCATTCAACTTTCTTTTCGTTTCGGTCGCTCGTATGTAAAACGGGAATACCGTCTCCTAGTGTGTATAACTATATACACAGCATAACATCATAATCGAATACAACCCATATACTATCCATTCAACCTTCTGTTCAATTCAGTCGCTCATATGTATAACGGAAGAACAGTTACCTGGTGAGTATAACTATATAAACATAATCGAATACAACCCAGATACGATGATTGTTCAATCTATACTGAATTCAACCTTCTGCTCGATTCGATCGCTTGTATGTAAAACGGAAGAACAGTTACCTGGTGAGTATTGCTATATAAACATCATCACGATATCATCGAATACAACTCAGATACAATTATCGTTTCGTCTAACCATTTAACCTTCTGTTCGATTCAGTCGCTAGTATGTGTAACGGAAGTACCGTCACCTGGTAAGTATCACTATATATACAATATTGCGATATAATCGGATACCACCCAGATACATTGATTGTTCAGTCTATCCATTCAACTTTCTGTTCGTTTCGGTCGCTCGTATGTGAAACGGGAATACCGTCACCTTATGTGTATAACTTTATACACAGCATAACATCATAATCGAATACAACCCAGATACTATTCATTCAACCTTCTGTTCGATTCGGTTGCTCGTATGTATAACGAAAGAACAGTAACCTGGTGAGTATTTCTATATGAACGTCATCACGATATAATCGAATACAACTTAGTTACAATTATCGTTCCGTCTAACCATCCAACCTTATGTTCGATTCAGACGCTCGTATGTGTAACGAAAGAACCGTTACATGGTAGGTGTAGTTAAAAATAAGAACATAACGATATAATCGGAGACAACCCAGATACAATGATTGTTCAATCTATCCATTCAACCTTATGTTCGATTCGGTTGCTAGTATGTATAACGAAAGAACAGTTACCTGGTTAGACATAATATATAATAATCATCACGAAATAATCGAATACAACCCAGATACGATGATTGTTCAGTCTATCCATTCAACCTTCTGTTCAGTTCAGTCGCTCTTATGTATAACTGGAGAACAGTTACCTGGTGAGTATAACTATATGAACATCATCACGATATAATCGAATACAACCATAGATACGATCATTGTTTAGTCTATCCATTCAACCTTCAGTTTAATTCAGTCGCTCGTATGTATAACGGAAGAACAGTTACCTGGTGAGTATAACTATATAAACATAATCGAATACAACTCAGATACGATGATTGTTCAATCTATCCATTCAACCTTATGTTCGATTCGGTTGCTCGTATGTATATCGGAAGAACAGGTACCTGGTGAGTATATCTATATAAACATAATCGAATACAACTCAGATACGATGATTGTTCAATCTATCCATTTAACCTTCTGCTCGATTCGGTCGCTTGTATGTAAAACGGAAGGACAGTTACCTGGTGAGTATTGCTATATAAACATCATCACGATATCATCGAATGCAACTCAGATACAATTATCGTTTCGTCTATTCATTTAACCTTCTGTTCGATTCAGTCGCTAGTATGTGTAAGGGAAGTACCGTCACCTGGTAAGTATCACTATATATACAGTATTGCGATATAATCGGATACCACCCAGATACATTGATTGTTCAGTCTATCCATTCAACTTTCTGTTCGTTTCGGTCGCTCGTATGTGAAACGGGAATACCGTCACCTTATTCTCATACACAGCATAACATCATAATCGAATACAACCCAGATACTATCCATTCAACCTTCTGTTCGATTCGGTTGCTCGTATGTATAACGAAAGAACAGTAACCTTGTGAGTATTTCTATATGAACGTCATCACGATATAATCGAATACAACTTAGTTACAATTATCGTTCCGTCTAACCATCCAACCTTATGTTCGATTCAGACGCTCGTATGTGTAACGAAAGAACCGTTACATGGTAGGTGTAGTTAAATATACAACATAACGATATAATCGGAGACAACCCAGATACAATGATTGTTCAATCTATCCATTCAACCTTATGTTCGATTCGGTTGCTAGTATGTATAAAACGAAAGAACAGTTACCTGGTTAGACATAATATATAATAATCATCACGAAATAATCGAAAGTAGAGGGTTTATGTTCGCGGAGACGGAGGCGCAGGAGGCGCAGGAGGCGCAGGAGGCGCAGGAGGCGCAGGAGGCGCAGGAGGCGCAGGCGGTGCAGGCGCAGGCGGTGGAGACGATCCTCCTCTGAGGAGGAGGAGTGAGGAGGATGAGGAGAATGAGGTGGACGGGAGGTGGACGGTGGACGGGAGGTGGACGGGAGGTGGACGGGAGGTGGCGGTGGCGGAGGCGGCGGTGGCGGCGGAGGTGCAGGAGCCGAGGATCTGAGTAGTGAACGACCGGAGGTATATCCTTCGAGCCAAAGACTGCATAGTCCCTAAATTTTCAATCCCACGTTCTCACGCGGCGTTCAAAATAAAATTTATTACATCTATTAAAATCCAAACTTATGAGGTATTGTGACGCAACAATGGACGATAAACTACGACATCTAATGCCTAGAAGAAATATCACCCTGATGAAATCTTTGTTCAGAACCATTCCTATCATAATAATGAAAAGACGAGGGGTTCGGCCGCAGATGTCCCAGGTAATAAAATCCTCACCGCGCGCTTTATCGTTGACCCTCACAGCAGGTAACCTCACAAATTCCATAATATATGAATGAAACTATTTGATGTGCCAACGCGTTTTCGTGATATACCTTTAAATAGAAAGGACTTTATCAGTTATTGGGAGAAAACAAAAAATAAATACAGGATGAAGCAGAGAAATCATTGGCACATTAGGATGAATGAAACAATTTGGCGTCCAGAAGTGCAGAGTGATTTCAGCGTTTGATTTATCGAAAAATTATATACGGAATATATGAAAAATTGATATACAGAATGTATCGAAAGAATTATATACTGGGTGTATTGAAAATGATGTGAAGGGTGTATTGAAAAAATGACGTAAATACGCATAAATAGAATCGATAAGGTAAAAATGGGTCAAGCAGACGGCTATCTTTGCGCATAGTGGTAAATCAGCGTGTATTAGAACAGGATGGGCCGAAAACATGGCATCGATCAAAATAATCAAGATGACCACCTAGAGAAAACAAATATGGCGTTGATGGAAATATAAATTGGGTAAGTCACCTATAGTGAAAATCGAACATGACATTGAAGATATAAAATAAGATGGTCTTCTAGAAAGAAAAAATCAATATGGCGTCGAATTTTTGGATTAAAATGGCTCTCTACTGAAAAAAAGGTATTTATATAATGAATGAAGCAATCCGCTCCCTCAGAGGTTATTCTACGTATGAGATATCGTAAAAATAATATACAGGATGGATCGAAAGAATGTCTATACAGGAGAGATTAGAGAAAAACATAGAATTGCTAGTGCAGATAGATTTTATTGTCGTATAAGGAGACATCCTCGTATGCGGAATGAAAATAATATACAGGATGAATCGAAATGATACATATATGGGCTGGATCCAATAAGGAAAACGATGCATACATAAAATGGATTGATCAAGCAGATCGTCATTTGGATACAGTGCTAGACAGCCATAAGAGTTATGAGAGAATGATATACTAGGTGGGTCGAGAAAAAAAATTCAGATACACAACCGATGGAAATAATATGTGATGAGTAAGGGATGGAACGAAGGAATGTGATAGACATACAGGATGGATCCCTAGAGATCTGCTATCTTTTCGATACAGATAGATTATGTAATAATGAAATATTTATCAAGGAGGTGGTTTTTTCCGCGTTATATCTCAGTATAAGAGCACAAAATCGAAGAAAACATGGAGTCGAACGAAATGATTAGGATGGCCGTATAGGAGAAAAAGAAACAGATGGCGAGCGTTCATGATTGTATTATGGAAAAAAGGTGACAGAAAAAATATGGTATCGAAAAATAAGTGTGACGCAGCCTAGAGAAAGACAAACATGGCGTCGAACAAAATAATCAAGAGGGTCACCTACAGACAAAGCAAATTAAGTGTTGAGATATGAATTGGGATGCATACCAATAGAGAAAAATATATGGCATTGGAAATATAAAATAAGATGATTGTCTAGATGAATAAGAAAATTTAAAATATGGCGTCGAATTAAGGTATAATAATGACTGGCTATGGAAAAAACAATCATGGAATTATATGATATGATATGAATTGACTTTGAGTTTGAAAAACTTCTAGTTGAGGAAAAAATGTAATCGTCAAACATATGAATCAAAATTATTATTGCTTTGAAATAATATCATATATCGGAACTTTTACCCGAAATCCGAGTTCGAATACATATATCAGCAGGTCTACACCCACATTCAACGGATATCGACTGGCACCAGGCGCGGGTAGATAACTCCCTTAGTTGGAGTCAAAGGTGTACATGTGGCGAGCGTGCTTTCAGGAACCGGTTATCAGGTAAAAATTCGATATCCCCATGTTTTGAATATTTTCCACCATATTACATGAAGGCATTCTGAAATAATTTCTATGGATCATTTAATTCGATAATATCTTATGAAATTTGCAGCAGTTTCTATGAATCTAGTATAATGAGATGGAAATTAAGCTCGCTTCAAAACCTTCAAGTGATATCTTATGATGTAATCCTGGTGTGCTATCTCTCAAACAGTTCCCTCTGATAGGGACAAACATGTCGATCCGTTGGTCACTAACAACTTCGAATCGAATATTTGGGATTTTATGACTCAGTTTTACTCCAATGAAATTTCATATCAAGCTCCTAATTCTCTCCGGTGGTAATATCAAATGATTCTTCGCACATTCTACTCGAGCAAAATTGAAGATGGTAACCAGCTCTATCGATGAAACAGTGGAGTTGTTAATCTGCTAATTGAACATTAAGACCCTGCGATCAGGGAGAAAAATCAATATATCTGTCGTCATATTCACACGATTATATTTTATAACGGAGAGCTCTCCATCGAATGATTTGAAAATTCACCCTGAAGATCATCAATAACCTAATTTAAGCTATATTCGCTCATTACAATCATATAATGATACGAAACACACATTTTTATTCCATCCATAAAATCTTGCACACATATAATATTATTTATGCATTATTTTTCTGTTCGTATTCTCTCTTCTATCTCATCGAACTTTACCATCAAAAACGTAACAGTTATGCTATTTTGATTGATTTTCGTTGCATAGAGTGTTCAATGAAATATTCGTAAGGTGGAGTTAGATTTGCATAAGTTATTTTCTCTATATCCCATTAAATATGATGGAATATATCAACAAAACGAATTAGGGTTGAATTATCAGAAATTACCAAAATGAGATGTTTTTTCAATAAGCAAATACATTCATTCTATAGATATTTTCAGATATTTGAGGAATCTAGCGATCAATGTCCGATTGACATCATCCACTCTTTTGTATCCCGAAACAATGAATAATAGATGCATTTTTTCATGTCTAGGTTCTTCTTTCGAATTTCTCCAAGATACGATGATTTTCAATCATCCTTGGTTTTTACTGACAATCAATCAAATAATTAGGAAACACATATCGTATATGGCATAGTACAAAACAAAAATTGATATATATTATTTGTCCTTCACACATGTTGTTGCTTCATTAATGGTATACATCGGAAACTCAATCCGGTTGTGATTATGATTGATACATTCAGCTATATAATAATCTAAGAGATATATAGAATATAACACCATCTGCATTGAAAAGTGAAATAACTTATAGATTTTTTAAATGCCCCATAGGTTTTCGAGCTCCATAATACCTCAGTTTCTGGTATACTTATATTTCTACTTTGTATAATCAACTATCAGAATAATCTTAGCACTAGCGCCATCTACACTGAATGGTGGAAATAATTATCGGTATTGGTTTATCTTCGAAAATAATATACACTTTATGACATCTATCGGTACAAATTGTTGGATGAGGGTAATGGAAACATAAAGAAAAGAGAAGAAAGCTGCTCTTCACGGGACGTCAAACTTCCAAATCTGTTCATGTGATTAAAATAAACTAGAAATTTTATGCGGCATCTCGCGGTTGGGGGTCAGGTGTTTTCTAACCACAAGACGATTTCATTTGAAAATCATCAACTGGTGGATGCGATTGAACCTGTAATATAGTAGCAGACAAACTAATGAACAGAGATTTTGCGTGTGCTACAACGTTGCTTGTATCACAACTTTTGTGATTTGTGGTCCTTTATTGATTCGAAAGAGATTCTAATACCTATCCGACAACAATAATATACTTAACATCTCCCGTTAAAATAAGAATAACAACATAATTACAAAGTACTTTGATAGATAATGCCGATATACCTCAATAAAGTTACGATACATTTCATTTCTTTGGTATTTTCAATACTCGTAGGTGACGATGTTATTGCTCTTATCCTATCGATTAATTCATTTACATCAGTCCAATTTCCCCACTCGTACACCAAGTTTTCTGGAATTTTATCCGCATTATTCGTACTAATTCGTTTTGATGGAAATCCTCTTCCGGTATCAATCTGCCCTGGCCCCTTTCTGTTACGGTTTGGTGGAAATAATAACGAAATAACGAATCTATACTTCCAAGATGAATTGGCGTTTGTAGAATTCCTCTGGTCATATTTCTTTTTATGCGCACTACGCATAATTAATATTTTCTTGTATTCTCTCAAGTCTTTTTCGGTGTATTCCGCAGGTTCCTTCTTGGGCAAAAGTTGCTTCAAACCTTATGTCAGATGAATTTTCTCATCATGGATTATTAATTTATTCTCTTCAATATTCACTGGTGTATTGCCAATATTCAATGAGACATCCTATGGGGATATGATGCAATTCATGCTCAGTGAATTCCGTCAGACCATTTCTATGAGTTTTGAGGAATTTTACGAAAACAGTTGTTTCTGACTTCATTGTAGATGATTCAGAGTTTATTTAACTTTGCAGACTGAATGAAATTCAACAAACACATTATATTCATAGTTTTTTATTCAAATCTGATATTATTTGGGATTTACTATAATACAAGTATTCCAACAGTGCATTACTCGACAAACTATTGGAAGCTTCACAAAATCCAAATATTATTTCTTCTATACTCAAAACAGTTTGGTTAGTTTTAATCCAATGAGCTGCAGTATTCAAAAGATTATGATAGAAAGCACAAAAGTTCAATTCGTTGATCATGGTTATTCTATGTGATACCAGACACATCTCGGCACTCAAAATATCTGCAACATCCCCCTCCATCAAGTCAAATTTAACGTTATATTTGACAACTGTAAGCATCTTGACTCCATCCCAGACGGCCCTTGTAACGGTGGTGTAATCTCCGCATGCACTGTTCACAGGGTCATATTCATCCACGTAGCCAGGTAGAGGTTCTTGAAAAAAATCTCGTTGAATGTGCCGAAGTAATTCGATGAAGGTGGCCCATTCATATGCACTGAATAAAATCCCCGCCGAATAGTAGGGCTGCTTCAGGGTGATGGCTGGGCTGAATTCTCTTTGCTGGACTCAATCCACAATGGATTTCATAGGTGGAGAGCGGAAACGTTGTATTCAACAAGTAGTGCTTCTCAGCTTGTGCCGCCTGCTCGAACATAGCTAGGCACCTATCGACTTCTGAAAAGCAGTCTGGGGCCGATACCTCTGATGAGCCGGCACCATCATTATTCACTTCACTAGACGAAAAACACAACAGCTGGATTGATGCGAGTAACAAATTTTGATGTCGGCTTATGGAAAACTAGCACAAATCGATGGAATCTGGGGGGCCTTTCGCGTTACTCGCCAACAACGAAATAAAATATCTCATCTACCGGATGTATCGTCATCAGTGGTGATGGTATAAATAATGTCGAACAAAACAGCAAAGGCATCAGTTGGAAAATACCAACACGATGAGCGAAGGGTCTGGTTATTTTTCGTCTAGTGAAGTGAATAATGATGGTGCCGGCTCATCAGAGGTATCGGCCCCAGACTGCTTTTCAGAAGTCGATAGGTGCCTAGCTATGTTCGAGCAGGCGGCACAAGCTGAGAAGCACTACCTGTTGAATACAACGTTTCCGCTCTCCACCTATGAAATCCATTGTGGATTGAGTCCAGCAAAGAGAATTCAGCCCAGCCATCACCCTGAAGCAGCCCTACTATTCGGCAGGGATTTTATTCAGTGCATATGAATGGGCCACCTTCATCGAATTACTTCGGCACATTCAACGAGATTTTTTTCAAGAACCTCTACCTGGCTACGTGGATGAATATGACCCTGTGAACAGTGCATGCGGAGATTACACCACCGTTACAAGGGCCGTCTGGGATGGAGTCAAGATGCTTACAGTTGTCAAATATCACGTTAAATTTGACTTGATGGAGGGGGATGTTGCAGATATTTTGAGTGCCGAGATGTGTCTGGTATCACATAGAATAACCATGATCAACGAATTGAACTTTTGTGCTTTCTATCATAATCTTTTGAATACTGCAGCTCATTGGATTAAAACTAACCAAACTGTTTTGAGTATAGAAGAAATAATATTTGGATTTTGTGAAGCTTCCAATAGTTTGTCGAGTAATGCACTGTTGGAATACTTGTATTATAGTAAATCCCAAATAATATCAGATTTGAATAAAAAACTATGAATATAATGTGTTTGTTGAATTTCATTCAGTCTGCAAAGTTAAATAAACTCTGAATCATCTACAATGAAGTCAGAAACAACTGTTTTCGTAAAATTCCTCAAAACTCATAGAAATGGTCTGACGGAATTCACTGAGCATGAATTGCATCATATCCCCATAGGATGTCTCATTGAATATTGGCAATACACCAGTGAATATTGAAGAGGATAAATTAATAATCCATGATGAGAAAATTCATCTGACAGAAGGTTTGAAGCAACTTTTGCCCAAGAAGGAACCTGCGGAATACACCGAAGAAGACTTGAGAGAATACAAGAAAATATTAATTATGCGTAGTGCGCATAAAAAGAAATATGACCAGAGGAATTCTACAAACGCCAATTCATCTTGCAAGTATAGATTCGTTATTTCGTTATTATTTCCACCAAACCGTAACAGAAAGGGGCCAGGGCAGATTGATACCGGAAGAGGATTTCCATCAAAACGAATTAGTACGAATAATGCGGATAAAATTCCAGAAAACTTGGTGTACGAGTGGGGAAATTGGACAGATGTAAATGAATTAATCGATAGGATGAGAGCAATAACATCGTCACCTACGAGTATTGAAAATACCAAAGAAATGAAATGTATCGTAACTTTATTGAGGTATATCGGCATTATCTATCAAAGTACTTTGCCATCTGTTTTTTTCTCCTATACGGCCATCCTAATCATTTCGTTCGACTCCATGTTTTCTTCGATTTTGTGCTCTTATACTGAGATATAACGCGGAAAAAACCACCTCCTTGATCAATATTTCATTATTTCATAATCTATCTGTATCGAAAAGATAGCAGATCTCTAGGGATCCATCCTGTATGTCTATCACATTCCTTCGTGCCATCCCTTACTCATCACATATTATTTCCATCGGTTGTGTATCTGAATTTTTTTTCTCGACCCACCTAGTATATCATTCTCTCATAACTCTTATGGCTGTCTAGCACTGTATCCAAATGACGATCTGCTTGATCAATCCATTTTATGTATGCATCGTTTTCCTTATTGGATCCAGCCCATATATGTATCATTTCGATTCATCCTGTATATTATTTTCATTCCGCATACGAGGATGTCTCCTTATACGACAATAAAATCTATCTGCACTAGCAATTCTATGTTTTTCTCTAATCTCTCCTGTATAGACATTCTTTCGATCCATCCTGTATATTATTTTTACGATAGCTCATACGTAGAATAACCTCTGAGGGAGCGAATTGCTTCATTCATTATATAAATACCTTTTTTTCAGTAGAGAGCCATTTTAATCCAAAAATTCGACGCCATATTGATTTTTTCTTTCTAGAAGACCATCTTATTTTATATCTTCAATGTCATGTTCGATTTTCACTATAGGTGACTTACCCAATTTATATTTCCATCAACGCCATATTTGTTTTCTCTAGGTGGTCATCTTGATTATTTTGATCGATGCCATGTTTTCGGCCCATCCTGTTCTAATACACGCTGATTTACCACTATGCGCAAAGATAGCCGTCTGCTTGACCCATTTTTACCTAATCGATTCTATTTATGCGTATTTACGTCATTTTTTCAATACACCCTGCACATCATTTTCAATACACCCAGTATATAATTCTTTCGATACATTCTGTATATCAATTTTTCATATATTCCGTATATAATTTTTCGATAAATCAAACGCTGAAATCACTCTGCACTTCTGGACGCCAAATTGTTTCATTCATCCTAATGTGCCAATGATTTCTCTGCTTCATCCTGTATTTATTTTTTGTTTTCTCCCAATAACTGATAAAGTCCTTTCTATTTAAAGGTATATCACGAAAACGCGTTGGCACATCAAATAGTTTCATTCATATATTATGGAATTTGTGAGGTTACCTGCTGTGAGGGTCAACGATAAAGCGCGCGGTGAGGATTTTATTACCTGGGACATCTGCGGCCGAACCCCTCGTCTTTTCATTATTATGATAGGAATGGTTCTGAACAAAGATTTCATCAGGGTGATATTTCTTCTAGGCATTAGATGTCGTAGTTTATCGTCCATTGTTGCGTCACAATACCTCATAAGTTTGGATTTTAATAGATGTAATAAATTTTATTTTGAACGCCGCGTGAGAACGTGGGATTGAAAATTTCGGGACTATGCAGTCTTTGGCTCGAAGGATATACCTCCGGTCGTTTACTACTCAGATCCTCGGCTCCTGCACCTCCGCCGCCACCGCCGCCTCCGCCACCGCCACCGCCACCTCGCGTCCACCTCCCGTCCACCTCCCGTCCACCTCCCATCCACCTCCCGTCCACCGTCCACCTCCCGTCCACCTCATTCTCCTCATCCTCCTCACTCCTCCTCCTCAGAGGAGGATCGTCTCCACCGCCTGCGCCTGCACCGCCTGCGCCTCCTGCGCCTCCTGCGCCTCCTGTGCCTCCTGCGCCTGCGCTGCCTGCGCCTGCGCCTCCGTCTCCGCGAACATAAACCCTCTACTATCGAATACAACCCAGATACGATGATTGTTCAGTCTATCAATTCAACCTTCTGTTCAGTTCAGTCGCTCTTATGTATAACTGGAGAACAGTTACCTGGTGAGTATAACTATATGAACATCATCACGATATAATCGAATACAACCCCAGATACGATCATTGTTTAGTCTATCCATTCAACCTTCAGTTCAATTCAGTCGCTCGTATGTATAACGGAAGAACAGTTACCTGATGAGTATAACATCGTCACCTACGAGTATTGAAAATACCAAAGAAATGAAATGTATCGTAACTTTATTGAGGTATATCGGCATTATCTATCAAAGTACTTTGTAATTATGTTGTTATTTTTATTTTAACGGGAGATGTTAAGTATAACTATATGAACATCATCACGATATAATCGAATACAACCCCAGATACGATCATTGTTTAGTCTATCCATTCAACCTTCAGTTCAATTCAGTCGCTCGTATGTATAACGAAAGAACAGTTACCTGATGAGTATAACTATATAAACATAATCGAATATAACTCAGATACGATGATTGTTCAATCTATCCATTCAACCTTATGTTCGATTCGGTTGCTCGTATGTATATCGGAAGAACAGGTACCTGGTGAGTATATCTATATAAACATAATCGAATACAACTCAGATACGATGATTGTTCAATCTATCCATTTAACCTTCTGCTCGATTAGGTCGCTTGTATGTAAAACGGAAGGACAGTTACCTGGTGAGTATTGCTATATAAACATCATCACGATATCATCGAATACAACTCAGATACAATTATCGTTTCGTCTAATTATTCAACATTCTGTTCGATTCAGTCGCTAGTATGTGTAACGGAAGTATCGTCACCTGGTAAGTATCACTATATATACAGTATTGCGATATAATCGGATACCACCCAGATACATTGATTGTTCAGTCTATCCATTCAACTCTCTTTTCGTTTCGGTCGCTCGTATGTAAAACGGGAATACCGTCTCCTAGTGTGTATAACTATATACATAGCATAACATCATAATCGAATACAACCCATATACTATCCATTCAACCTTCTGTTCAATTCAGTCGCTCGTATGTAAAACGGAAGAACAGTTACCTGGTGAGTATAACTATATGAACATAATCGAATACAACTCAGATACGATGATTGTTCAATCTATACTGAATTCAACCTTCTGCTCGATTCGGTTGCTTGTATGTAAAACGAAAGAACAGTTACCTGGTGAGTATTGCTATATAAACATCATCACGATATCATCGAATACAACTCAGATACAATTATCGTTTCGTCTAACCATTCAACATTCTGTTCGATTCAGTCGCTAGTATGTGTAACGGAAGTATCATCACCTGGTAAGTATCACTATATATACAGTATTGCGATATAATCGGATACCACCCAGATACATTGATTGTTCAGTCTATCCATTCAACTTTCTTTTTGTTTCGGTCGCTCGTATGTAAAACGGGAATACCGTCTCCTAGTGTGTATAACTATATACACAGCATAACATCATAATCGAATACAACCCATATACTATCCATTCAACCTTCTGTTCAATTCAGTCGCTCGTATGTATAACGGAAGAACAGTTACCTGGTGATTATAACTATATAAACATAATCGAATACAACCCAGATACGATGATTGTTCAATCTATACTGAATTCAACCTTCTGCTCGATTCGGTCGCTTGTATGTAAAACGGAAGAACAGTTACCTGGTGAGTATTGCTATATAAACATCATCACGATATCATCGAATACAACTCAGATACAATTATCGTTTCGTCTAACCATTTAACCTTCTGTTCGATTCAGTAGCTAGTATGTGTAACGGAAGTACCGTCACCTGGTAAGTATCACTATATATACAGTATTGCGATATAATCGGATACCACCCAGATACATTGATTGTTCAGTCTATCCATTCAACTTTCTGTTCGTTTCGGTCGCTCGTATGTGAAACGGGAATACCGTCACCTTATGTGTATAACTATATATACAGCATAACATCATAATCGAATACAACCCAGATACTATCCATTCAACCTTCTGTTCGATTCGGTTGCTCGTATGTATAACGAAAGAACAGTAACCTGGTGAGTATTTCTATAAGAACGCCATCACGATATAATCGAATACAACTCAGTTACAATTATCGTTCCGTCTAACCATCCAACCTTATGTTCGATTCAGACGCTCGTATGTGTAACGAAAGAACCGTTACATGGTAGGTGTAGTTAAATATACAACATAACGATATAATCGGAGACAACCCTGATACAATGATTGTTCAATCTATCCATTCAACCTTATGTTCGATTCGGTTGCTAGTATGTATAACGAAAGAACAGTTACCTGGTAAGACATAATATATAAAAATAATCACGAAATAATCGAATACAACCCAGATACTATCCATTCAACCTTCTGTTCGATTCGGTTGCTCGTATGTATAACGAAAGAACAGTAACCTGGTGAGTATTTCTATAAGAACGCCATCACGATATAATCGAATACAACTCAGTTACAATTATCGTTCCGTCTAACCATCCAACCTTATGTTCGATTCAGACGCTCGTATGTGTAACGAAAGAACCGTTACATGGTAGGTGTAGTTAAATATACAACATAACGATATAATCGGAGACAACCCTGATACAATGATTGTTCAATCTATCCATTCAACCTTATGTTCGATTCGGTTGCTAGTATGTATAACGAAAGAACAGTTACCTGGTAAGACATAATATATAAAAATAATCACGAAATAATCGAATACAACCCAGATACGATGATTGTTCAGTCTATCCATTCAACCTTCTGTTCAGTTCAGTCGCTCTTATGTATAACTGGAGAACAGTTACCTGGTGAGTATATGATTGTTAAATCTATCCATTCAACCTTATGTTCGATTCGGTTGCTCGTATGTATATCGGAAGAACAGGTACCTGGTGAGTATATCTATATAAACATAATCGAATACAACTCGGATACGATGATTGTTCAATCTATCCATTTAACCTTCTGCTCGATTCGGTCGCTTGTATGTAAAACGGAAGGACAGTTACCTGGTGAGTATTGCTATATAAACATCATCACGATATCATCGAATACAACTCAGATACAATTATCGTTTCGTCTAACCATTTAACCTTCTGTTCGATTCAGTCGCTAGTATGTGTAACGGAAGTACCGTCACCTGGCAAGTATCACTATATATACAGTATTGCGATATAATCGGATACCACCCAGATACATTGATTGTTCAGTCTATCCATTCAACTTTCTGTTCGTTTCGGTCGCTCGTATGTGAAACGGGAATACCGTCACCTTATGTGTATAACTATATACACAGCATAACATCATAATCGAATACAACCCAGATACTATCCATTCAACCTTCTGTTCGATTCGGTTGCTCGTATGTATAACGAAAGAACAGTAACCTGGTGAGTATTGCTATATAAACATCATCACGATATCATCGAATACAACTCAGATACAATTATCGTTTCGTCTAACCATTCAACATTCTGTTCGATTCAGTCGCTAGTATGTGTAACGGAAGTATCGTCACCTGGTAAGTATCACTATATATACAGTATTGCGATATAATCGGATACCACCCAGATACATTGATTGTTCAGTCTATCCATTCAACTTTCTTTTTGTTTCGGTCGCTCGTATGTAAAACGGGAATACCGTCTCCTAGTGTGTATAACTATATACACAGCATAACATCATAATCGAATACAACCCATATACTATCCATTCAACCTTCTGTTCAATTCAGTCGCTCGTATGTAAAATGGAAGAACAGTTACCTGGTGAGTATAACTATATAAACATAATCGAATACAATCCAGATACGATGATTGTTCAATCTATACTGAATTCAACCTTCTGCTCGATTCGGTCGCTTGTATGTGAAACGGAAGAACAGTTACCTGGTGAGTATTGCTATATAAACATCATCACGATATCATCGAATACAACTCAGATACAATTATCGTTTCGTCTAACCATTTAACCATCTGTTCGATTCAGTCGCTAGTATGTGTAACGGAAGTACCGTCACCTGGTAAGAATCACTATATATACAGTATTGCGATATAATCGGATACCACCCAGATACATTGATTGTTCAGTCTATCCATTCAACTTTCTGTTCGTTTCGGTCGCTCGTATGTGAAACGGAAAAACCGTCACCTTATGTGTATAACTATATACACATCATAACATTATAATCGAATACAACCCAGATACTATCCATTCAACCTTCTGTTCGATTCGGTTGCTCGTATGTATAACGAAAGAACAGTAACCTGGTGAGTATTTCTATATGAACGTCATCACGATATAATCGAATACAACTCAGATACAATGATCATTCCGTCTATCCATCCAACTTTCTGTTCGATTGGGTCGCTCGTACGTATAACGCAAGAACAGTCACCTGGTGAGTATTACTATATAAACATCACCACGATACAATCGAATACAACTCAGTTACAATTATCGTTCCGTCTAACCATCCAACCTTATGT
This sequence comes from Chrysomela aeneicollis, assembly GCA_029955515.1. Taxonomy (NCBI): domain Eukaryota; kingdom Metazoa; phylum Arthropoda; class Insecta; order Coleoptera; family Chrysomelidae; genus Chrysomela; species Chrysomela aeneicollis. The sequence goes on along the minus strand of JARUHQ010000005.1, from coordinate 3,887,824 downwards.
TCGATTCAGACGCTCGTATGTGTAACGAAAGAACCGTTACATGGTAGTTGTAACTAAATATACAGCATAACGATATAATCGGAGACAACCCAGATACAATGATTGTTCAATCTAAGGCGATCTGAAGAATTCGAAAAAGTTCCAAGGCGGCCCCCTTTGATGCAATTTTTTTTTCGATATCGGTTTTTTCGATAGGAGAAATGGATTCTATAAAAAAAAAAAGCAAATTGGTTTGAGCGAAGTTGAAAATCGGTCCGTCCGTTCGGAAGTTAAGGCGATCTGAAGAATTCGAAAAAGTTCCAAGGGGGCCCCCTTTGATGCATTTTTTTTTATTTCGGTTTTTTCGATTGGAGAAATGGATTCTATGAAAAAAAACAAGCAGATTGGTATGATCGAAGTTGAAAATCGGTCCATCCGTTTGGAAGTTAAGGCGATCTGAAAAATTCGAAAAAGTTCCAAAGGGACCCCCTTTGATGCAATTTTTTTTTCGATTTCGGTTTTTTCAATTGGAGAAATGGATTCTATGAAAATAAACAAGCAGATTGGTATGATCGAAGTTGAAAATCGGTCCATCCGTTCGGAAGTTACGGCGATCTGAAGAATTCGAAAAAGTTCCAAGGGGGCCCCCTTTGATGCATTTTTTTTTTCTATTTCTGTTTTTTCGATTGGAGAAATGGATTCTTAAAAAAAAAACAAGCAGATTGGTATGATCGAAGTTGAAAATCGGTCCATCCGTTCGGAAGTTAAGGCGATCTGAAGAATTCGAAAAAGTTCCAAGGGGGCCCCCTTTGATGCAATTTTTCTTTCGATTTCGGTTTTTTCGATTGTAGAAATGGATTCTATGAAAAAAACAAGCAGATTGGTATGATCGAAGTTGAAAATCGGTCCATCCGTTCGGAAGTTGAGGCGATCTGAAGAATTCGAAAAAGTTCGAAGGGGGCCCCCTTTGATGCATTTTTTTTTTCGATTGGAGAAATGGATTCTATGAAAAAAACAAGCAGATTGGTATGATCGAAGTTGAAAATCGGTCCATCCGTTCGGAAGTTAAGGCGATCTGAAGAATTCGAAAAAGTTCCAAGGGGACCCCTTTTGATGCAATTTTCTTTTTCGATTTCGGTTATTTCGATTGGAGAAATGGATTTTATGAAAAAAAAAAGCAAATTGGCATGCACGAAGTTGAAAATCGGTCCATCCGTTCGGAAGTTAAGGTGATCTGAAGATTTCGAAAAAGTTCCAAGAGGACCCCCTTTGATGCATTTTATTTTTCGATTTCGGTTTTTTCGATTGGAGAAATGGATTCTATGAAAAAAAAAACAAGCAAATTGGTATGCGCGAAGTTGAAAATCGGTCCATCCGTTCGGAAGTTAATGCGATCTGAAGAATTCGAAAAAGTTCCAAGGGGGCAACCTTTGATGCATTTTTTTTTTCGATTTCGGTTTTTTCGATTGGAGAAATGGATTCAATGAAAAAAAAACAAGCAGATTGGTATGATCGAAGTTGAAAATCGGTCCATCCATTTGGAAGTTAAGGCGATCTGAAGAATTCGAAAAAGTTCTTAGGGGGCCCCCTTTGATGCATTTTTTTTTCAATTTCGGTTTTTTCGATTGAAGAAATGGATTCTATGAAAATAAAACAAGCAGATTGGTATGATCGAAGTTGAAAATAGGTCCATCCGTTCGGAAGTTAAGGCGATCTGAAGAATTCGAAAAAGTTCCAAGGAGGCCCCCTTTGATGCATTTTTTTTTTCGATTTCGGTTTTTTCGATTGGAGAAATGGATTCTATGAAAAAAAACAAGCAGATTGGTATGATCAGAGTTGAAAATAGGTCCATCCGTTCGGAGGTTAAAGCGATCTGAAGAATTCGAAAAAGTTCCAAGGGGGCCCCCTTTGATGCAATTTTTTTTTCGATTTCGGTTTTTTCGATTGGAGAAATGGATTCTATGAAAAAAAAACAAGCAGATTGGTATGATCGAAGTTGAAAATCGGTCCATCCGTTCGGAGGTTAAAGCGATCTGAAGAATTCGAAAAAGTTCCAAGGGGGCCCCCTTTGATGCAATTTTTTTTTTTATTTCGGTTTTTTCGATTCGAGAAATTGATTCTATGAAAAAAAACAAGCAGATTGGTATGATCGAAGTTGAAAATCGGTCCATCCGTTCGGAAGTTAAGGTGATCTGAAGATTTCGAGAAAGATCCAAGGGGGCCCCCTTTGATTCGTTTTTTTTTTTTTTTTTTTCGATTTCGGTTTTTTTGATTGGAGAAATGGATTCAATGAAAAAAAAACAAGCAGATTGGTATGATCGGTTGAAAATCGGTCCATCCGTTTGGAAGTTGGGGCGATCTGAAGAATTCGAGAAAGTTCCAAGGGGGCCCCCTTTGATGCATTTTTTTTTTCGATTTCGGTTTTTTGGATTGGAGAAATGGATTCAATGAAAAAAAAACAAGCAGATTGGTATGATCGAAGTTGAAAATCGGTCCATCCGTTTGGAAGTTAAGGCGATCTGAAGAATTCGAAAAAGTTCCAAGGGGGCCCCCTTTGATTCGTTTTTTTTTTTTTTCGGTTTCGGTTTTTTCGATTGGAGAAATGGATTCAATGAAAAAAAACAAGCAAATTGGCATGCACGAAGTTGAAAATCGGTCCATCCGTTTGGAAGTTGGGGCGATCTGAAGAATTCGAAAAAGTTCCAAGGGGACCCCCTTTGATGCATTTTTTTTTTTCGATTTCGGTTTTTTCGATTGGAGAAATGGATTTTATGAAAAAAAAACAAACAGATTGGTATGATCGAAGTTGAAAATCGGTCCATCCGTTCGGAAGTTAAGGCGATCTGAAGAATTCGAAAAAGATCCAAGGAGGCCCATTTTGATGTTTTTTTTTTTCGATTTCGGTTTTTTCGATTGGAGAAATGGATTCTATAAAAAAAAACAGATTGGTATGATCGAAATTGAAAATCGGTCCATCCGTTCGGAAGTTAAGGCGATCTGAAGAATTCGAAAAAGTTCCAAGGGGGCCCCCTTTGATGCATTTTTTTTTTTCGATTTCGGTTTTTTTGATTGGAGAAATGGATTCAATGAAAAAAAACAAGCAGATTGGTATGATCGAAGTTGAAAATCGGTCCATCCGTTTGGAAGTTAAGGCGATCTGAAGAATTCGAAAAAGTTCCAAGGGGGCCCCCTTTGATGCATTTTTTTTTCGATTTCGGTTTTTTCGATTGGAGAAATGGATTTTATGAAAAAAAACAAACAGATTGGTATGATCGAAGTTGAAAATCGGTCCATCCGTTCGGAAGTTAAGGCGATCTGAAGAATTCGAAAAAGTTCCAAGGGGGCCCCCTATGATGCATTTTTTTTTTCGATTTCGGCTTTTTCGATTGGAGAAATGGATTTCATGAAAAAAAACAAACAGATTGGTATGATCGAAGTTGAAAATCGGTCCATCCGTTCGGAAGTTAAGGCGATCTGAAGAATTCGAAAAAGTTCCAAGGGAGCTCCCTTCGATGAATTTTTTTTTTTCGATTTCAGTTTTTTTTATTGGAGAAATGGATTCTATGAAAAAAACAAGCAGATTGGTATGATCGAAGTTGAAAATCGGTCCATCCGTTCGGAAGTTGGGGCGATCTGAAGAATTCGAAAAAGTTCGAAGGGGGCCCCCTTTGATGCATTTTTTTTTTCGATTGGAGAAATGGATTCTATGAAAAAAACAAGCAGATTGGTATGATCGAAGTTGAAAATCGGTCCATCCGTTCGGAAGTTGAGGCGATCTGAAGAATTCGAAAAAGTTCCAAGGGGACCCCTTTTGATGCAATTTTCTTTTTCGATTTCGGTTATTTCGATTGGAGAAATGGATTTTATGAAAAAAAAAGCAAATTGGCATGCACGAAGTTGAAAATCGGTCCATCCGTTCGGAAGTTAAGGTGATCTGAAGATTTCGAAAAAGTTCCAAGAGGACCCCCTTTGATTCCATTTTATTTTTGATTTCGGATTTTTTGATTGGAGAAATGGATTCTATGAAAAAAAAAACAAGCAAATTGGTATGCGCGAAGTTGAAAATCGGTCCATCCGTTCGGAAGTTAAGGCGATCTGAAGAATTCGAAAAAGTTCCAAGGAGGCCCCCTTTGATGCATTTTTTTTTTTCGATTTCGGTTTTTTCGATTGGAGAAATGGAATCTATGAAAAAAAAACAAACAGATTGGTATGATCGAAGTTGAAAATCGGTCCATCCGTTCGGAAGTTAAGGCGATCTGAAGAATTCGAAAAAGTTCCAAGGGGGCCCCCTTTGATGCATTTTTTTCGATTTCGGTTTTTTCGATTGGAGAAATGGATTCAATGAAAAAAAAACAAGCAGATTGGTATGATCGAAGTTGAAAATCGGTCTATCCGTTTGGAAGTTAAGGCGATCTGAAGAATTCGAAAAAGTTCTAAGGGGGCCCCCTTTGATGCATTTTTTTTTTCAATTTCGGTTTTTTCGATTGGAGAAATGGATTCTATGAAAAAAAACAAGCAGATTGGTATGATCGAAGTTGAAAATAGGTCCATCCGTTCGGAAGTTAAGGCGATCTGAAGAATTCGAAAAAGTTCCAAGGAGGCCCCCTTTGATGCATTTTTTTTTTCGATTTCGGTTTTTTCGATTGGAGAAATGGATTCTATGAAAAAAAACAAGCAGATTGGTATGATCGAAGTTGAAAATAGGTCCATCCGTTCGGAAGTTGAGGCGATCTGAAGAATTCGAAAAAGTTCCAAGGGGACCCCCTTTGATGCAATTTTTTTTTTCAATTTCGGTTTTTTCGATTGGAGAAATTGATTCTATGAAAAAAACAAGCAGATTGGTATGATCGAAGTTGAAAATCGGTCCATCCGTTCGGAAGTTAAGGCGATCTGAAGAATTCGAAAAAGTTCCAAGGGGGCCCCCTTTGATGCATTTTTTTTTTTCGATTTCGGTTTTTTCGATTGAAGAAATGGATTCTATAAAAAAAAACAAACAGATTGGTATGATCGACATTGAAAATCGGTCCATCCGTTCGGAAGTTAAAGCGATCTGAAGAATTCGAAAAAGTTCCAAGGGGGCCCCCTTTGATGCATTTTTTTTTTCGATTTCGGTTTTTTTGATTGGAGAAATGGATTCAATGAAAAAAAAACAAGCAGATTGGTATGATCGAAGTTGAAAATCGGTCCATCCGTTTGGAAGTTAAGGCGATCTGATTGGAGAAATGGATTTTATGAAAAAAAACAAACAGATTGGTATGATCGAAGTTGAAAATCGGTCCATCCGTTCGGAAGTTAAGGCGATCTGAAGAATTCGAAAAAGTTCCAAGGGGGCCCCCTTTGATGCATTTTTTTTTTTTCGATTTCGGTTTTTTCGATTGGAGAAATGGATTCTATAAAAAAAAAAAACAGATTGGTATGATCGAAATTGAAAATCGGTCCATCTGTTCGGAAGTTAAAGCGATCTGAAGAATTCGAAAAAGTTCCAAGGGGGCCCCCTTTGATGCATTTTTTTTTTCGATTTCGGTTTTTTTGATTGGAGAAATGGATTCAATGAAAAAAAAACAAGCAGATTGGTATGATCGAAGTTGAAAATCGGTCCATCCGTTTGGAAGTTAAGGCGATCTGAAGAATTCGAAAAAGTTCCAAGGGGGCCCCCTTTGATGCATTTTTTTTTTTCGATTTCGGTTTTTTCGATTGGAGAAATGGATTTTATGAAAAAAAACAAACAGATTGGTATGATCGAAGTTGAAAATCGGTCCATCCGTTCGGAAGTTAAGGCGATCTGAAGAATTCGAAAAAGTTCCAAGGGAGCTCCCTTTGATGAATTTTTTTTTCGATTTCGTTTTTTTTTATTGGAGAAATGGATTCTATGAAAAAAAACAAGCAGATTGGTATGATCGAAGTTGAAAATCGGTCCATCCGTTCGGAAGTTGGGGCGATCTGAAGAATTCGAAAAAGTTCGAAGGGGGCCCCCTTTGATGCATTTTTTTTTTGATTGGAGAAATGGATTCTATGAAAAAAACAAGCAGATTGGTATGATCGAAGTTGAAAATCGGTCCATCCGTTCGGAAGTTAAGGCGATCTGAAGAATTCGAAAAAGTTCCAAGGGGACCCCTTTTGATGCAATTTTCTTTTTCGATTTCGGTTATTTCGATTGGAGAAATGGATTTTATGAAAAAAAAAAGCAAATTGGCATGCACGAAGTTGAAAATCGGTCCATCCGTTCGGAAGTTAAGGTGATCTGAAGATTTCGAAAAAGTTCCAAGAGGACCCCCTTTGATTCCTTTTTATTTTTGATTTCGGATTTTTTGATTGGAGAAATGGATTCTATGAAAAAAAAACAAGCAAATTGGTATGCGCGAAGTTGAAAATCGGTCCATCCGTTCGGAAGTTAAGGCGATCTGAAGAATTCGAAAAAGTTCCAAGGGGGCCCCCTTTGATGCATTTTTTCTTCGATTTCGGTTTTTTCGATTGGAGAAATGGAATCTATGAAAAAAAAACAAACAGATTGGTATGATCGAAGTTGAAAATCGGTCCATCCGTTCGGAAGTTAAGGCGATCTGAAGAATTCGAAAAAGTTCCAAGGGGGCCCCCTTTGATGCATTTTTTTCGATTTCGGTTTTTTCGTTTGGAGAAATGGATTCAATGAAAAAAAAAAACAAGCAGATTGGTATGATCGAAGTTGAAAATCGGTCCATCCGTTTGGAAGTTAAGGCGATCTGAAGAATTCGAAAAAGTTCTAAGGGGGCCCCCTTTGATGCATTTTTTTTTTCAATTTCGGTTTTTTCGATTGGAGAAATGGATTCTATGAAAAAAAAACAAGCAGATTGGTATGATCGAAGTTGAAAATAGGTCCATCCGTTCGGAAGTTAAGGCGATCTGAAGAATTCGAAAAAGTTCCAAGGAGGCCCCCTTTGATGCATTTTTTTTTTCGATTTCGGTTTTTTCGATTGGAGAAATGGATTCTATGAAAAAAAACAAGCAGATTGGTATGATCGAAGTTGAAAATAGGTCTATCCGTTCGGAAGTTGAGGCGATCTGAATAATTCGAAAAAGTTCCAAGGGGACCCCCTTTGATGCAATTTTTTTTTTCAATTTCGGTTTTTTCGATTGGAGAAATTGATTCTATGAAAAAAACAAGCAGATTGGTATGATCGAAGTTGAAAATCGGTCCATCCGTTCGGAAGTTAAGGCGATCTGAAGAATTCGAAAAAGTTCCAAGGGGGCCCCCTTTGATGCATTTTTTTTTCGATTTCGGTTTTTTCGATTGGAGAAATGGATTCTATAAAAAAAAACAAACAGATTGGTATGATCGAAATTGAAAATCGGTCCATCCGTTCGGAAGTTAAAGCGATCTGAAGAATTCGAAAAAGTTCCCCCTTTGATGCATTTTTTTTTTCGATTTCGGTTTTTTTGATTGGAGAAATGGATTCAATGAAAAAAAACAAGCAGATTGGTATGATCGAAGTTGAAAATCGGTCCATCCGTTTGGAAGTTAAGGCGATCTGAAGAATTCGAAAAAGTTCCAAGGGGGCCCCCTTTGATGCATTTTTTTTTCGATTTCGGTTTTTTCGATTGGAGAAATGGATTTTATGAAAAAAAACAAACAGATTGGTATGATCGAAGTTGAAAATCGGTCCATCCGTTCGGAAGTTAAGGCGATCTGAAGAATTCGAAAAAGTTCCAAGGGAGCTCCCTTTGATGAATTTTTTTTTCGATTTCGGTTTTTTTTATTGGAGAAATGGATTCTATGAAAAGAACAAGCAGATTGGTATGATCGAAGTTGAAAATCGATCCATCCGTTCGGAAGTTAAGGCGATCTGAAGAATTCGAAGAAGTTCCAAGGGGGGCCCCTTTGATGCATTTTTTTTTTGATTTCGGTTTTTTCGATTGGAGAAATGGATTCTATGAAAAAAAAAACAAACAGATTGGTATGATCGAAGTTGAAAATCGGTCCATCCGTTCGGAAGTTGAGGCGATCTGAAGAATTCGAAAAAGTTCCAAGGGGGCCCCCTTTGATGCATTTTTCTTTTCGATTTCGGATTTTTCGATTAAAGAAATGGATTCTATGAAAAAAACAAGCAGATTAGTATGATCGAAGTTGAAAATCGGTCCATCCGTTCGGAAGTTAAGGCGATCTGAAGAATTCGAAAAAGTTCCAAGGGAGCTCCCTTTGATGAATTTTTTTTTTCGATTTCGTTTTTTTTTATTGGAGAAATGGATTCTATAAAAATAACAAGCAGATTGGTATGATCGAAGTTGAAAATCGATCCATCCGTTCGGAAGTTAAGGCGATCTGAAGAATTCGAAGAAGTTCCTCTTTGATGCATTTTTTTTTTCGATTTCAGTTTTTTTGATTGGAGAAATGGATTCTATGAAAAAAAACAAACAGATTGGTATGATCGAAGTTGAGAATCGGTCCATCCGTTCGGAAGTTAAGGCGATCTGAAGAATTCGAAAAAGTTCCAAGGGGGCCCCCTTTGATGCATTTTTTTTTTGATTTCGGATTTTTCGATTAAAGAAATGGATTCTATGAAAAAAACAAGCAGATTGGTATGATCGAAGTTGAAAATCGGTCCATCCGTTCGGAAGTTAAGGCGATCTGAAGAATTCGAAAAAGTTCCAAGGGGGCCCCCTTTAATGCATTTTTTTTTTTCGATTTCGGCTTTTTCGATTGGAGAAATGGATTTCATGAAAAAAAACAAACAGATTGGTATGATCGAAGTTGAAAATCGGTCCATCCGTTCGGAAGTTAAGGCGATCTGAAGAATTCGAAAAAGTTCCAAGGGAGCTCCCTTTGATGAATTTTTTTTTTCGATTTCAGTTTTTTTTTATTGGAGAAATGGATTCTATGAAAAAAACAAGCAGATTGGTATGATCGAAGTTGAAAATCGGTCCATCCGTTCGGAAGTTAAGGCGATCTGAAGAATTCGAAAAAGTTCCAAGGGGGCCCCCTTTGATGCATTTTTTTTTTCGATTTCGGTTTTTTTGATTGGAGAAATGGATTCAATGAAAAAAAAACAAGCAGATTGGTATGATCGAAGTTGAAAATCGGTCCATCCGTTTGGAAGTTAAGGCGATCTGAAGAATTCGAAAAAGTTCCAAGGGGGCCCCCTTTGATGCATTTTTTTTTTCGATTTCGGTTTTTTCGATTTTAGAAATGGATTTTATGAAAAAAAACAAACAGATTGGTATGATCGAAGTTGAAAATCGGTCCATCCGTTCGGAAGTTAAGGCGATCTGAAGAATTCGAAAAAGTTCCAAGGGAGCTCCCTTTGATGAATTTTTTTTTCGATTTCGGTTTTTTTTATTGGAGAAATGGATTCTATAAAAATAACAAGCAGATTGGTATGATCGAAGTTGAAAATCGATCCATCCGTTCGGAAGTTAAGGCGATCTGAAGAATTCGAAGAAGTTCCTCTTTGATGCATTTTTTTTTTCGATTTCAGTTTTTTCGATTGGAGAAATGGATTCTATGAAAAAAAACAAACAGATTGGTATGATCGAAGTTGAGAATCGGTCCATCCGTTCGGAAGTTAAGGCGATCTGAAGAATTCGAAAAAGTTCCAAGGGGGCCCCCTTTGATGCATTTTTTTTTTTGATTTCGGATTTTTCGATTAAAGAAATGGATTCTATGAAAAAAACAAGCAGATTGGTATGATCGAAGTTGAAAATCGGTCCATCCGTTCGGAAGTTAAGGCGATCTGAAGAATTCGAAAAAGTTCCAAGGGGGCCCCCTTTAATGCATTTTTTTTTTCGATTTCGGCTTTTTCGATTGGAGAAATGGATTTCATGAAAAAAAACAAACAGATTGGTATGATCGAAGTTGAAAATCGGTCCATCCGTTCGGAAGTCAAGGCGATCTGAAGAATTCGAAAAAGTTCCAAGGGAGCTCCCTTTGATGAATTTTTTTTTTTCGATTTCAGTTTTTTTTTTATTGGAGAAATGGATTCTATGAAAAAAACAAGCAGATTGGTATGATCGAAGTTGAAAATCGGTCCATCCGTTCGGAAGTTAAGGCGATCTGAAGAATTCGAAAAAGTTCCAAGGAGGCCCCCTTTGATGCATTTTTTTTTTCGATTTCGGTTTTTTCGATTGGAGAAATGGATTCTATGAAAAAAAAACAAGCAGATTGGTATGATCGAAGTTGACAATAGGTCCATCCGTTCGGAAGTTGAGGCGATCTGAAGAATTCGAAAAAGTTCCAAAGGGACCCCCTTTGATGCAATTTTTTTTTAATTTCGGTTTTTTCGATTGGAGAAATGGATTCTATAAAAAAAAACAAACAGATTGGTATGATCGAAATTGAAAATCGGTCTATCCGTTCGGAAGTTAAAGCGATCTGAAGAATTCGAAAAAGTTCCAAGGGGGCCCCCTTTGATGCATTTTTTTTTTCGATTTCGGTTTTTTTGATTGGAGAAATGGATTCAATGAAAAAAAAAGAAGCAGATTGGTATGATCGAAGTTTAAATCGGTCCATCCGTTCGGAAGTTAAGGCGATCTGAAGAATTCGAAAAAGTTCCAAGGGGGCCCCCTTTGATGCATTTTTTTTTTCGATTTCGGTTTTTTCGATTGGAGAAATGGATTCTATAAAAAAAAACAAACAGATTGGTATGATCGAAATTGAAAATCGGTCCATCCGTTCGGAAGTTAAAGCGATCTGAAGAATTCGAAAAAGTTCCAAGGGGGCCCCCTTTGATGCATTTTTTTTTTCGATTTCGGTTTTTTTGATTGGAGAAATGGATTCAATGAAAAAAAAACAAGCAGATTGGTATGATCGAAGTTGAAAATCGGTCCATCCGTTTGGAAGTTAAGGCGATCTGAAGAATTCGAAAAAGTTCCAAGGGGCCCTCTTTGATGCATTTTTTTTTCGATTTCGGTTTTTTTGATTGGAGAAATGGATTCAATGAAAAAAAAACAAGCAGATTGGTATGATCGAAGTTGAAAATCGGTCCATCCGTTTGGAAGTTAAGGCGATCTGAAGAATTCGAAAAAGTTCTAAGGGGGCCCCCTTTGATGCATTTTTTTTTCAATTTCGGTTTTTTCGATTGAAGAAATGGATTCTATGAAAAAAAAACAAGCAGATTGGTATGATCGAAGTTGAAAATAGGTCCATCCGTTCGGAAGTTAAGGCGATCTGAAGAATTCGAAAAAGTTCCAAGGAGGCCCCCTTTGATGCATTTTTTTTTTCGATTTCGGTTTTTTCGATTGGAGAAATGGATTCTATGAAAAAAACAAGCAGATTGGTATGATCGAAGTTGAAAATCGGTCCATCCGTTCGGAAGTTAAGGCGATCTGAAGAATTCGAAAAAGTTCCAAGGGGGCCCCCTTTGATGCATTTTTTTTTCGATTTCGGTTTTTTCGATTGGAGAAATGGATTCTATAAAAAAAACAAACAGATTGGTATGATCGAAATTGAAAATCGGTCCATCCGTTCGGAAGTTAAAGCGATCTGAAGAATTCGAAAAAGTTCCAAGGGGGCCCCCTTTGATGCATTTTTTTTTTCGATTTCGGTTTTTTTGATCGGAGAAATGGATTCAATGAAAAAAAAACAAGCAGATTGGTATGATCGAAGTTGAAAATCGGTCCATCCGTTTGGAAGTTAAGGCGATCTGAAGAATTCGAAAAAGTTCCAAGGGGGCCCCCTTTGATGCATTTTTTTTTTTCGATTTCGGTTTTTTCGATTGGAGAAATGGATTTTATGAAAAAAAAACAAACAGATTGGTATGATCGAAGTTGAAAATCGGTACATCCGTTCGGAAGTTAAGGCGATCTGAAGAATTCGAAAAAGTTCCAAGGGAGCTCCCTTTGATGAATTTTTTTTTCGATTTCGGTTTTTTTTATTGGAGAAATGGATTCTATGAAAAGAACAAGCAGATTGGTATGATCGAAGTTGAAAATCGATCCATCCGTTCGGAAGTTAAGGCGATCTGAAGAATTCGAAGAAGTTCCAAGGGGGCCCCCTTTGATGCATTTTTTTTTTTGATTTCGGTTTTTTCGATTGGAGAAATGGATTCTATGAAAAAAAAACAAACAGATTGGTATGATCGAAGTTGAAAATCGGTCCATCCGTTCGGAAGTTAAGGCGATCTGAAGAATTCGAAAAAGTTCCAAGGGGGCCCCCTTTGATGCATTTTTCTTTTCGATTTCGGATTTTTCGATTAAAGAAATGGATTCTATGAAAAAAACAAGCAGATTGGTATGATCGAAGTTGAAAATCAGTCCATCCGTTCGGAAGTTAAGGCGATCTGAAGAATTCGAAAAAGTTCCAAGGGGGCCCCCTTTGATGCATTTTTTTTTTCGATTTCGGTTTTTTCGATTGGAGAAATGGATTTCATGAAAAAAAACAAACAGATTGGTATGATCGAAGTTGAAAATCGGTCCATCCGTTCGGAAGTTAAGGCGATCTGAAGAATTCGAAAAAGTTCCAAGGGAGCTCCCTTTGATGAATTTTTTTTTTTCGATTCCGGTTTTTTTTATTGGAGAAATGGATTCTATGAAAAAAACAAGCAGATTGGTATGATCGAAGTTGAAAATCGATTCATCCGTTCGGAAGTTAAGGCGATCTGAAGAATTCGAAAAAGTTCCAAGGGGGCCCCCTTTGATGCATTTTTTTTTTCGATTTCGGTTTTTTCGATTGGAGAAATGGATTTTATGAAAAAAAACAAGCAAATTGGCATGCACGAAGTTGAAAATCGGTCCATCCGTTCGGAAGTTGAGTTGATCTGAAGATTTAGAAAAAGTTCCAAGGGGACCCCCTTTGATGCATTTTTTTTTATTTCGGTTTTTTCGATTGGAGAAATGGATTCGATGAAAAAAAACAAGCAAATTGGTATGCGCGAAGTTGAAAATCGGTCCATCCGTTCGGAAGCTAAGGCGATCTGAAGAATTCGAAGAAGATCCAAGGAGGCCCATTTTGATGTTTTTTTTTTTTCAATTTCGGTTTTTTCGATTGGAGAAATGGATTCTATAAAAAAAAAACAGATTGGTATGATCGAAATTGAAAATCGGTCCATCCGTTCGGAAGTTAAGGCGATCTGAAGAATTCGAAAAAGTTCCAAGGGGGCCCCCTTTGATGCATTTTTTTTTTCGATTTCGGTTTTTTTGATTGGAGAAATGGATTCAATGAAAAAAAAACAAGCAGATTGGTATGATCGAAGTTGAAAATCGGTCCATCCGTTTGGAAGTTAAGGCGATCTGAAGAATTCGAAAAAGTTCCAAGGGGGCCCCCTTTGATGCATTTTTTTTTCGATTTCGGTTTTTTTTATTGGAGAAATGGATTCTATAAAAAGAACAAGCAGATTGGTATGATCGAAGTTGAAAATCGATCCATCCGTTCGGAAGTTAAGGCGATCTGAAGAATTCGAAGAAGTTCCTCTTTGATTCCTTTTTTTTTTCGATTTCAGTTTTTTCGATTGGAGAAATGGATTCTATGAAAAAAAACAAACAGATTGGTATGATCGAAGTTGAGAATCGGTCCATCCGTTCGGAAGTTAAGGCGATCTGAAGAATTCGAAAAAGTTCCAAGGGGGCCCCCTTTGATGCATTTTTTTTTGATTTCGGATTTTTCGATTAAAGAAATGGATTCTATGAAAAAAACAAGCAGATTGGTATGATCGAAGTTGAAAATCGGTCCATCCGTTCGGAAGTTAAGGCGATCTGAAGAATTCGAAAAAGTTCCAAGGGGGCCCCCTTTAATGCATTTTTTTTTTCGATTTCGGCTTTTTCGATTGGAGAAATGGATTTCATGAAAAAAAAACAAACAGATTGGTATGATCGAAGTTGAAAATCGGTCCATCCGTTCGGAAGTTAAGGCGATCTGAAGAATTCGAAAAAGTTCCAAGGGAGCTCCCTTTGATGAATTTTTTTTTCTCGATTTCAGTTTTTTTTTATTGGAGAAATGGATTCTATGAAAAAAACAAGCAGATTGGTATGATCGAAGTTGAAAATCGGTCCATCCGTTCGGAAGTTGGGGCGATCTGAAGAATTCGAAAAAGTTCGAAGGGGGCCCCCTTTGATGCATTTTTTTTTGATTGGAGAAATGGATTCTATGAAAAAAACAAGCAGATTGGTATGATCGAAGTTGAAAATCGGTCCATCCGTTCGGAAGTTAAGGCGATCTGAAGAATTCGAAAAAGTTCCAAGGAGGCCCCCTTTGATGCATTTTTTTTTCGATTTCGGTTTTTTCGATTGGAGAAATGGATTCTATGAAGAAAAACAAGCAGATTGGTATTATCGAAGTTGAAAATAGGTCGATCCGTTCGGAAGTTGAGGCGATCTGAAGAATTCGAAAAAGTTCCAAAGGGACCCCCTTTGATGCAATTTTTTTTTTCAATTTCGGTTTTTTCGATTGGAGAAATTGATTCTATGAAAAAAACAAGCAGATTGGTATGATCGAAGTTGAAAATCGGTCCATCCGTTCGGAAGTTAAGGCGATCTGAAGAATTCGAAAAAGTTCCAAGGGGGCCCCCTTTGATGCATTTTTTTTTTCGATTTCGGTTTTTTCGATTGGAGAAATGGATTCTATAAAAAAAAAAAAACAGATTGGTATGATCGAAATTGAAAATCGGTCCATCCGTTCGGAAGTTAAAGCGATCTGAAGAATTCGAAAAAGTTCCAAGGGGGCCCCCTTTGATGCATTTTTTTTTTCGATTTCGGTTTTTTTGATTGGAGAAATGGATTCAATGAAAAAAAAACAAGCAGTTAGGTATGATCGAAGTTGAAAATCGGTCCATCCGTTTGGAAGTTAAGGCGATCTGAAGAATTCGAAAAAGTTCCAAGGGGGCCCCCTTTGATGCATTTTTTTTTTCGATTTCGGTTTTTTCGATCGGAGAAATGGATTCAATGAAAAAAAAACAAACAGATTGGTATGATCGAAGTTGAAAATCGGTCCATCCGTTCGGAAGTTAAGGCGATCTGAAGAATTCGAAAAAGTTCCAAGGGAGCTCCCTTTGATGAATTTTTTTTTCGATTTCGGTTTTTTTTATTGGAGAAATGGATTCTATGAAAAGAACAAGCAGATTGGTATGATCGAAGTTGAAAATCGATCCATCCGTTCGGAAGTTAAGGCGATCTGAAGAATTCGAAGAAGTTCCAAGGGGGCCCCCTTTGATGCATTTTTTTTTTGATTTCGGTTTTTTCGATTGGAGAAATGGATTCTATGAAAAAAAAAAACAGATTGGTATGATCGAAGTTGAAAATCGGTCCATCCGTTCGGAAGTTAAGGCGATCTGAAGAATTCGAAAAAGTTCCAAGGGGGCCCCCTTTGATGCATTTTTCTTTTCGATTTCGGATTTTTCGATTAAAGAAATGGATTCTATGAAAAAAACAAGCAGATTGGTATGATCGAAGTTGAAAATCGGTCCATCCGTTCGGAAGTTAAGGCGATCTGAAGAATTCGAAAAAGTTCCAAGGGGGCCCCCTTTGATGCATTTTTTTTTTCGATTTCGGTTTTTTCGATTGGAGAAAAGGATTTCATGAAAAAAAACAAACAGATTGGTATGATCGAAGTTGAAAATCGGTCCATCCGTTCGGAAGTTAAGGCGATCTGAAGAATTCGAAAAAGTTCCAAAGGAGCTCCCTTTGATGAATTTTTTTTTTCGATTCCGGTTTTTTTTTATTGGAGAAATGGATTCTATGAAAAAAACAAGCAGATTGGTATGATCGAAGTTGAAAATCGATTCATCCGTTCGGAAGTTAAGGCGATCTGAAGAATTCGAAAAAGTTCCAAGGGGGCCCCCTTTGATGCATTTTTTTTTTCGATTTCGGTTTTTTCGATTGGAGAAAAGGATTTCATGAAAAAAAACAAACAGATTGGTATGATCGAAGTTGAAAATCGGTCCATCCGTTCGGAAGTTAAGGCGATCTGAAGAATTCGAAAAAGTTCCAAAGGAGCTCCCTTTGATGAATTTTTTTTTCGATTTCGGTTTTTTTTTATTGGAGAAATGGATTCTATGAAAAGAACAAGCAGATTGGTATGATCGAAGTTGAAAATCGATCCATCCGTTCGGAAGTTAAGGCGATCTGAAGAATTCGAAGAAGTTCCAAGGGGGCCCCCTTTGATGCATTTTTTTTTTGATTTCGGTTTTTTCGATTGGAGAAATGGATTCTATGAAAAAAAAACAAACAGATTGGTATGATCAAAGTTGAAAATTGGTCCATCCGTTCGGAAGTTAAGGCGATCTGAAGAATTCGAAAAAGTTCCAAGGGGGCCCCCTTTGATGCATTTTTTTTTTCGATTTCGGATTTTTCGATTAAAGAAATGGATTCTATGAAAAAAACAAGCAGATTGGTATGATCGAAGTTGAAAATCGGTCCATCCGTTCGGAAGTTAAGGCGATCTGAAGAATTCGAAAAAGTTCCAAGGGGGCCCCTTTTGATGCATTTTTTTTTCGATTTCGGTTTTTTCGATTGGAGAAATGGATTTCATGAAAAAAAACAAACAGATTGGTATGATCGAAGTTGAAAATCGGTCCATCCGTTCGGAAGTTAAGGCGATCTGAAGAATTCGAAAAAGTTCCAAGGGAGCTCCCTTTGATGAATTTTTTTTTTCGATTCCGGTTTTTTTTATTGGAGAAATGGATTCTATGAAAAAAACAAGCAGATTGGTATGGTCGAAGTTGAAAATCGATTCATCCGTTCGGAAGTTAAGGCGATCTGAAGAATTCGAAGAAGTTCCAAGGGGACCCCTTTTGATGCATTTTTTTTTTCGATTTCGGTTTTTTCGATTGGAGAAATGGATTCAATGATAAAAAAACAAACAGATTGGTATGATCGAAGTTGAAAATCGGTCCATCCGTTCGGAAGTTAAGGCGATCTGAAGAATTCGAAAAAGTTCCAAGGGGGCCCCCTTTGATGCATTTTTTTTTTTTTCGATTTCGGATTTTTCGATTGAAGAAATGGATTCTATGAAAAAAACCAGCAGATTGGTATGATCGAAGTTGAAAATCGGTCAATCCGTTCGGAAGTTAAGGCGATCTGAAGAATTCGAAAAAGTTCCAAGGGGGCCCCCTTTGATGCAATTTTTTTTTCGATTTCGGTTTTTTCGATTGAAGAAATGGATTCTATAAAGAAAAAACAAGCAGATTGGTATGATGGAAGTTGAAAATCGGTCCATCCGTTCGGAAGTTAAGGCGATCTGAAGAATTCGAAAAAGTTCCAAGGGGACCCCCTTTGATGCAATTTTTTTTTCGATTTCGGTTTTTTCGATTGGAGAAATGGATTCTATGGAAAAAACAAGCAGATTGGTATGATCGAAGTTGAAAATAGGTCCATCCGTTCGGAAGTTGAGGCGATCTGAAGAATTCGAAAAAGTTCCAAGGGGACCCCCTTTGATGTAATTTTTTTTTTCGATTTCGGTTTTTTCGATTGGAGAAATGGCTTTTATGAAAAAAAACAAACAGATTGGTATGATCGAAGTTGAAAATCGGTCCATCCGTTCGGAAGTTAAGGCGATCTGAAGAATTCCAAAAAGTTCCAAGGGGGCCTCCTTTGATGAATTTTTTTTCTCGATTTCGGTTTTTTTGATTGGAGAAAAGGATTTTATGAAAAAAAACAAGCAGATTGGTATGATCGAAGTTGAAAATCGGTCCATCCGTTCGGAAGTTAAGGCGATCTGAAGAATTCGAAAAAATTCCAAGGGGGCCTCCTTTAATGCATTTATTTTTTTCGATTTCGTTTTTTTCGTTTGGAGAAATGGATTCTATGAAAAAAAACAAGCAGATTGGTATGATCGAAGTTGAAAATCGGTCCATCCGTTCGGAAGTTAAGGCGATCTGAAGAATTCGAAAAAGTTCCAAGGGGGCCCCCTTTGATGCAATTTTTTTTTCGATTTCGGTTTTTTCGATTGGAGAAATGGATTCTATGAAGAAAAAACAAGCAGATTGGTATGATGGAAGTTGAAAATCGGTCCATCCGTTCGGAAGTTAAAGCGATCTGAAGAATTCGAAAAAGTTCCAAAGGAGCTCCCTTTGATGAATTTTTTTTTCGATTTCGGTTTTTTTTATTGGAGAAATGGATTCTATGAAAAGAACAAGCAGATTGGTATGATCGAAGTTGAAAATCGATCCATCCGTTCGGAAGTTAAGGCGATCTGAAGAATTCGAAGAAGTTCCAAGGGGGCCCCCTTTGATGCATTTTTTTTTTATTTCGGTTTTTTCGATTGGAGAAATGGATTCTATGAAAAAAAAACAGATTGGTATGATCGAAGTTGAAAATCGGTCCATCCGTTCGGAAGTTAAGGCGATCTGAAGAATTCGAAAAAGTTCCAAGGGGGCCCCCTTTGATGCATTTTTTTTTTCGATTTCGGTTTTTTCGATTGGAGAAATGGCTTTTATGAAAAAAAACAAACAGATTGGTATGATCGAAGTTGAAAATCGGTCCATCCGTTCGGAAGTTAAGGCGATCTGAAGAATTCCAAAAAGTTCCAAGGGGGCCTCCTTTGATGAATTTTTTTTCTCGATTTCGGTTTTTTTGATTGGAGAAAAGGATTTTATGAAAAAAAACAAGCAGATTGGTATGATCGAAGTTGAAAATCGGTCCATCCGTTCGGAAGTTAAGGCGATCTGAAGAATTCGAAAAAATTCCAAGGGGGCCTCCTTTAATGCATTTATTTTTTTCGATTTCGTTTTTTTCGTTTGGAGAAATGGATTCTATGAAAAAAACAAGCAGATTGGTATGATCGAAGTTGAAAATCGATTCATCCGTTCGGAAGTTAAGGCGATTTGAAGAATTCGAAGAAGTTCCAAGGGGGCCCCTTTTGATGCATTTTTTTTTTTTTTCGATTTCGGTTTTTTCGATTGGTATGATCGAAGTTGAAAATCGGTCCATCCGTTCGGAAGTTAAGGCGATCTGAAGAATTCGAAAAAGTTCCAAGGGGGCCCCCTTTGATGCATTTTTTTTTTCGATTTCGGATTTTTCGATTGAAGAAATGGATTCTATGAAAAAAACAAGCAGATTGGTATGATCGAAGTTGAAAATCGGTCCATCCGTTCGGAAGTTAAGGCGATCTGAAGAATTCGAAAAAGTTCCAAGGGGGCCCCCTTTGATGCAATTTTTTTTTCGATTTCGGTTTTTTCGATTGGAGAAATGGATTCTATGAAGAAAAAACAAGCAGATTGGTATGATGGAAGTTGAAAATCGGTCCATCCGTTCGGAAGTTAAGGCGATCTGAAGAATTCGAAAAAGTTCCAAGGGGACCCCCTTTGATGCAATTTTTTTTTCGATTTCGGTTTTTTCGATTGGAGAAATGGATTCTATGGAAAAAACAAGCAGATTGGTATGATCGAAGTTGAAAATAGGTCCATCCGTTCGGAAGTTGAGGCGATCTGAAGAATTCGAAAAAGTTCCAAGGGGACCCCCTTTGATGCAATTTTTTTTTTTCGATTTCGGTTTTTTCGATTGGAGAAATGGCTTTTATGAAAAAAAACAAACAGATTGGTATGATCGAAGTTGAAAATCGGTCCATCCGTTCGGAAGTTAAGGCGATCTGAAGAATTCCAAAAAGTTCCAAGGGGGCCTCCTTTGATGAATTTTTTTTCTCGATTTCGGTTTTTTTGATTGGAGAAAAGGATTTTATGAAAAAAAACAAGCAGATTGGTATGATCGAAGTTGAAAATCGGTCCATCCGTTCGGAAGTTAAGGCGATCTGAAGAATTCGAAAAAATTCCAAGGGGGCCTCCTTTAATGCATTTATTTTTTTCGATTTCGTTTTTTTCGTTTGGAGAAATGGATTCTATGAAAAAAAACAAGCAGATTGGTATGATCGAAGTTGAAAATCGGTCCATCCGTTCGGAAGTTAAGGCGATCTGAAGAATTCGAAAAAGTTCCAAGGGGGCCCCCTTTGATGCAATTTTTTTTTCGATTTCGGTTTTTTCGATTGGAGAAATGGATTCTATGAAGAAAAAACAAGCAGATTGGTATGATGGAAGTTGAAAATCGGTCCATCCGTTCGGAAGTTAAAGCGATCTGAAGAATTCGAAAAAGTTCCAAAGGAGCTCCCTTTGATGAATTTTTTTTTCGATTTCGGTTTTTTTTATTGGAGAAATGGATTCTATGAAAAGAACAAGCAGATTGGTATGATCGAAGTTGAAAATCGATCCATCCGTTCGGAAGTTAAGGCGATCTGAAGAATTCGAAGAAGTTCCAAGGGGGCCCCCTTTGATGCATTTTTTTTTTTGATTTCGGTTTTTTCGATTGGAGAAATGGATTCTATGAAAAAAAAACAGTTTGGTATGATCGAAGTTGAAAATCGGTCCATCCGTTCGGAAGTTAAGGCGATCTGAAGAATTCGAAAAAGTTCCAAGGGGGCCCCCTTTGATGCATTTTTTTTTTCGATTTCGGTTTTTTCGATTGGAGAAATGGATTTCATGAAAAAAAACAAACAGATTGGTATGATCGAAGTTGAAAATCGGTCCATCCGTTCGGAAGTTGAGGCGATCTGAAGAATTCTAAAAAGTTCCAAGGGAGCTCCCTTTGATGAATTTTTTTTTTCGATTCCGGTTTTTTTTATTGGAGAAATGGATTCTATGAAAAAAACAAGCAGATTGGTATGATCGAAGTTGAAAATCGATTCATCCGTTCGGAAGTTAAGGCGATTTGAAGAATTCGAAGAAGTTCCAAGGGGGCCCATTTTGATGCATTTTTTTTTTTTCGATTTCGGTTTTTTCGATTGGAGAAATGGATTCAATGATTAAAAAACAAACAGACTGGTATGATCGAAGTTGAAAATCGGTCCATCCGTTCGGAAGTTAAGGCGATCTGAAGAATTCTAAAAAGTTCCAAGGGGGCCCCCTTTGATGCATTTTTTTTTTCGATTTCGGATTTTTCGATTGAAGAAATGGATTCTATGAAAAAAACAAGCAGATTGGTATGATCGAAGTTGAAAATCGGTCCATCCGTTCGGAAGTTAAGGCGATCTGAAGAATTCGAAAAAGTTCCAAGGGGGCCCCCTTTGATGCAATTTTTTTTTCGATTTCGGTTTTTTCGATTGGAGAAATGGATTCTATGAAGAAAAAACAAGCAGATTGGTATGATGGAAGTTGAAAATCGGTCCATCCGTTCGGAAGTTAAGGCGATCTGAAGAATTCGAAAAAGTTCCAAGGGGACCCCCTTTGATGCAATTTTTTTTCGATTTCGGTTTTTTCGATTGGAGAAATGGATTCTATGAAAAAAACAAGCAGATTGGTATGATCGAAGTTGAAAATAGGAAAATAGGTCCATCCGTTCGGAAGTTGAGGCGATCTGAAGAATTCGAAAAAGTTCCAAGGGGGCCCCCTTTGATGCATTTTTTTTTTCGATTTCGGTTTTTTCGATTGGAGAAATGGATTTTATGAAAAAAAACAAACAGATTGGTATGATCGAAGTTGAAAATCGGTCCATCCGTTCGGAAGTTAAGGCGATCTGAAGAATTCCAAAAAGTTCCAAGGGGGCCCCCTTTGATGAATTTTTTTTTCTCGATTTCGGTTTTTTTGATTGAAGAAAAGGATTTTATGAAAAAAAACAAGCAGATTGGTATGATCGAAGTTGAAAATCGGTCCATCCGTTCGGAAGTTAAGGCGATCTGAAGAATTCGAAAAAATTCCAAGGGGGCCCCCTTTAATGCGTTTTTTTTTTCGATTCCGGTTTTTTCGATTGGAGAAATGGATTCTATGAAAAAAAAAAAAACAGATTGGTATGATCGAAGTTGAAAATCGGTCCATGCGTTCGGAAGTTAAGGCGATCTGAAGAATTCGAAAAAGTTCCAAGGGGGCCCCCTTTGATGCATTTTTTTTTTCGATTTCGGTTTTTTCGTTTGGAGAAATGGATTCTATGAAAAAAAAAAGGAAGATTGGTATGATCGAAGTTGAAGATCGGTCCATCCGTTCGGAAGTTTGGGCGATCTGAAGAATTCGAAAAAGTTCCAAGAGGGCCCCCTTTGGTGCATTTTCTTTTCGATTTCGGTTTTTTAGATTGGAGAAATGGATTCTATGAAAAAAAACAAACAAATTGGTATGATAGAAGTTGAAAATCGGTCCATCTGTTCGGAAGTTAAGGTGATCTGAAGAATTCGAAAAAATTCCAAGGGGACCCCCTTTGATGCATTTTTTTTTTCGATTTCGGTTTTTTCGATTGGAGAAATGGATTCTATGAAAAAAAACAAGCAAATTGGTATGCGCGAAGTTGAAAATCGGTCCATCCGTTCGGAAGTTAAGGCGATCTGAAGAATTCGAAAAAGTTCCAAGGGGGCCCCCTTTGATGCATTTTTGTTTTCGATTTCGGTTTTTTCGATTGGAGAAATGGATTCTATGAAAAAAAAACAAACAGATTGGTATGATCGAAGTTGAAAATCGGTCCATCCGTTCGGAAGTTAAGGCGATCTGAAGAATTCGAAAAAGTTCCAAGGGGGCCCCCTTTGATGCATTTTTTTTTTCGATTTCGGTTTTTTCGATTGGAGAAATGGATTCAATGAAAAAAAAACAAGCAGATTGGTATGATCGAAGTTGAAAATCGGTCCATCCGTTTGGAAGTTAAGGCGATCTGAAGAATTCGAAAAAGTTCTTAGGGGGCCCCCTTTGATGCATTTTTTTTTTTGATTTCGGTTTTTTCGATTGGACCCGGTAAACATTTGTGTTCACACATTTCAGTCATATGATGGTTTTTGTGAAACGTATCATAAACGACGTTTAATGAAGTACATATAAACGTACGTTAGAAATCGATCACATCCGAGACTAAATGTATGCCAATATACGATCATCATACTCCAGAGGTTTGCCATATGACATCAAACTTATGTCAAGTTCTTGATTAAAATCTTCGATCACGATTCTTTGATCATGAATACATCAATTATATGATGATACTATTGAAGATCGATTGAAAACGTATATTTTCGATATTTTATCGAATATCATTAAGAAAACGTTACAGAAATTACGGGCAAAATATCGAATCATTACATTGTTTAGATGATATTGCAAAGATTTTTTTTTGAAGACGATCAATTTAAGGATTGAAAAATAATGTTTATTCTTTACCGCGTTTGACGTCGAAAAACGATCATATCCATGACTGAATATATACCAATTTATGATCAACACACTCCAGACGTTTGCCATATGACATCAAACTTATGTCAAGTTCTTGATTGAAATCTTCGATCACGATTCTTTGATCATGAATACATCCCTTATATGATGATAATTTTGAAGATCGAATGAATACGTATATTTTCGATATTTTATCGAATATCATTAAGAAAAAATTCCAGAAATTACGGGCAGGATATCGAATCATTACATTGTTCAGATGATATTGCAAAAATGTTTGTTTGACGACGATCAATTTAAGGATTGAAAAATGATGTTTTTTCTATACCGCGTTTGACGTCGAGAAACGATCATATCCATGACTGAATATATACCAATTTATGATCAACACACTCCAGGCGTTTGCCATATGACATCAAACTTATGTCAAGTTCTTGATTGAAATCTTCGACCACGATTATTTGATCATGAATACATCCCTTATATGATGATAATATTAAAGATCGAATGAATACGTATATTTTCGATATTTTATCGAATAATCATCAAGAAAAAATTCCAGAAATTACGGGCAGGATATCGAATCATTACATTGTTCAGATGATATTGCGAAAATGTTTGTTTGAAGGCGATCAATTTAAGGATTGAAAAATGATGTTTTTTCTATACCGCGTTTGACGTCGAGAAACGATCATATCCATGACTGAATATATACCAATTTATGATCAACACACTCCAGGCGTTTGCCATATGACATCAAACTTATGTCAAGTTCTTGATTGAAATCTTCGATCACGATTCTTTGATCATGAATACATCCCTTATATGATGATAATATTGAAGATCGAATGAATACGTATATTTTCGATATTTTATCGAATAATCATCAAGAAAAAATTCCAGAAATTACGGGCAGGATATCGAATCATTACATTGTTCAGATGATATTGCAAAAATGTTTGTTTGAAGGCGATCAATTTAAGGATTGAAAAATGATGTTTTTTCCATACCGCGTTTGACGTCGAAAAACGATCATATCCATGACTGAATATATGCTAAATTATGATCAACCCACTACAGACGTTTGCCATAATATGACATTAGGTTATGTCGAGTTCTTGATTGAAATCTTCGATCACGATTATTTGATCATGAATACATCCCTTCCATGATGATTATATTGAAGATCGATTGAAAACGTGTATTTTTGATATTTTATCGGAATATCATCAAGAAAATGTTTCGAGAAATTGAAGGCAAGATATCGAATCATTACATCGTTTATATGACATTGCAAAAATGTTTTTTTGAAGTCGATCAATTTGAGGATTGAAAAATGATGTTCATCTTCATACCGCGTTAGACGTCGAAAGTCGATCATATCCATGACTGAATATATGCCAATTAATGATCAACACACTCCAGACATTTGCCATAATATGACATCAGGTTATGTCGAGTTCTTGATTGGAATCTTCGATCACGATTCTTCAATCATGAATACATCCCTCACATGATGATAATATTGAAGATCAATTGAATTTTCCGATATTTTATCGAATATTATCAAAAACTTTCCAGATTTTATGGGCAACATATCGTATCAATTGAATAGTTTAGATGATATTGCAAGGATGACTTTTCAAAGAAGACCAATTTAGAAATTGAAAATATATGTATTTTTGTATACCGCGTTAAACGTTGAAAGTCGATCATATTCGAGACTGAATATATGCCAATTAACGATCAACACACTACAGACGTTCGCCATATGACATCAACTAGCATCAAACTTATGTCAATTTCAAGATAAAAATCTTCGATTACGATTCTTTGATCATAAATAATAAATTAGGTGAAATAAACTTATACTCGATGAGTGATGAAACATTCGTTTCGAGAAAAGTGATGTACAAACGTAATATAGGAAATAGATACATCCGTTATATGATGTTAATATTGAAGATCGATTGAAAACGTGTATTTTCGATGTTTTATCGAATATCATCAAGAAAACGTTCCAGTAATCACTGGCAAAATATCAAATCATTACATTGTATAGACAATATTGCCAACATCTTTTTTCAAATATGATCAATTTGATGATTGAAAAAATATGTTTTTCTATACCGCGTTAGACGCCGAAAGTCGATCACATCCATGACTGAATATATGCCAATATATGTTCAACACAGTCCAGTCATTTGTCATATGACTTCAAACTTATGTCTTGATCGAAATGTTCGATCACGATTTTTTTATCATGAATATATCCCTTATTTGATGATAATATCGAAGATCGATTGAAAACGTATATTTTCGATAATTTATCGAATATCATCAAGAAAACGTTCTAGAACGGGCAAAATATCGAATTATTACATTGTTTAGATGCTCAATAATCGAAAAATGATGTTTTTTTTCCTGCATTAGACGTTGAAGGTCGATCATATCCGTGACTTGATATATATGCCAATACATATCAAACTCATGTCATGTTCAATCTTCGATAACGATTTTTCGGACATGAATGTATCTCTCGAATTATGATAATATTGAATATTGAAAACGAATATATTTGATATGTTATTGAATGGCAGCAAAAAAATGTTTAACGATTTCTACCAAATATCGAATTATTACATTGTTGAGGTGATATACGGAGAATAAAGGTCATCAGATTTGAGGTTTCATAGGGGCGAGTATAGCCAAAGCCCCCACTAGCGACAGTTGTTCAGTGATAGTGTTTCGAATCCTGTAAGAAGTGTATCATGTTATAAAAATAACTGGTTCACGGTTTTGATCGTGTCGTCGTTTCGACCGACGCCTTAGAAGTGGTTTGGAATGCACTATAAGCTGTAGGGTTCCGCTCTCCTTCACCTCGCACAAGTTTTGACTTTTGGTAGTTGGTCTCTAACTAGCTGTATTGGGAATTGGAAAAGCGAGGTCAGCATTCAGAAGTCGATCATATCCATGACTAAATATATACTAATATAACATCAAACTTATGTCAAGTTCTTGAATGAAAGTTTCAATCATAATTTTTTCATCATTCATATATTTCTGATATGATGGTGAAATTAAAGATCGATTGAAATCGTATACGTAAATATATGTAATTATTAGATTGTTCGAATACTCAATATTCCAAAAGACGATTATTTCTTGTGAATACCATTCGTTAGACATCTATGGCTATAATTCACGAGCAACACACTCGATACGTTTACTAGGTGAACTGAAATATACATAATAACTTATATGGTGACTATATAGTTGGGGATCAATTAGTTTCAGGCGATTTCAAGTGCATCAATCCATAACCAACTTATGTAATAGGTATATTTTGCAGATTTCGTTGCTTCAGAACTTTTTTTCTCAACTCAACTTGTAGGTTTATGTGAAATACATAGTCGCTACGAAAGTGTTCTTGATATTTCCAAGATTAGTCTACCACTTATAATAATATAAGTCTTGATACTGAAAGCTACCACCCAGGCAGCACAGTGATGGTCGATCAAGGTGTATTTGACGTCTACATCGTGATGACTTCTCGTAGAAAAATACCCTGAATAATTTGATGACCAATACTCAGCGTCAATTAAACGTTGGGTTTTTTACATATTTCAGATGTGTCTATAAAACGTCTTTATTACGTCTTTATTACGTCTTTATTACGTCTTTATAACGTTGATGCGTCCGATAAAAATAATTAAACCTATTTTATTCAAGAAATGGCAAGACAAAACAATAAATTGAATACTAATAGAGAAATCAATTTAAGAAACTAGTACGCACTCCAGACTCTAGAGTGTATAGGTACATTTTCTTTTCACTACATATCGAAAAGGAATTAGATAAATATACGGAATGCATAGGGAATTCCCTACGTTATTTCCAATCGAATTCGCTGTTACCCTCTTCACAAAATGATATATCCCCCATTGTAGTGTAGAAAATTCTCATAGAATTCTCATATTTAAAGTTCCCGCCATCATATCTATACCCGTTAGATGACATGAGCCCGAGCCCGCTTGGGGCGCTTGGTCCAGTCCATTATTGAATTCACATGACGCCAGACGTGGCCAGACGCTTCTTGTACTGACCTTGATACAATGCAAAGCAAAAGCATCTCAGATGCGCGGTCGTCCATGGTTCTTGTATTTTGATCACAACAACGCAGCGTTGGACGGTTATTTGTATAATTTTTGGTGCTAGTGTGAAGTGTGAGCAATAATTCGTCTAAATAGTATCAGGTAAGCTACACAAACTTTGGCTAGCTTATAGTATAATAGAAAATGATACCTATGTGTGAACCTCGGTGTGAACAATTACCGTAACTCGCATTCATAGGCATTTTCTGGCTTAATTCCGTCGTTGAATCAAAGAAAACTAGTACTACGTACGTACTGACTACTTCTGTTTGGTTGAATTGGATCGTTATGAAAAGAATTCTCATTTGATGACAATGATTTCCATAACCATAAAAGACACACCTAACCTAAGTTTTTTTTGTTGGGGCTGTTGTGAGCCGATCAGGCTGTTGTCTCATATTTTATGTAATAAAACCTATCCCTCTGAATAGTCTGAATACCTACCTACATCGAAGGCTACAAAATTCAAAAGTTTTTGATTTGGGCCAGTCCATTATTGAATTCACATGACGCCAGGCGTGGCCAGACGCTTCTTGTACTGTACTGACCTTGAGACAACCCAAAAGCATGTAGAATAATTTATTATTTTTGCTAGTATTCAGAAAATGGTTTGTGTGGCAATATATTTTTTGCAGATGCTGATATGGAGTGCCTACAATCCATAAAAATTGGCCAACCCTCAAGAAAAAATAAATTGAGTTTAGTGCCTGACCACCACTAAATCAATAACATTTTTCAAGTTCACCCAGAAGAAGTGATTCCTTTTTACAGCCAATTGTAAGATATATTATAGTGTAGCTACAACTGTTTATGAGGAAGGTGAGACTGATCTATTCATGTGGAGATTAATCTTTCCATATTCTAATCAGTGGATATAAATCTGAATGAGGTGTCAACCCCAATGATTTTGTTATCATCAACATATATTTGTCATTCGAAAACTTCTCTTGAGAAATTTTTTTATGAATGTGACCTCAATTTTCTATGTATCAACAAAACTCAGGGTGGTTCGTTTTTTATTTGAAGTTACCTGATGTAATCATGACTGGTATCATTTTTTCAAAACCCTGAACAAAAAGCCCTAAACAAATATTAGGTCAGATTATATGAAAAAATAGTCAATGCATTTTTTTGAATGATGAATAATTTGGGAATTATAAATCATCAAGGTATTTATATAAGTATATGAAAAATATCACTATTTTTTAGATGACTTCACCAGGGCCTCAAAGAAAATAAAGTTGGCTGGACAGGTTTTGGATATACTGAGTGGAAATGAAGACTTGCCTTCAGTCAGAGGGGAGAAGAGTTCTTGGGCCCAGTTGATTCCTTGAGAAAAATAATAAAGACTTGTGTGGTAAGATGAAACTTTTCCCAATAATTTGAATAAAATATATTCTCAATAATTGCAGGCAATAGAATATTGCTATCAAGGTTCATATTTTCTCGATGCATCTAAAATATTGTTTGTATCATTTATCTTGTATATGTTATTTAATTTCAGCAGTTACACT
Organism: Chrysomela aeneicollis; assembly: GCA_029955515.1. Classification (NCBI taxonomy): domain Eukaryota; kingdom Metazoa; phylum Arthropoda; class Insecta; order Coleoptera; family Chrysomelidae; genus Chrysomela; species Chrysomela aeneicollis. Next base: position 3,859,150 of record JARUHQ010000005.1, on the reverse strand, counting down.
CAATAACAGGTTATAGAGTCGGGCAGGAGGGTCGAGGAATATGTATCGATGAAATTGAATGTGATCAAGAACCTTCTAAAAATATAATTTGCGCTAGATAGAAAACAAGGCCAACAAAACAATGATATCTTCATAACTGATACTTCAAAATGGTAAGTTTATTTCCTTGATTGAATCCATCATCCAGTATGAATAGGTACATTTAAATTTTCTCAGATTATTTGTTAATTCAAAGTAGCATGAGTTCTCAACTTTTTCTTCAAAAAAATTCAGAATTTATGAATGTGACGAAAATGCTTTTTTTGACAATTCACTTGACCTTCATTATTCACTTCCAAATGTTTGAGAAATTACATTGAATTCAGAAGTTGAGAAAGATAAGTTCATACTATAATACTGAGTCGAAAAAAGTTGAAAACTTTCAAAGCAAATCAATGAATTTTTCAATTTATAGTATATTATTTCTGTAGAACCTAACCCAACCTAAGAATTTGAAAACATATACATACATACTCGACATTATTTTCAGATTTGAAAAATGACTATTACCTACTAAGTGGCCACAAAAAACCAGAATAACGGAATGGTTGCCCGGCTTGAAGAAATTGAAAAATATTGCAGCTGTTGGTATAAATTTCATTCAATTTTTATTCTGAAATCTTGAGTTTTCGTTAATTAGTATCTTAATATTTTTTTTGGTAGGTACTTATTATAAAACATATGTTTTGTTCTGTGAAAATATCAATGTATTGTACATACCTACTAGAAAGATAGATTGAGGTTCTATTATTTTTTGTTATTATTTATAGATAGGTATTGAATTTTTATTTATTCACTTCTATAATTTTGACTTTATCATTGAGTATCTTTATAGTTTCTAGAGTTACCCATTATGAAATAAATATTATGATCGATTATATACTACCATTTTATTTGGAACGAAATTTTTCAATCCATTTTTTGACGTAATTATAATTATGTGTTCTGAACATTCATTATAATATATCACTTTGAAGATGCAAATATGACATTTTTGAACCGACGTATGTGAATCGCGGAAAATTTGGAATTATCGCCTCAAAAAAGACCATTTTATACAAAACATAAGATTTGCATCTATTTTATGACGTATATTTGAATATGTATGTTGAATATTCGTTACGTTACATCATTCTGAAGATGCAAATAAGACGGTTTCTATTTGACGTATATACAACGCTGCAAGTTGAGACTTATCGCCCGAAAAAAGACCATTTTATTCAAAACATAAGAGTTGCATCTATTTTATGACGTATATTTTAATATGTATGTTGAACATTCGTTACGTTACATCATTCTGAAGATGCAAATATGACGGTTTTTATTTGACGTATATACAACGCTGAAAGTTGGGACTTATCGCCTGAAAAAAGACCATTTTATTCAAATTACAAGAGTTGCATCTATTTTATGACGTATATTTGAATATGTAAGTTGAACATTCCTTACGTTATATCATTCTGAAGATGCAAATAAGACGGTTTTTATCTGACGTATATACAACGCTGAAAGTTGGGACTTATCGCCTCAAAAAATACCATTTTATTCAAAACATAAGATTTGCATCCATTTAGTGACGTATATTTGAATATGTTTCTTGAACATTCATTACGTTACATCATTCTGAAGATGCAAATAAGACGGTTTTTATCTGACGTATATACAACGCTGAAAGTTGGGACTTATCGCCTCAGAAAATACGTCTTTCAGATACGTATTAATGATGTTGACCATCATTTATATGACATAAAATTGATGTATCATTTATGTATTCGTGGAAAAAATGTTTACCGGGGAGAAATGGAATCTATGAAAAAAAAAAACAGATTGGTATGATCGAAGTTGAAAATCGGTCCATCCGTTCGGAAGTTAAGGCGATCTGAAGAATTCGAAAAAGTTCCAAGGGGGCCCCCTTTGATGCATTATTTTCGATTTCGGTTTTTTCGATTGGAGAAATGGATTCAATGAAAAAAAAACAAGCAGATTGGTATGATCGAAGTTGAAAATCGGTCCATCCGTTTGGAAGTTAAGGCGATCTGAAGAATTCAAAAAAGTTCTAAGGGGGCCCCCTTTGATGCATTTTCTTTTCAATTTCGGTTTTTTCGATTGGAGAAATGGATTCTATGATAAAAAACAAGCAGATTGGTATGATCGAAGTTGAAAATAGGTCCATCCGTTCGGAAGTTAAGGCGATCTGAAGAATTCGACAAAGTTCCAAGGAGGCCCCCTTTGATGCATTTTTTTTTTTTCGATTTCGGTTTTTTCGATTGGAGAAATGGATTCTATGAAAAAAAAACAAGCAGATTGGTATGATCGAAGTTGAAAATAGGTCCATCCGTTCGGAAGTTGAGGCGATCTGAAGAATTCGAAAAAGTTCCAAGGGGACCCCCTTTGATGCAATTTTTTTTTCAATTTCGGTTTTTTCGATTGGAGAAATTGATTCTATGAAAAAAAACAAGCAGATTGGTATGATCGAAGTTGAAAATCGGTCCATCCGTTCGGAAGTTAAGGCGATCTGAAGAATTCGAAAAAGTTCCAAGGGGGCCCCCTTTGATGCAATTTTTTTTTCGATTTCGGTTTTTTCGATTGGAGAAATGGATTCTATAAAAAAAAACAAACAGATTGGTATGATCGAAATTGAAAATCGGTCCATCCGTTCGGAAGTTAAGGCGATCTGAAGAATTCGAAAAAGTTCCAAGGGGGCCCCCTTTGATGCATTTTGTTTTCGATTTCGGTTTTTTTGATTGGAGAAATGGGTTCAATGAAAAAAAAACAAGCAGATTGGTATGATCGAAGTTGAAAATCGGTCCATCCGTTTGGAAGTTAAGGCGATCTGAAGAATTCGAAAAAGTTCCAAGGGGACCCCCTTTGATGCAATTTTTTTTTTCGATTTCGGTTTTTTCGATTGGAGAAATGGCTTTTATGAAAATAAACAAACAGATTGGTATGATCGAAGTTGAAAATCGGTCCATCCGTTCGGAAGTTAAGGCGAACTGAAGAATTCCAAAAAGTTCCAAGGGGGCCCCCTTTGATGAATTTTTTTTTCTCGATTTCGGTTTTTTTGATTGGAGAAAAGGATTTTATGAAAAAAAACAAGCAGATTGGTATGATCGAAGTTGAAAATCGGTCCATCCGTTCGGAAGTTAAGGCGATCTGAAGAATTCGAAAAAATTCCAAGGGGGCCCCCTTTAATGCGTTTTTTTTTTTTTCGATTCCGGTTTTTTCGATTGGAGAAATGGATTCTATGAAAAAAAAACAAACAGATTGGTATGATCGAAGTTGAAAATCGGTCCATCCGTTCGGAAGTTAAGGCTTCTGAAGAATTCGAAAAAGTTCCAAGAGGGCCCCCTTTGGTGCATTTTCTTTTCGATTTCGGTTTTTTAGATTGGAGAAATGGATTCTATGAAAAAAAAACAAACAGATTGGTATGATAGAAGTTGAAAATCGGTCCATCCGTTCGGAAGTTAAGGTGATCTGAAGAATTCGAAAAAATTCCAAGGGGACCCCCTTTGATGCATTTTTTTTTTTCGATTTCGGTTTTTTCGATTGGAGAAATGGATTTCATGAAAAAAAACAAACAGATTGGTATGATCGAAGTTGAAAATCGGTCCATCCGTTCGGAAGTTAAGGCGATCTGAAGAATTCGAAAAAGTTCCAAGGGAGCTCCCTTTGATGAATTTTTTTTTTTCGATTCCGGTTTTTTCGATTGGAGAAATGGATTCTATGAAAAAAACAAGCAGATTGGTATGATCGAAGTTGAAAATCGATTCATCCGTTCGGAAGTTAAGGCGATCTGAAGAATTCGAAGAAGTTCCAAGGGGGCCCCTTTTGATGCATTTTTTTTTTCGATTTCGGTTTTTTCGATTGGAGAAATTGATTCAATGATAAAAAACAAACAGATTGGTATGATCGAAGTTGAAAATCGGTCCATCCGTTCGGAAGTTAAGGCGATCTGAAGAATTCGAAAAAGTTCCAAGGGGGCCCCCTTTGATGCATTTTTTTTTTTCGATTTCAGATTTTTCGATTGAAGAAATGGATTCTATGAAAAAAACAAGCAGATTGGTATGATCGAAGTTGAAAATCGGTCCATCCGTTCGGAAGTTAAGGCGATCTGAAGAATTCGAAAAAGTTCCAAGGGGGCCCCCTTTGATGCAATTTTTTTTTCGATTTCGGTTTTTTCGATTGGAGAAATGGATTCTATGAAGAAAAAACAAGCAGATTGGTATGCGCGAAGTTGAAAATCGGTCCATCCGTTCGGAAGTTAAGGCGATCTGAAGAATTCGAAAAAGTTCCAAGGGGGCCCCCTTTGATGCATTTTTTTTTTCGATTTCGGTTTTTTCGATTGAAGAAATGGATTTCATGAAAAAAACAAACAGATTGGTATGATCGAACTTGAAAATCGGTCCATCCGTTCGGAAGTTAAGGCGATCTGAAGAATTCGAAAAAGTTCCAAGGGAGCTCCCTTTGATGAATTTTTTTTTTCGATTCAGGTTTTTTTCATTGGAGAAATGGATTCTATGAAAAAAACAAGCAGATTGGTATGATCGAAGTTGAAAATGGATTCATCCGTTCGGAAGTTAAGGCGATCTGAAGAATTCGAAGAAGTTCCAAGGGGGCCCCTTTTGATGCATTTTTTTTTTTTCGATTTCGGTTTTTTCGATTGGAGAAATGGATTCAATGATAAAAAACAAACAGATTGGTATGATCGAAGTTGAAAATCGGTCCATCCGTTCGGAAGTTAAGGCGATCTGAAGAATTCGAAAAAGTTCCAAGGGGGCCCCCTTTGATGCATTTTTTTTTTCGATTTCGGATTTTTCGATTGAAGAAATGGATTCTATGAAAAAAACAAGCAGATTGGTATGATCGAAGTTGAAAATCGGTCCATCCGTTCGGAAGTTAAGGCGATCTGAAGAATTCGAAAAAGTTCCAAGGGGGCCCCCTTTGATGCAATTTTTTTTTCGATTTCGGTTTTTTCGATTGGAGAAATGGATTCTATGAAGAAAAAACAAGCAGATTGGTATGATGGAAGTTGAAAATCGGTCCATCCGTTCAGAAGTTAAGGCGATCTGAAGAATTCGAAAAAGTTCCAAGGGGACCCCCTTTGATGCAATTTTTTTTTCGATTTCGGTTTTTTCGATTGGAGAAATGGATTCTATGAAAAAAACAAGCAGATTGGTATGATCGAAGTTGAAAATAGGTCCATCCGTTCGGAAGTTGAGGCGATCTGAAGAATTCGAAAAAATTCCAAGGGGGCCCTCTTTGATGCATTTTTTTTTTCGATTTCGGTTTTTTCGATTGGAGAAATGGATTTTATGAAAAAAAACAAACAGATTGGTATGATCGAAGTTGAAAATCGGTCCATCCGTTCGGAAGTTAAGGCGATCTGAAGAATTCCAAAAAGTTCCAAGGGGGCCCCCTTTGATGAATTTTTTTTGCTCGATCTCGGTTTTTTTGATTGGAGAAAAGGATTTTATGAAAAAAAACAAGCAGATTGGTATGATCGAAGTTGAAAATCGGTCCATCCGTTCGGAAGTTAAGGCGATCTGAAGAATTCGAAAAAATTCCAAGGGGGCCCCCTTTAATGCGTTTTTTTTTTTCGATTCCGGTTTTTTCGATTGGAGAAATGGATTCTATGAAAAAAAAAACAAACAGATTGGTATGATCGAAGTTGAAAATCGGTCCATGCGTTCGGAAGTTAAGGCTTCTGAAGAATTCGAAAAAGTTCCAAGGGGGCCCCCTTTGATGCATTTTTTTTTTTTCGATTTCGGTTTTTTCGTTTGGAGAAATGGATTCTATGAGAAAAAAAGGAAGATTGGTATGATCGAAGTTGAAGATCGGTCCATCCGTTCGGAAGTTTAGGCGATCTGAAGAATTCGAAAAAGTTCCAAGAGGGCCCCCTTTGGTGCATTTTCTTTTCGATTTCGGTTTTTTAGATTGGAGAAATGGATTCTATGAAAAAAAACAAACAGATTGGTATGATAGAAGTTGAAAATCGGTCCATCCGTTCGGAAGTTAAGGTGATCTGAAGAATTCGAAAAAATTCCAAGGGGACCCCCTTTGATGCATTTTTTTTTCGATTTCGGTTTTTTCGATTGGAGAAATGGATTCTATGAAAAAAAAACAAGCAGATTGGTATGATCGAAGTTGAAAATCGGTCCATCCTTTCGGAAGTTAAGGCGATCTGAAGAATTCGAAAAAGTTCCAAGGGGGCCCCCTTTGATGCATTTTTTTTTTTTGATTTCGGTTTTTTCGATTGGAGAAATGGATTCTATGAAAAAAAAACAAACAGATTGGTATGATCGAAGTTGAAAATCGGTCCATCCGTTCGGAAGTTAAGGCGATCTGAAGAATTCGAAAATGTTCCAAGGGGGCCCCCTTTGATGCATTTTTTTCGATTTCGGTTTTTTCGATTGGAGAAATGGATTCAATGAAAAAAAAACAAGCAGATTGGTATGATCGAAGTTGAAAATCGGTCCATCCGTTTGGAAGTTAAGGCGATCTGAAGAATTCAAAAAAGTTCTAAGGGGGCCCCCTTTGATGCATTTTCTTTTCAATTTCGGTTTTTTCGATTGGAGAAATGGATTCTATGATAAAAAACAAGCAGATTGGTATGATCGAAGTTGAAAATAGGTCCATCCGTTCGGAAGTTAAGGCGATCTAAAGAATTCGACAAAGTTCCAAGGAGGCCCCCTTTGATGCATTTTTTTTTTCGATTTCGGTTTTTTTGATTGGAGAAATGGATTCTATGAAAAAAAACAAGCAGATTGGTATGATCGAAGTTGAAAATAGGTCCATCCGTTCGGAAGTTGAGGCGATCTGAAGAATTCGAAAAAGTTCCAAGGGGACCCCCTTTGATGCAATTTTTTTTTCAATTTCGGTTTTTTCGATTGGAGAAATTGATTCTATGAAAAAAAACAAGCAGATTGGTATGATCGAAGTTGAAAATCGGTCCATCCGTTCGGAAGTTAAGGCGATCTGAAGAATTCGAAAAAGTTCCAAAGGGACCCCCTTTGATGCAATTTTTTTTTTTTCGATTTCGGTTTTTTCGATTGGAGAAATGGCTTTTATGAAAATAAACAAACAGATTGGTATAATCGAAGTTGAAAATCGGTCCATCCGTTCGGAAGTTAAGGCGATCTGAAGAATTCGAAAAAGTTCCAAGGGGGCCCCCTTTGATGCATTTTGTTTTCGATTTCGGTTTTTTTGATTGGAGAAATGGATTCAATGAAAAAAAAACAAGCAGATTGGTATGATCGAAGTTGAAAATCGGTCCATCCGTTTGGAAGTTAAGGCGATCTGAAGAATTCGAAAAAGTTCCAAAGGGACCCCCTTTGATGCAATTTTTTTTTTTCGATTTCGGTTTTCTCGATTGGAGAAATGGCTTTTATGAAAATAAACAAACAGATTGGTATAATCGAAGTTGAAAATCGGTCCATCCGTTCGGAAGTTAAGGCGATCTGAAGAATTCCAAAAAGTTCCAAGGGGGCCCCCTTTGATGAATTTTTTTTTCTCGATTTCGGTTTTTTTGATTGGAGAAAAGGATTTTATGAAAAAAAACAAGCAGATTGGTATGATCGAAGTTGAAAATCGGTCCATCCGTTCGGAAGTTAAGGCGATCTGAAGAATTCGAAAAAATTCCAAGGGGGCCCCCTTTAATGCGTTTTTTTTTTTCGATTCCGGTTTTTTCGATTGGAGAAATGGATTCTATGAAAAAAAACAAACAAATTGGTATGATCGAAGTTGAAAATCGGTCCATCCGTTCGGAAGTTAAGGCTTCTGAAGAATTCGAAAAAGTTCCAAGGGGGCCCCCTTTGATGCATTTTTTTTTTCGATTTCGGTTTTTTCGTTTGGAGAAATGGATTCTATGAAAAAAGAAGGAAGATTGGTATGATCGAAGTTGAAGATCGGTCCATCCGTTCGGAAGTTTAGGCGATCTGAAGAATTCGAAAAAGTTCCAAGAGGGCCCCCTTTGGTGCATTTTCTTTTCGATTTCGGTTTTTTAGATTGGAGAAATGGATTCTATGAAAAAAAAAACAAACAGATTGGTATGATAGAAGTTGAAAATCGGTCCATCCGTTCGGAAGTTAAGGTGATCTGAAGAATTCGAAAAAATTCCAAGGGGACCCCCTTTGATGCATTTTTTTTTCGATTTCGGTTTTTTCGATTGGAGAAATGGATTCTATGAAAAAAAAAACAAGCAAATTAGTATGCGCGAAGTTGAAAATCGGTCCATCCGTTCGGAAGTTAAGGCGATCTGAAGAATTCGAAAAAGTTCCAAGGGGGCCCCCTTTGATGCATTTTTGTTTTCGATTTCGGTTTTTTCGATTGGAGAAATGGATTCTATAAAAAAAAAAACAAACAGATTGGTATGATCGAAGTTGAAAATCGGTCCATCCGTTCGGAAGTTAAGGCGATCTGAAGAATTCGAAGAAGTTCCAAGGGGGCCCCCTTTGATGCATTTTTTTTTTCGATTTCGGTTTTTTCGATTGGAGAAATGGATTCAATGAAAAAAAAACAAGCAGATTGGTATGATCGAAGTTGAAAATCGGTCCATCCGTTTGGAAGTTAAGGCGATCTGAAGAATTCGAAAAAGTCCTTAGGGGGCCCCCTTTGATGCATTTTTTTTTTGATTTCGGTTTTTTCGATTGGAGAAATGGAATCTATGAAAAAAAAAACAGATTGGTATGATCGAAGTTGAAAATCGGTCCATCCGTTCGGAAGTTAAGGCGATCTGAAGAATTCGAAAAAGTTCCAAGGCGGCCCCCTTTGATGCATTTTTTTCGATTTCGGTTTTTTCGATTGAAGAAATGGATTCAATGAAAAAAAAACAAGCAGATTGGTATGATCGAAGTTGAAAATCGGTCCATCCGTTTGGAAGTTAAGGCGATCTGAAGAATTCAAAAAAGTTCTAAGGGGGCCCCCTTTGATGCATTTTCTTTTCAATTTCGGTTTTTTCGATTGGAGAAATGGATTCTATGATAAAAAACAAGCAGATTGGTATGATCGAAATTGAAAATAGGTCCATCCGTTCGGAAGTTAAGGCGATCTGAAGAATTCGACAAAGTTCCAAGAAGGCCCCCTTTGATGCATTTTTTTTTTTTCGATTTCGGTTTTTTCGATTGGAGAAATGGATTCTATGAAAAAAAACAAGCAGATTGGTATGATCGAAGTTGAAAATAGGTCCATCCGTTCGGAAGTTGAGGCGATCTGAAGAATTCGAAAAAGTTCCAAGGGGACCCCCTTTGATGCAATTTTTTTTTCAATTTCGGTTTTTTCGATTGGAGAAATTGATTCTATGAAAAAAAAACAAGCAGATTGGTATGATCGAAGTTGAAAATCGGTCCATCCGTTCGGAAGTTAAGGCGATCTGAAGAATTCGAAAAAGTTCCAAGGAGGCCCCCTTTGATGCAATTTTTTTTTCGATTTCGGTTTTTTTGATTGAAGAAAAGGATTTTATGAAAAAAAACAAGCAGATTGGTATGATCGAAGTTGAAAATCGGTCCATCCGTTCGGAAGTTAAGGCGATCTGAATTATTCGAAAAAATTCCAAGGGGGCCCCCTTCAATGCGTTTTTTTTTTTCAATTCCGGTTTTCTCGATTGGAGAAATGGATTCTATGAAAAAAAAACAAACAGATTGGTATGATCGAAGTTGAAAATCGGTCCATCCGTTTGGAAGTTAAGGCGATCTGAAGAATTCGAAAAAGTTCTTAGGGGGCCCCCTTTGATGCATTTTTTTTTGATTTCGGTTTTTTCGATTGGAGAAATGGAATCTATGAAAAAAAAACAGATTGGTATGATCGAAGTTGAAAATCGGTCCATCCGTTCGGAAGTTAAGGCGATCTGAAGAATTCGAAAAATTCCAAGGGGGCCCCCTTTGATGCATTTTTTTCGATTTCGGTTTTTTCGATTGGAGAAATGGATTCAATGAAAAAAAAACAAGCAGATTGGTATGATCGAAGTTGAAAATCGGTCCATCCGTTTGGAAGTTAAGGCGATCTGAAGAATTCAAAAAAGTTCTAAGGGGGCCCCCTTTGATGCATTTTCTTTTCAATTTCGGTTTTTTCGATTGGAGAAATGGATTCTATGATAAAAAACAAGCAGATTGGTATGATCGAAGTTGAAAATAGGTCCATCCGTTCGGAAGTTAAGGCGATCTGAAGAATTCGACAAAGTTCCAAGGAGGCCCCCTTTGATACATTTTTTTTTTCGATTTCGGTTTTTTCGATTGGAGAAATGGATTCTATGAAAAAAAACAAGCAGATTGGTATGATCGAAGTTGAAAATAGGTCCATCCGTTCGGAAGTTGAGGCGATCTGAAGAATTCGAAAAAGTTCCAAGGGGACCCCCTTTGATGCAATTTTTTTTTCAATTTCGGTTTTTTCGATTGGAGAAATTGATTCTATGAAAAAAAAACAAGCAGATTGGTATGATCGAAGTTGAAAATCGGTCCATCCGTTCGGAAGTTAAGGCGATCTGAAGAATTCGAAAAAGTTCCAAGGGGGCCCCCTTTGATGCAATTTTTTTTTCGATTTCGGTTTTTTCGATTGGAGAAATGGATTCTATAAAAAAAAACAAACAGATTGGTATGATCGAAATTAAAAATCGGTCCATCCGTTCGGAAGTTAAGGCGATCTGAAGAATTCTAAAAAGTTCCAAGGGGGCCCCCTTTGATGCATTTTGTTTTCGATTTCGGTTTTTTTGATTGGAGAAATGGATTCAATGAAGAAAAAACAAGCAGATTGGTATGATCGAAGTTGAAAATCGGTCCATCCGTTTGGAAGTTAAGGCGATCTGAAGAATTCGAAAAAGTTCCAAGGGGGCCCCCGTTGATGCATTTTTTTTTCGATTTCGGTTTTTTCGATTGGAGAAATGGATTTTATGAAAAAAACAAACAGATTGGTATGATCGAAGTTGAAAATCGGTCCATCCGTTCGGAAGTTAAGGCGATCTGAAGAATTCGAAAAAGTTCCAAGGGAGCTCCCTTTGATGGATTTTTTTTTCGATTTCGGTTTTTTTTATTGGAGAAATGGATTCTATGAAAAGAACAAGCAGATTGGTATGATCGAAGTTGAAAATCGATCCATCCGTTCGGAAGTTAAGGCGATCTGAAGAATTCGAAGAAGTTCCAAGGGGGCCCCCTTTGATGCTTTTTTTTTTTCGATTTCGGTTTTTTCGATTGGAGAAATGGATTCTATGAAAAAAAAACAAACAGATTGGTATGATCGAAGTTGAAAATCGGTCCATCCGTTCGGAAGTTAAGGCGATCTGAAGAATTCGAAAAAGTTCCAAGGGGGGCCCCTTTGATGCATTTTTTTTTTCGATTTCGGATTTTTTGATTAAAGAAATGGATTCTATGAAAAAAAACAAGAAGATTGGTATGATCGAAGTTGAAAATCGGTCCATCCGTTCGGAAGTTAAGGCGATCTGAAGAATTCGAAAAAGTTCCAAGGGGGCCCCCTTTGATGCATTTTTTTTTTTTCGATTTCGGTTTTTTCGATTGGAGAAATGGATTTCATGAAAAAAAACAGACAGATTGGTATATTCGAAGTTGAAAATCGGTCCATCCGTTCGGAAGTTAAGGCAATCTGAAGAATTCGAAAAAGTTCCAAGGGAGCTCCCTTCGATGAATTTTTTTTTTCGATTCCGGTTTTTTTTATTGGAGAAATGGATTCTATGAAAAAAACAAGCAGATTGGTATGATCGAAGTTGAAAATCGATTCATCCGTTCGGAAGTTAAGGCGATCTGAAGAATTCGAAGAAGTTCCAAGGGGGCCCCTTTTGATGCATTTTTTTTTCGATTTCGGTTTTTTCCATTGGAGAAATGGATTCAATGATAAAAAAACAAACAGATTGGTATGATCGAAGTTGAAAATCGGTCCATCCGTTCGGAAGTTAAGGCGATCTGAAGAATTCGAAAAAGTTCCAAGGGAGCCCCCTTTGATGCATTTGTTTTTCGATTTCGGATTTTTCGATTGAAGAAATGGATTCTATGAAAAAAACAAGCAGATTGGTATGATCGAAGTTGAAAATCGGTCCATCCGTTCGGAAGTTAAGGCGATCTGAAGAATTCGAAAAAGTTCCAAGGGGGCCCCCTTTGATGCAATATTTTTTTCGATTTCGGTTTTTTCGATTGGAGAAATGGATTCTATGAAGAAAAAACAAGCAGATTGGTATGATGGAAGTTGAAAATCGGTCCATCCGTTCGGAAGTTAAGGCGATCTGAAGAATTCGAAAAAGTTCCAAGGGGACCCCCTTTGATGCAATTTTTTTTTCGATTTCGGTTTTTTCGATTGGAGAAATGGATTCTATGAAAAAAACAAGCAGATTGGTATGATCGAAGTTGAAAATAGGTCCATCCGTTCGGAAGTTGAGGCGATCTGAAGAATTAGAAAAAGTTCCAAGGGGGCCCCCTATGATGCATTTTTTTTTTTCGATTTCGGTTTTTTCGATTGGAGAAATTTATTTTATGAAAAAAAAAACAAACAGATTGGTATGATCGAAGTTGAAAATCGGTCCATCCGTTCGGAAGTTAAGGCGATCTGAAGAATTCCAAAAAGTTCCAAGGGGGCCCCCTTCGATGAATTTTTTTTTTCGATTTCGGTTTTTTCGATTGGAGAAAAGGATTTTATGAAAAAAAACAAGCAGATTGGTATGATCGAAGTTGAAAATCGGTCCATCCGTTCGGAAGTTAAGGCGATCTGAAGAATTCGAAAAAATTCCAAGGGGGCCCCCTTTGATGCATTTTTTTTTTCGATTCCGGTTTTTTCGATTGGAGAAATGGAATCTATGAAAAAAAAACAGATTGGTATGATCGAAGTTGAAAATCGGTCCATCCGTTCGGAAGTTAAGGCGATCTGAAGAATTCGAAAAATTCCAAGGGGGCCCCCTTTGATGCATTTTTTTCGATTTCGGTTTTTTCGATTGGAGAAATGGATTCAATGAAAAAAAAACAAGCAGATTGGTATGATCGAAGTTGAAAATCGGTCCATCCGTTTGGAAGTTAAGGCGAACTGAAGAATTCAAAAAAGTTCTAAGGGGGCCCCCTTTGATGCATTTTCTTTTCAATTTCGGTTTTTTCGATTGGAGAAATGGATTCTATGATAAAAAACAAGCAGATTGGTATGATCGAAGTTGAAAATAGGTCCATCCGTTCGGAAGTTAAGGCGATCTGAAGAATTCGACAAAGTTCCAAGGAGGCCCCCTTTGATACATTTTTTTTTCGATTTCGGTTTTTTCGATTGGAGAAATGGATTCTATGAAAAAAAACAAGCAGATTGGTATGATCGAAGTTGAAAATAGGTCCATCCGTTCGGAAGTTGAGGCGATCTGAAGAATTCGAAAAAGTTCCAAGGGGACCCCCTTTGATGCAATTTTTTTTTCAATTTCGGTTTTTTCGATTGGAGAAATTGATTCTATGAAAAAAAACAAGCAGATTGGTATGATCGAAGTTGAAAATCGGTCCATCCGTTCGGAAGTTAAGGCGATCTGAAGAATTCGAAAAAGTTCCAAGGGGGCCCCCTTTGATGCAATTTTTTTTTCGATTTCGGTTTTTTCGATTGGAGAAATGGATTCTATAAAAAAAAACAAACAGATTGGTATGATCGAAATTAAAAATCGGTCCATCCGTTCGGAAGTTAAGGCGATCTGAAGAATTCTAAAAAGTTCCAAGGGGGCCCCCTTTGATGCATTTTGTTTTCGATTTCGGTTTTTTTGATTGGAGAAATGGATTCAATGAAGAAAAAACAAGCAGATTGGTATGATCGAAGTTGAAAATCGGTCCATCCGTTTGGAAGTTAAGGCGATCTGAAGAATTCGAAAAAGTTCCAAGGGGGCCCCCGTTGATGCATTTTTTTTTCGATTTCGGTTTTTTCGATTGGAGAAATGGATTTTATGAAAAAAACAAACAGATTGGTATGATCGAAGTTGAAAATCGGTCCATCCGTTCGGAAGTTAAGGCGATCTGAAGAATTCGAAAAAGTTCCAAGGGAGCTCCCTTTGATGGATTTTTTTTTCGATTTCGGTTTTTTTTATTGGAGAAATGGATTCTATGAAAAGAACAAGCAGATTGGTATGATCGAAGTTGAAAATCGATCCATCCGTTCGGAAGTTAAGGCGATCTGAAGAATTCGAAGAAGTTCCAAGGGGGCCCCCTTTGATGCTTTTTTTTTTTCGATTTCGGTTTTTTCGATTGGAGAAATGGATTCTATGAAAAAAAAACAAACAGATTGGTATGATCGAAGTTGAAAATCGGTCCATCCGTTCGGAAGTTAAGGCGATCTGAAGAATTCGAAAAAGTTCCAAGGGGGGCCCCTTTGATGCATTTTTTTTTTCGATTTCGGATTTTTTGATTAAAGAAATGGATTCTATGAAAAAAAACAAGAAGATTGGTATGATCGAAGTTGAAAATCGGTCCATCCGTTCGGAAGTTAAGGCGATCTGAAGAATTCGAAAAAGTTCCAAGGGGGCCCCCTTTGATGCAATATTTTTTTCGATTTCGGTTTTTTCGATTGGAGAAATGGATTCTATGAAGAAAAAACAAGCAGATTGGTATGATGGAAGTTGAAAATCGGTCCATCCGTTCGGAAGTTAAGGCGATCTGAAGAATTCGAAAAAGTTCCAAGGGGACCCCCTTTGATGCAATTTTTTTTTCGATTTCGGTTTTTTCGATTGGAGAAATGGATTCTATGAAAAAAACAAGCAGATTGGTATGATCGAAGTTGAAAATAGGTCCATCCGTTCGGAAGTTGAGGCGATCTGAAGAATTCGAAAAAGTTCCAAGGGGACCCCCTTTGATGCAATTTTTTTTTCGATTTCGGTTTTTTCGATTGGAGAAATGGATTTTATGAAAAAAAAACAAGCAGATTGGTATGATCGAAGTTGAAAATCGGTCCATCCGTTTGGAAGTTAAGGCGATCTGAAGAATTAGAAAAAGTTCCAAGGGGGCCCCCTATGATGCATTTTTTTTTTTCGATTTCGGTTTTTTCGATTGGAGAAATTTATTTTATGAAAAAAAAAACAAACAGATTGGTATGATCGAAGTTGAAAATCGGTCCATCCGTTCGGAAGTTAAGGCGATCTGAAGAATTCCAAAAAGTTCCAAGGGGGCCCCCTTCGATGAATTTTTTTTTTTCGATTTCGGTTTTTTCGATTGGAGAAAAGAATTTTATGAAAAAAAACAAGCAGATTGGTATGATCGAAGTTGAAAATCGGTCAATCCGTTCGGAAGTTAAGGCGATCTGAAGAATTCGAAAAAATTCCAAGGGGGCCCCCTTTGATGCATTTTTTTTTTCGATTCCGGTTTTTTCGATTGGAGAAATGGATTCTATGAAAAAAAAACAAACAGATTGGTATGATCGAAGTTGAAAATCGGTCCATCCGTTCGGAAGTTAAGGCTTCTGAAGAATTCGAAAAAGTTCCAAGGGGGCCCCTTTGATGCATTTTTTTTTCGATTTCGGTTTTTTCGTTTAGAGAAATGGATTCTATGAAAAAAAACAAGCAGATTGGTATGATCGAAGTTGAAGATCGGTCCATCCGTTCGGAAGTTAAGGCGATCTGAAGAATTCGAAGAAGTTCCAAGGGGGCTCCCTTCGATGCAATTTTTTTTTTCGATTTCGGTTTTTTCGATTCGAGAAATTGATTCTATGAAAAAAACGAGCAGATTGGTATGATCGAAGTTGAAAATCGGTCCATCCGTTCGGAAGTTAAGGCGATCTGAAGATTTCGAAAAAGTTCCAAGGGGGCCCCCTTTGATTCGTTTTTTTTTTCGATTTCGGTTTTTTCGATTGGAGAAATGGATTCTATGAAAAAAAACAAGCAGATTGGTATGATCAAAGTTGAAAATAGGTCCATCCGTTCGGAGGTTAAAGCGATCTGAAGAATTCGAAAAAGTTCCAAGGGGGCCCCCTTTGATGCAATTTTTTTTTCGATTTCGGTTTTTTCGATTGGAGAAATGGATTCTATGAAAAAAAAACAAACAGATTGGTATGATCGAAGTTGAAAATCGGTCCATCCGTTCGGAAGTTAAGGTGATCTGAAGAATTCGAAAAAATTCCAAGGGGACCCCCTTTGATGCATTTTTTTTTCGATTTCGGTTTTTTCGATTGGAGAAATGGATTCTATGAAAAAAAAACAAGCAAATTGGTATGCGCGAAGTTGAAAATCGGTCCATCCGTTCGTAAGTTAAGGCGATCTGAAGAATTCGTAAAAGTTCCAAGGGGGCCCACTTTGATGCATTTTTTTTTCGATTTCGGTTTTTTCGATTGGAGAAATGGATTCTATGAAAAAAAAACAAACAGATTGGTATGATCGAAGTTGAAAATCGGTCCATCCGTTCGGAAGTTAAGGCGATCTGAAGAATTCGAAAAAGTTCCAAGGGGGCCCCCTTTGTTGCATTTTTTTTTTCGATTTCGGTTTTTTCGATTGGAGAAATGGATTCAATGAAAAAAAAACAAGCAGATTGGTATGATCGAAGTTGAAAATCGGTCCATCCGTTTGGAAGTTAAGGCGATCTGAAGAATTCGAAAAAGTTCTAAGGGGGCCCCCTTTGATGCATTTTTTTTTTATTTCGGTTTTTTCGATTGGAGAAATGGATTTTATGAAAAAAAACAAACAGATTGGTATGATCGAAGTTGAAAATCGGTCCATCCGTTCGGAAGTTAAGGCGATCTGAAGAATTCGAAGAAGTTCCAAGGGGGCTCCCTTCGATGCAATTTTTTTTTTCGATTTCGGTTTTTTCGATTCGAGAAATTGATTCTATGAAAAAAAACGAGCAGATTGGTATGATCGAAGTTGAAAATCGGTCCATCCGTTCGGAAGTTAAGGCGATCTGAAGATTTCGAAAAAGTTCCAAGGGGGCCCCCTTTGATTCGTTTTTTTTTTCGATTTCGGTTTTTTCGATTGGAGAAATGGATTTCATGAAAAAAAACAGACAGATTGGTATATTCGAAGTTGAAAATCGGTCCATCCGTTCGGAAGTTAAGGCAATCTGAAGAATTCGAAAAAGTTCCAAGGGAGCTCCCTTCGATGAATTTTTTTTTTCGATTCCGGTTTTTTTTATTGGAGAAATGGATTCTATGAAAAAAACAAGCAGATTGGTATGATCGAAGTTGAAAATCGATTCATCCGTTCGGAAGTTAAGGCGATCTGAAGAATTCGAAGAAGTTCCAAGGGGGCCCCTTTTGATGCATTTTTTTTTCGATTTCGGTTTTTTCCATTGGAGAAATGGATTCAATGATAAAAAAACAAACAGATTGGTATGATCGAAGTTGAAAATCGGTCCATCCGTTCGGAAGTTAAGGCGATCTGAAGAATTCGAAAAAGTTCCAAGGGAGCCCCCTTTGATGCATTTGTTTTTCGATTTCGGATTTTTCGATTGAAGAAATGGATTCTATGAAAAAAACAAGCAGATTGGTATGATCGAAGTTGAAAATCGGTCCATCCGTTCGGAAGTTAAGGCGATCTGAAGAATTCGAAAAAGTTCCAAGGGGGCCCCCTTTGATGCAATATTTTTTTCGATTTCGGTTTTTTCGATTGGAGAAATGGATTCTATGAAGAAAAAACAAGCAGATTGGTATGATGGAAGTTGAAAATCGGTCCATCCGTTCGGAAGTTAAGGCGATCTGAAGAATTCGAAAAAGTTCCAAGGGGACCCCCTTTGATGCAATTTTTTTTTCGATTTCGGTTTTTTCGATTGGAGAAATGGATTCTATGAAAAAAACAAGCAGATTGGTATGATCGAAGTTGAAAATAGGTCCATCCGTTCGGAAGTTGAGGCGATCTGAAGAATTAGAAAAAGTTCCAAGGGGGCCCCCTATGATGCATTTTTTTTTTTTCGATTTCGGTTTTTTCGATTGGAGAAATTTATTTTATGAAAAAAAAAACAAACAGATTGGTATGATCGAAGTTGAAAATCGGTCCATCCGTTCGGAAGTTAAGGCGATCTGAAGAATTCCAAAAAGTTCCAAGGGGGCCCCCTTCGATGAATTTTTTTTTTCGATTTCGGTTTTTTCGATTGGAGAAAAGGATTTTATGAAAAAAAACAAGCAGATTGGTATGATCGAAGTTGAAAATCGGTCCATCCGTTCGGAAGTTAAGGCGATCTGAAGAATTCGAAAAAATTCCAAGGGGGCCCCCTTTGATGCATTTTTTTTTCGATTCCGGTTTTTTCGATTGGAGAAATGGAATCTATGAAAAAAAAACAGATTGGTATGATCGAAGTTGAAAATCGGTCCATCCGTTCGGAAGTTAAGGCGATCTGAAGAATTCGAAAAATTCCAAGGGGGCCCCCTTTGATGCATTTTTTTCGATTTCGGTTTTTTCGATTGGAGAAATGGATTCAATGAAAAAAAAACAAGCAGATTGGTATGATCGAAGTTGAAAATCGGTCCATCCGTTTGGAAGTTAAGGCGAACTGAAGAATTCAAAAAAGTTCTAAGGGGGCCCCCTTTGATGCATTTTCTTTTCAATTTCGGTTTTTTCGATTGGAGAAATGGATTCTATGATAAAAAACAAGCAGATTGGTATGATCGAAGTTGAAAATAGGTCCATCCGTTCGGAAGTTAAGGCGATCTGAAGAATTCGACAAAGTTCCAAGGAGGCCCCCTTTGATACATTTTTTTTTTCGATTTCGGTTTTTTCGATTGGAGAAATGGATTCTATGAAAAAAAACAAGCAGATTGGTATGATCGAAGTTGAAAATAGGTCCATCCGTTCGGAAGTTGAGGCGATCTGAAGAATTCGAAAAAGTTCCAAGGGGACCCCCTTTGATGCAATTTTTTTTTCAATTTCGGTTTTTTCGATTGGAGAAATTGATTCTATGAAAAAAAAACAAGCAGATTGGTATGATCGAAGTTGAAAATCGGTCCATCCGTTCGGAAGTTAAGGCGATCTGAAGAATTCGAAAAAGTTCCAAGGGGGCCCCCTTTGATGCAATTTTTTTTTCGATTTCGGTTTTTTCGATTGGAGAAATGGATTCTATAAAAAAAAACAAACAGATTGGTATGATCGAAATTAAAAATCGGTCCATCCGTTCGGAAGTTAAGGCGATCTGAAGAATTCTAAAAAGTTCCAAGGGGGCCCCCTTTGATGCATTTTGTTTTCGATTTCGGTTTTTTTGATTGGAGAAATGGATTCAATGAAGAAAAAACAAGCAGATTGGTATGATCGAAGTTGAAAATCGGTCCATCCGTTTGGAAGTTAAGGCGATCTGAAGAATTCGAAAAAGTTCCAAGGGGGCCCCCGTTGATGCATTTTTTTTTCGATTTCGGTTTTTTCGATTGGAGAAATGGATTTTATGAAAAAAACAAACAGATTGGTATGATCGAAGTTGAAAATCGGTCCATCCGTTCGGAAGTTAAGGCGATCTGAAGAATTCGAAAAAGTTCCAAGGGAGCTCCCTTTGATGGATTTTTTTTTCGATTTCGGTTTTTTTTATTGGAGAAATGGATTCTATGAAAAGAACAAGCAGATTGGTATGATCGAAGTTGAAAATCGATCCATCCGTTCGGAAGTTAAGGCGATCTGAAGAATTCGAAGAAGTTCCAAGGGGGCCCCCTTTGATGCTTTTTTTTTTTCGATTTCGGTTTTTTCGATTGGAGAAATGGATTCTATGAAAAAAAAACAAACAGATTGGTATGATCGAAGTTGAAAATCGGTCCATCCGTTCGGAAGTTAAGGCGATCTGAAGAATTCGAAAAAGTTCCAAGGGGGGCCCCTTTGATGCATTTTTTTTTTCGATTTCGGATTTTTTGATTAAAGAAATGGATTCTATGAAAAAAAACAAGAAGATTGGTATGATCGAAGTTGAAAATCGGTCCATCCGTTCGGAAGTTAAGGCGATCTGAAGAATTCGAAAAAGTTCCAAGGGGGCCCCCTTTGATGCAATATTTTTTTCGATTTCGGTTTTTTCGATTGGAGAAATGGATTCTATGAAGAAAAAACAAGCAGATTGGTATGATGGAAGTTGAAAATCGGTCCATCCGTTCGGAAGTTAAGGCGATCTGAAGAATTCGAAAAAGTTCCAAGGGGACCCCCTTTGATGCAATTTTTTTTTCGATTTCGGTTTTTTCGATTGGAGAAATGGATTCTATGAAAAAAACAAGCAGATTGGTATGATCGAAGTTGAAAATAGGTCCATCCGTTCGGAAGTTGAGGCGATCTGAAGAATTCGAAAAAGTTCCAAGGGGACCCCCTTTGATGCAATTTTTTTTTCGATTTCGGTTTTTTCGATTGGAGAAATGGATTTTATGAAAAAAAAACAAGCAGATTGGTATGATCGAAGTTGAAAATCGGTCCATCCGTTTGGAAGTTAAGGCGATCTGAAGAATTAGAAAAAGTTCCAAGGGGGCCCCCTATGATGCATTTTTTTTTTTCGATTTCGGTTTTTTCGATTGGAGAAATTTATTTTATGAAAAAAAAAACAAACAGATTGGTATGATCGAAGTTGAAAATCGGTCCATCCGTTCGGAAGTTAAGGCGATCTGAAGAATTCCAAAAAGTTCCAAGGGGGCCCCCTTCGATGAATTTTTTTTTTTCGATTTCGGTTTTTTCGATTGGAGAAAAGAATTTTATGAAAAAAAACAAGCAGATTGGTATGATCGAAGTTGAAAATCGGTCCATCCGTTCGGAAGTTAAGGCGATCTGAAGAATTCGAAAAAATTCCAAGGGGGCCCCCTTTGATGCATTTTTTTTTTCGATTCCGGTTTTTTCGATTGGAGAAATGGATTCTATGAAAAAAAACAAACAGATTGGTATGATCGAAGTTGAAAATCGGTCCATCCGTTCGGAAGTTAAGGCTTCTGAAGAATTCGAAAAAGTTCCAAGGGGGCCCCTTTGATGCATTTTTTTTTCGATTTCGGTTTTTTCGTTTAGAGAAATGGATTCTATGAAAAAAAACAAGCAGATTGGTATGATCGAAGTTGAAGATCGGTCCATCCGTTCGGAAGTTAAGGCGATCTGAAGAATTCGAAGAAGTTCCAAGGGGGCTCCCTTCGATGCAATTTTTTTTTTCGATTTCGGTTTTTTCGATTCGAGAAATTGATTCTATGAAAAAAACGAGCAGATTGGTATGATCGAAGTTGAAAATCGGTCCATCCGTTCGGAAGTTAAGGCGATCTGAAGATTTCGAAAAAGTTCCAAGGGGGCCCCCTTTGATTCGTTTTTTTTTTCGATTTCGGTTTTTTCGATTGGAGAAATGGATTCTATGAAAAAAAACAAGCAGATTGGTATGATCAAAGTTGAAAATAGGTCCATCCGTTCGGAGGTTAAAGCGATCTGAAGAATTCGAAAAAGTTCCAAGGGGGCCCCCTTTGATGCAATTTTTTTTTCGATTTCGGTTTTTTCGATTGGAGAAATGGATTCTATGAAAAAAAAACAAACAGATTGGTATGATCGAAGTTGAAAATCGGTCCATCCGTTCGGAAGTTAAGGTGATCTGAAGAATTCGAAAAAATTCCAAGGGGACCCCCTTTGATGCATTTTTTTTTCGATTTCGGTTTTTTCGATTGGAGAAATGGATTCTATGAAAAAAAAACAAGCAAATTGGTATGCGCGAAGTTGAAAATCGGTCCATCCGTTCGGAAGTTAAGGCGATCTGAAGAATTCGTAAAAGTTCCAAGGGGGCCCACTTTGATGCATTTTTTTTTCGATTTCGGTTTTTTCGATTGGAGAAATGGATTCTATGAAAAAAAAACAAACAGATTGGTATGATCGAAGTTGAAAATCGGTCCATCCGTTCGGAAGTTAAGGCGATCTGAAGAATTCGAAAAAGTTCCAAGGGGGCCCCCTTTGTTGCATTTTTTTTTTCGATTTCGGTTTTTTCGATTGGAGAAATGGATTCAATGAAAAAAAAACAAGCAGATTGGTATGATCGAAGTTGAAAATCGGTCCATCCGTTTGGAAGTTAAGGCGATCTGAAGAATTCGAAAAAGTTCTAAGGGGGCCCCCTTTGATGCATTTTTTTTTTATTTCGGTTTTTTCGATTGGAGAAATGGATTTTATGAAAAAAAACAAACAGATTGGTATGATCGAAGTTGAAAATCGGTCCATCCGTTCGGAAGTTAAGGCGATCTGAAGAATTCGAAGAAGTTCCAAGGGGGCTCCCTTCGATGCAATTTTTTTTTTCGATTTCGGTTTTTTCGATTCGAGAAATTGATTCTATGAAAAAAACGAGCAGATTGGTATGATCGAAGTTGAAAATCGGTCCATCCGTTCGGAAGTTAAGGCGATCTGAAGATTTCGAAAAAGTTCCAAGAGGGCCCCCTTTGATTCGTTTTTTTTTTTCGATTTCGGTTTTTTCGATTGGAGAAATGGATTCAATGAAAAAAAACAAGCAGATTGGTATGATCGAAGTTGAAAATCGGTCCATCCGTTCGGAAGTTAAGGCGATCTGAAGAATTCGAAAAAGTTCCAAGAGGGCCCCCTTTGGTGCATTTTCTTTTCGATTTCGGTTTTTTCGATTGAAGAAATGGATTTCATGAAAAAAACAAACAGATTGGTATGATCGAACTTGAAAATCGGTCCATCCGTTCGGAAGTTAAGGCGATCTGAAGAATTCGAAAAAGTTCCAAGGGAGCTCCCTTTGATGAATTTTTTTTTTCGATTCAGGTTTTTTTTATTGGAGAAATGGATTCTATGAAAAAAACAAGCAGATTGGTATGATCGAAGTTGAAAATCGATTCATCCGTTCGGAAGTTAAGGCGATCTGAAGAATTCGAAGAAGTTCCAAGGGGGCCCCTTTTGATGCATTTTTTTTTTTTTCGATTTCGGTTTTTTCGATTGGAGAAATGGATTCAATGATAAAAAACAAACAGATTGGTATGATCGAAGTTGAAAATCGGTCCATCCGTTCGGAAGTTAAGGCGATCTGAAGAATTCGAAAAAGTTCCAAGGGGGCCCCCTTTGATGCATTTTTTTTTTCGATTTCGGATTTTTCGATTGAAGAAATGGATTCTATGAAAAAAACAAGCAGATTGGTATGATCGAAGTTGAAAATCGGTCCATCCGTTCGGAAGTTAAGGCGATCTGAAGAATTCGAAAAAGTTCCAAGGGGGCCCCCTTTGATGCAATTTTTTTTTCGATTTCGGTTTTTTCGATTGGAGAAATGGATTCTATGAAGAAAAAACAAGCAGATTGGTATGATGGAAGTTGAAAATCGGTCCATCCGTTCGGAAGTTAAGGCGATCTGAAGAATTCGAAAAAGTTCCAAGGGGACCCCCTTTGATGCAATTTTTTTTTCGATTTCGGTTTTTTCGATTGGAGAAATGGATTCTATGAAAAAAACAAGCAGATTGGTATGATCGAAGTTGAAAATAGGTCCATCCGTTCGGAAGTTGAGGCGATCTGAAGAATTCGAAAAAGTTCCAAGGGGGCCCCCTTTGATGCATTTTTTTTTTCGATTTCGGTTTTTTTGATTGGAGAAATGGATTTTATGAAAAAAAACAAACAGATTGGTATGATCGAAGTTGAAAATCGGTCCATCCGTTCGGAAGTTAAGGCGATCTAAAGAATTCCAAAAAGTTCCAAGGGGGCCCCCTTTGATGAATTTTTTTTGCTCGATCTCGGTTTTTTTTATTGGAGAAAAGGATTTTATGAAAAAAAACAAGCAGATTGGTATGATCGAAGTTGAAAATCGGTCCATCCGTTCGGAAGTTAAGGCGATCTGAAGAATTCGAAAAAATTCCAAGGGGGCCCCCTTTAATGCGTTTTTTTTTTTCGATTCCGGTTTTTTCGATTGGAGAAATGGATTCTATGAAAAAAAACAAACAGATTGGTATGATCGAAGTTGAAAATCGGTCCATGCGTTCGGAAGTTAAGGCTTCTGAAGAATTCGAAAAAGTTCCAAGGGGGCCCCCTTTGATGCATTTTTTTTTTCGATTTCGGTTTTTTCGTTTGGAGAAATGGATTCTATGAGAAAAAAAGGAAGATTGGTATGATCGAAGTTGAAGATCGGTCCATCCGTTCGGAAGTTTAGGCGATCTGAAGAATTCGAAAAAGTTCCAAGAGGGCCCCCTTTGGTGCATTTTCTTTTCGATTTCGGTTTTTTAGATTGGAGAAATGGATTCTATGAAAAAAAACAAACAGATTGGTATGATAGAAGTTGAAAATCGGTCCATCCGTTCGGAAGTTAAGGTGATCTGAAGAATTCGAAAAAATTCCAAGGGGACCCCCTTTGATGCATTTTTTTTTTCGATTTCGGTTTTTTCGATTGGAGAAATGGATTCTATGAAAAAAAAACAAGCAGATTGGTATGATCGAAGTTGAAAATCGGTCCATCCTTTCGGAAGTTAAGGCGATCTGAAGAATTCGAAAAAGTTCCAAGGGGGCCCCCTTTGATGCATTTTTTTTTTTGATTTCGGTTTTTTCGATTGGAGAAATGGATTCTATGAAAAAAAAACAAACAGATTGGTATGATCGAAGTTGAAAATCGGTCCATCCGTTCGGAAGTTAAGGCGATCTGAAGAATTCGAAAAAGTTCCAAGGGGGGCCCCTTTGATGCATTTTTTTTTTCGATTTCGGATTTTTTGATTGAAGAAATGGATTCTATGAAAAAAAACAAGAAGATTGGTATGATCGAAGTTGAAAATCGGTCCATCCGTTCGGAAGTTAAGGCGATCTGAAGAATTCGAAAAAGTTCCAAGGGGGCCCCCTTTGATGCATTTTTTTTTTTTTTCGATTTCGGTTTTTTCGATTGGAGAAATGGATTTCATGAAAAAAAACAGACAGATTGGTATATTCGAAGTTGAAAATCGGTCCATCCGTTCGGAAGTTAAGGCAATCTGAAGAATTCGAAAAAGTTCCAAGGGAGCTTCCTTCGATGAATTTTTTTTTTCGATTCCGGTTTTTTTTATTGGAGAAATGGATTCTATGAAAAAAACAAGCAGATTGGTATGATCGAAGTTGAAAATCGATTCATCCGTTCGGAAGTTAAGGCGATCTGAAGAATTCGAAGAAGTTCCAAGGGGGCCCCTTTTGATGCATTTTTTTTTCGATTTCGGTTTTTTCCATTGGAGAAATGGATTCAATGATAAAAAAACAAACAGATTGGTATGATCGAAGTTGAAAATCGGTCCATCCGTTCGGAAGTTAAGGCGATCTGAAGAATTCGAAAAAGTTCCAAGGGAGCCCCCTTTGATGCATTTGTTTTTCGATTTCGGATTTTTCGATTGAAGAAATGGATTCTATGAAAAAAACAAGCAGATTGGTATGATCGAAGTTGAAAATCGGTCCATCCGTTCGGAAGTTAAGGCGATCTGAAGAATTCGAAAAAGTTCCAAGGGGGCCCCCTTTGATGCAATATTTTTTTCGATTTCGGTTTTTTCGATTGGAGAAATGGATTCTATGAAGAAAAAACAAGCAGATTGGTATGATGGAAGTTGAAAATCGGTCCATCCGTTCGGAAGTTAAGGCGATCTGAAGAATTCGAAAAAGTTCCAAGGGGACCCCCTTTGATGCAATTTTTTTTTCGATTTCGGTTTTTTCGATTGGAGAAATGGATTCTATGAAAAAAACAAGCAGATTGGTATGATCGAAGTTGAAAATAGGTCCATCCGTTCGGAAGTTGAGGCGATCTGAAGAATTAGAAAAAGTTCCAAGGGGGCCCCCTATGATGCATTTTTTTTTTTCGATTTCGGTTTTTTCGATTGGAGAAATTTATTTTATGAAAAAAAAAACAAACAGATTGGTATGATCGAAGTTGAAAATCGGTCCATCCGTTCGGAAGTTAAGGCGATCTGAAGAATTCCAAAAAGTTCCAAGGGGGCCCCCTTCGATGAATTTTTTTTTTCGATTTCGGTTTTTTCGATTGGAGAAAAGGATTTTATGAAAAAAAACAAGCAGATTGGTATGATCGAAGTTGAAAATCGGTCCATCCGTTCGGAAGTTAAGGCGATCTGAAGAATTCGAAAAAATTCCAAGGGGGCCCCCTTTGATGCATTTTTTTTTTCGATTCCGGTTTTTTCGATTGGAGAAATGGAATCTATGAAAAAAAAACAGATTGGTATGATCGAAGTTGAAAATCGGTCCATCCGTTCGGAAGTTAAGGCGATCTGAAGAATTCGAAAAATTCCAAGGGGGCCCCCTTTGATGCATTTTTTTCGATTTCGGTTTTTTCGATTGGAGAAATGGATTCAATGAAAAAAAAACAAGCAGATTGGTATGATCGAAGTTGAAAATCGGTCCATCCGTTTGGAAGTTAAGGCGAACTGAAGAATTCAAAAAAGTTCTAAGGGGGCCCCCTTTGATGCATTTTCTTTTCAATTTCGGTTTTTTCGATTGGAGAAATGGATTCTATGATAAAAAACAAGCAGATTGGTATGATCGAAGTTGAAAATAGGTCCATCCGTTCGGAAGTTAAGGCGATCTGAAGAATTCGACAAAGTTCCAAGGAGGCCCCCTTTGATACATTTTTTTTTTCGATTTCGGTTTTTTCGATTGGAGAAATGGATTCTATGAAAAAAAACAAGCAGATTGGTATGATCGAAGTTGAAAATAGGTCCATCCGTTCGGAAGTTGAGGCGATCTGAAGAATTCGAAAAAGTTCCAAGGGGACCCCCTTTGATGCAATTTTTTTTTCAATTTCGGTTTTTTCGATTGGAGAAATTGATTCTATGAAAAAAAAACAAGCAGATTGGTATGATCGAAGTTGAAAATCGGTCCATCCGTTCGGAAGTTAAGGCGATCTGAAGAATTCGAAAAAGTTCCAAGGGGGCCCCCTTTGATGCAATTTTTTTTTCGATTTCGGTTTTTTCGATTGGAGAAATGGATTCTATAAAAAAAAACAAACAGATTGGTATGATCGAAATTAAAAATCGGTCCATCCGTTCGGAAGTTAAGGCGATCTGAAGAATTCTAAAAAGTTCCAAGGGGGCCCCCTTTGATGCATTTTGTTTTCGATTTCGGTTTTTTTGATTGGAGAAATGGATTCAATGAAGAAAAAACAAGCAGATTGGTATGATCGAAGTTGAAAATCGGTCCATCCGTTTGGAAGTTAAGGCGATCTGAAGAATTCGAAAAAGTTCCAAGGGGGCCCCCGTTGATGCATTTTTTTTTCGATTTCGGTTTTTTCGATTGGAGAAATGGATTTTATGAAAAAAACAAACAGATTGGTATGATCGAAGTTGAAAATCGGTCCATCCGTTCGGAAGTTAAGGCGATCTGAAGAATTCGAAAAAGTTCCAAGGGAGCTCCCTTTGATGGATTTTTTTTTCGATTTCGGTTTTTTTTATTGGAGAAATGGATTCTATGAAAAGAACAAGCAGATTGGTATGATCGAAGTTGAAAATCGATCCATCCGTTCGGAAGTTAAGGCGATCTGAAGAATTCGAAGAAGTTCCAAGGGGGCCCCCTTTGATGCTTTTTTTTTTTCGATTTCGGTTTTTTCGATTGGAGAAATGGATTCTATGAAAAAAAAACAAACAGATTGGTATGATCGAAGTTGAAAATCGGTCCATCCGTTCGGAAGTTAAGGCGATCTGAAGAATTCGAAAAAGTTCCAAGGGGGGCCCCTTTGATGCATTTTTTTTTTCGATTTCGGATTTTTTGATTAAAGAAATGGATTCTATGAAAAAAAACAAGAAGATTGGTATGATCGAAGTTGAAAATCGGTCCATCCGTTCGGAAGTTAAGGCGATCTGAAGAATTCGAAAAAGTTCCAAGGGGGCCCCCTTTGATGCAATATTTTTTTCGATTTCGGTTTTTTCGATTGGAGAAATGGATTCTATGAAGAAAAAACAAGCAGATTGGTATGATGGAAGTTGAAAATCGGTCCATCCGTTCGGAAGTTAAGGCGATCTGAAGAATTCGAAAAAGTTCCAAGGGGACCCCCTTTGATGCAATTTTTTTTTCGATTTCGGTTTTTTCGATTGGAGAAATGGATTCTATGAAAAAAACAAGCAGATTGGTATGATCGAAGTTGAAAATAGGTCCATCCGTTCGGAAGTTGAGGCGATCTGAAGAATTCGAAAAAGTTCCAAGGGGACCCCCTTTGATGCAATTTTTTTTTCGATTTCGGTTTTTTCGATTGGAGAAATGGATTTTATGAAAAAAAAACAAGCAGATTGGTATGATCGAAGTTGAAAATCGGTCCATCCGTTTGGAAGTTAAGGCGATCTGAAGAATTAGAAAAAGTTCCAAGGGGGCCCCCTATGATGCATTTTTTTTTTCGATTTCGGTTTTTTCGATTGGAGAAATTTATTTTATGAAAAAAAAAACAAACAGATTGGTATGATCGAAGTTGAAAATCGGTCCATCCGTTCGGAAGTTAAGGCGATCTGAAGAATTCCAAAAAGTTCCAAGGGGGCCCCCTTCGATGAATTTTTTTTTTTCGATTTCGGTTTTTTCGATTGGAGAAAAGAATTTTATGAAAAAAAACAAGCAGATTGGTATGATCGAAGTTGAAAATCGGTCCATCCGTTCGGAAGTTAAGGCGATCTGAAGAATTCGAAAAAATTCCAAGGGGGCCCCCTTTGATGCATTTTTTTTTTCGATTCCGGTTTTTTCGATTGGAGAAATGGATTCTATGAAAAAAAACAAACAGATTGGTATGATCGAAGTTGAAAATCGGTCCATCCGTTCGGAAGTTAAGGCTTCTGAAGAATTCGAAAAAGTTCCAAGGGGGCCCCTTTGATGCATTTTTTTTTCGATTTCGGTTTTTTCGTTTAGAGAAATGGATTCTATGAAAAAAACAAGCAGATTGGTATGATCGAAGTTGAAGATCGGTCCATCCGTTCGGAAGTTAAGGCGATCTGAAGAATTCGAAGAAGTTCCAAGGGGGCTCCCTTCGATGCAATTTTTTTTTTCGATTTCGGTTTTTTCGATTCGAGAAATTGATTCTATGAAAAAAACGAGCAGATTGGTATGATCGAAGTTGAAAATCGGTCCATCCGTTCGGAAGTTAAGGCGATCTGAAGATTTCGAAAAAGTTCCAAGGGGGCCCCCTTTGATTCGTTTTTTTTTTCGATTTCGGTTTTTTCGATTGGAGAAATGGATTCTATGAAAAAAAACAAGCAGATTGGTATGATCAAAGTTGAAAATAGGTCCATCCGTTCGGAGGTTAAAGCGATCTGAAGAATTCGAAAAAGTTCCAAGGGGGCCCCCTTTGATGCAATTTTTTTTTCGATTTCGGTTTTTTCGATTGGAGAAATGGATTCTATAAAAAAAAAACAAACAGATTGGTATGATCGAAGTTGAAAATCGGTCCATCCGTTCGGAAGTTAAGGTGATCTGAAGAATTCGAAAAAATTCCAAGGGGACCCCCTTTGATGCATTTTTTTTTCGATTTCGGTTTTTTCGATTGGAGAAATGGATTCTATGAAAAAAAAACAAGCAAATTGGTATGCGCGAAGTTGAAAATCGGTCCATCCGTTCGGAAGTTAAGGCGATCTGAAGAATTCGTAAAAGTTCCAAGGGGGCCCACTTTGATGCATTTTTTTTTCGATTTCGGTTTTTTCGATTGGAGAAATGGATTCTATGAAAAAAAAACAAACAGATTGGTATGATCGAAGTTGAAAATCGGTCCATCCGTTCGGAAGTTAAGGCGATCTGAAGAATTCGAAAAAGTTCCAAGGGGGCCCCCTTTGTTGCATTTTTTTTTTCGATTTCGGTTTTTTCGATTGGAGAAATGGATTCAATGAAAAAAAAACAAGCAGATTGGTATGATCGAAGTTGAAAATCGGTCCATCCGTTTGGAAGTTAAGGCGATCTGAAGAATTCGAAAAAGTTCTAAGGGGGCCCCCTTTGATGCATTTTTTTTTTATTTCGGTTTTTTCGATTGGAGAAATGGATTTTATGAAAAAAAACAAACAGATTGGTATGATCGAAGTTGAAAATCGGTCCATCCGTTCGGAAGTTAAGGCGATCTGAAGAATTCGAAGAAGTTCCAAGGGGGCTCCCTTCGATGCAATTTTTTTTTTCGATTTCGGTTTTTTCGATTCGAGAAATTGATTCTATGAAAAAAACGAGCAGATTGGTATGATCGAAGTTGAAAATCGGTCCATCCGTTCGGAAGTTAAGGCGATCTGAAGATTTCGAAAAAGTTCCAAGGGGGCCCCCTTTGATTCGTTTTTTTTTTCGATTTCGGTTTTTTCGATTGGAGAAATGGATTCAATGAAAAAAAACAAGCAGATTGGTATGATCGAAGTTGAAAATCGGTCCATCCGTTCGGAAGTTAAGGCGATCTGAAGAATTCGAAAAAGTTCCAAGAGGGCCCCCTTTGGTGCATTTTCTTTTCGATTTCGGTTTTTTCGATTGAAGAAATGGATTTCATGAAAAAAACAAACAGATTGGTATGATCGAACTTGAAAATCGGTCCATCCGTTCGGAAGTTAAGGCGATCTGAAGAATTCGAAAAAGTTCCAAGGGAGCTCCCTTTGATGAATTTTTTTTTTCGATTCAGGTTTTTTTTATTGGAGAAATGGATTCTATGAAAAAAACAAGCAGATTGGTATGATCGAAGTTGAAAATCGATTCATCCGTTCGGAAGTTAAGGCGATCTGAAGAATTCGAAGAAGTTCCAAGGGGGCCCCTTTTGATGCATTTTTTTTTTTTCGATTTCGGTTTTTTCGATTGGAGAAATGGATTCTATGAAGAAAAAACAAGCAGATTGGTATGATGGAAGTTGAAAATCGGTCCATCCGTTCGGAAGTTAAGGCGATCTGAAGAATTCGAAAAAGTTCCAAGGGGACCCCCTTTGATGCAATTTTTTTTTCGATTTCGGTTTTTTCGATTGGAGAAATGGATTCTATGAAAAAAACAAGCAGATTGGTATGATCGAAGTTGAAAATAGGTCCATCCGTTCGGAAGTTGAGGCGATCTGAAGAATTCGAAAAAGTTCCAAGGGGACCCCCTTTGATGCAATTTTTTTTTCGATTTCGGTTTTTTCGATTGGAGAAATGGATTTTATGAAAAAAAAACAAGCAGATTGGTATGATCGAAGTTGAAAATCGGTCCATCCGTTTGGAAGTTAAGGCGATCTGAAGAATTAGAAAAAGTTCCAAGGGGGCCCCCTATGATGCATTTTTTTTTTTCGATTTCGGTTTTTTCGATTGGAGAAATTTATTTTATGAAAAAAAAAACAAACAGATTGGTATGATCGAAGTTGAAAATCGGTCCATCCGTTCGGAAGTTAAGGCGATCTGAAGAATTCCAAAAAGTTCCAAGGGGGCCCCCTTCGATGAATTTTTTTTTTTCGATTTCGGTTTTTTCGATTGGAGAAAAGAATTTTATGAAAAAAAACAAGCAGATTGGTATGATCGAAGTTGAAAATCGGTCCATCCGTTCGGAAGTTAAGGCGATCTGAAGAATTCGAAAAAATTCCAAGGGGGCCCCCTTTGATGCATTTTTTTTTTCGATTCCGGTTTTTTCGATTGGAGAAATGGATTCTATGAAAAAAAACAAACAGATTGGTATGATCGAAGTTGAAAATCGGTCCATCCGTTCGGAAGTTAAGGCTTCTGAAGAATTCGAAAAAGTTCCAAGGGGGCCCCTTTGATGCATTTTTTTTTCGATTTCGGTTTTTTCGTTTAGAGAAATGGATTCTATGAAAAAAACAAGCAGATTGGTATGATCGAAGTTGAAGATCGGTCCATCCGTTCGGAAGTTAAGGCGATCTGAAGAATTCGAAGAAGTTCCAAGGGGGCTCCCTTCGATGCAATTTTTTTTTTCGATTTCGGTTTTTTCGATTCGAGAAATTGATTCTATGAAAAAAACGAGCAGATTGGTATGATCGAAGTTGAAAATCGGTCCATCCGTTCGGAAGTTAAGGCGATCTGAAGATTTCGAAAAAGTTCCAAGGGGGCCCCCTTTGATTCGTTTTTTTTTTCGATTTCGGTTTTTTCGATTGGAGAAATGGATTCTATGAAAAAAAACAAGCAGATTGGTATGATCAAAGTTGAAAATAGGTCCATCCGTTCGGAGGTTAAAGCGATCTGAAGAATTCGAAAAAGTTCCAAGGGGGCCCCCTTTGATGCAATTTTTTTTTCGATTTCGGTTTTTTCGATTGGAGAAATGGATTCTATAAAAAAAAAACAAACAGATTGGTATGATCGAAGTTGAAAATCGGTCCATCCGTTCGGAAGTTAAGGTGATCTGAAGAATTCGAAAAAATTCCAAGGGGACCCCCTTTGATGCATTTTTTTTTCGATTTCGGTTTTTTCGATTGGAGAAATGGATTCTATGAAAAAAAAACAAGCAAATTGGTATGCGCGAAGTTGAAAATCGGTCCATCCGTTCGGAAGTTAAGGCGATCTGAAGAATTCGTAAAAGTTCCAAGGGGGCCCACTTTGATGCATTTTTTTTTCGATTTCGGTTTTTTCGATTGGAGAAATGGATTCTATGAAAAAAAAACAAACAGATTGGTATGATCGAAGTTGAAAATCGGTCCATCCGTTCGGAAGTTAAGGCGATCTGAAGAATTCGAAAAAGTTCCAAGGGGGCCCCCTTTGTTGCATTTTTTTTTTCGATTTCGGTTTTTTCGATTGGAGAAATGGATTCAATGAAAAAAAAACAAGCAGATTGGTATGATCGAAGTTGAAAATCGGTCCATCCGTTTGGAAGTTAAGGCGATCTGAAGAATTCGAAAAAGTTCTAAGGGGGCCCCCTTTGATGCATTTTTTTTTTATTTCGGTTTTTTCGATTGGAGAAATGGATTTTATGAAAAAAAACAAACAGATTGGTATGATCGAAGTTGAAAATCGGTCCATCCGTTCGGAAGTTAAGGCGATCTGAAGAATTCGAAGAAGTTCCAAGGGGGCTCCCTTCGATGCAATTTTTTTTTTCGATTTCGGTTTTTTCGATTCGAGAAATTGATTCTATGAAAAAAACGAGCAGATTGGTATGATCGAAGTTGAAAATCGGTCCATCCGTTCGGAAGTTAAGGCGATCTGAAGATTTCGAAAAAGTTCCAAGGGGGCCCCCTTTGATTCGTTTTTTTTTTCGATTTCGGTTTTTTCGATTGGAGAAATGGATTCAATGAAAAAAAACAAGCAGATTGGTATGATCGAAGTTGAAAATCGGTCCATCCGTTCGGAAGTTAAGGCGATCTGAAGAATTCGAAAAAGTTCCAAGAGGGCCCCCTTTGGTGCATTTTCTTTTCGATTTCGGTTTTTTCGATTGAAGAAATGGATTTCATGAAAAAAACAAACAGATTGGTATGATCGAACTTGAAAATCGGTCCATCCGTTCGGAAGTTAAGGCGATCTGAAGAATTCGAAAAAGTTCCAAGGGAGCTCCCTTTGA
This sequence comes from Chrysomela aeneicollis, assembly GCA_029955515.1. Classification (NCBI taxonomy): domain Eukaryota; kingdom Metazoa; phylum Arthropoda; class Insecta; order Coleoptera; family Chrysomelidae; genus Chrysomela; species Chrysomela aeneicollis. The sequence continues at coordinate 3,825,882 of JARUHQ010000005.1, read as the reverse complement.
TGAATTTTTTTTTTCGATTCAGGTTTTTTTTATTGGAGAAATGGATTCTATGAAAAAAACAAGCAGATTGGTATGATCGAAGTTGAAAATCGATTCATCCGTTCGGAAGTTAAGGCGATCTGAAGAATTCGAAGAAGTTCCAAGGGGGCCCCTTTTGATGCATTTTTTTTTTTTCGATTTCGGTTTTTTCGATTGGAGAAATGGATTCAATGATAAAAAACAAACAGATTGGTATGATCGAAGTTGAAAATCGGTCCATCCGTTCGGAAGTTAAGGCGATCTGAAGAATTCGAAAAAGTTCCAAGGGGGCCCCCTTTGATGCATTTTTTTTTTCGATTTCGGATTTTTCGATTGAAGAAATGGATTCTATGAAAAAAACAAGCAGATTGGTATGATCGAAGTTGAAAATCGGTCCATCCGTTCGGAAGTTAAGGCGATCTGAAGAATTCGAAAAAGTTCCAAGGGGGCCCCCTTTGATGCAATTTTTTTTTCGATTTCGGTTTTTTCGATTGGAGAAATGGATTCTATGAAGAAAAAACAAGCAGATTGGTATGATGGAAGTTGAAAATCGGTCCATCCGTTCGGAAGTTAAGGCGATCTGAAGAATTCGAAAAAGTTCCAAGGGGACCCCCTTTGATGCAATTTTTTTTTCGATTTCGGTTTTTTCGATTGAAGAAATGGATTCTATGAAAAAAACAAGCAGATTGGTATGATCGAAGTTGAAAATAGGTCCATCCGTTCGGAAGTTGAGGCGATCTGAAGAATTCGAAAAAGTTCCAAGGGGGCCCCCTTTGATGCATTTTTTTTTTCGATTTCGGTTTTTTTGATTGGAGAAATGGATTTTATGAAAAAAAACAAACAGATTGGTATGATCGAAGTTGAAAATCGGTCCATCCGTTCGGAAGTTAAGGCGATCTAAAGAATTCCAAAAAGTTCCAAGGGGGCCCCCTTTGATGAATTTTTTTTGCTCGATCTCGGTTTTTTTTATTGGAGAAAAGGATTTTATGAAAAAAAACAAGCAGATTGGTATGATCGAAGTTGAAAATCGGTCCATCCGTTCGGAAGTTAAGGCGATCTGAAGAATTCGAAAAAATTCCAAGGGGGCCCCCTTTAATGCGTTTTTTTTTTTCGATTCCGGTTTTTTCGATTGGAGAAATGGATTCTATGAAAAAAAACAAACAGATTGGTATGATCGAAGTTGAAAATCGGTCCATGCGTTCGGAAGTTAAGGCTTCTGAAGAATTCGAAAAAGTTCCAAGGGGGCCCCCTTTGATGCATTTTTTTTTTCGATTTCGGTTTTTTCGTTTGGAGAAATGGATTCTATGAGAAAAAAAGGAAGATTGGTATGATCGAAGTTGAAGATCGGTCCATCCGTTCGGAAGTTTAGGCGATCTGAAGAATTCGAAAAAGTTCCAAGAGGGCCCCCTTTGGTGCATTTTCTTTTCGATTTCGGTTTTTTAGATTGGAGAAATGGATTCTATGAAAAAAAACAAACAGATTGGTATGATAGAAGTTGAAAATCGGTCCATCCGTTCGGAAGTTAAGGTGATCTGAAGAATTCGAAAAAATTCCAAGGGGACCCCCTTTGATGCATTTTTTTTTTCGATTTCGGTTTTTTCGATTGGAGAAATGGATTCTATGAAAAAAAAACAAGCAGATTGGTATGATCGAAGTTGAAAATCGGTCCATCCTTTCGGAAGTTAAGGCGATCTGAAGAATTCGAAAAAGTTCCAAGGGGGCCCCCTTTGATGCATTTTTTTTTGATTTCGGTTTTTTCGATTGGAGAAATGGATTCTATGAAAAAAAAACAAACAGATTGGTATGATCGAAGTTGAAAATCGGTCCATCCGTTCGGAAGTTAAGGCGATCTGAAGAATTCGAAAATGTTCCAAGGGGGCCCCCTTTGATGCATTTTTTTCGATTTCGGTTTTTTCGATTGGAGAAATGGATTCAATGAAAAAAAAACGAGCAGATTGGTATGATCGAAGTTGAAAATCGGTCCATCCGTTTGGAAGTTAAGGCGATCTGAAGAATTCAAAAAAGTTCTAAGGGGGCCCCCTTTGATGCATTTTCTTTTCAATTTCGGTTTTTTCGATTGGAGAAATGGATTCTATGATAAAAAACAAGCAGATTGGTATGATCGAAGTTGAAAATAGGTCCATCCGTTCGGAAGTTAAGGCGATCTAAAGAATTCGACAAAGTTCCAAGGAGGCCCCCTTTGATGCATTTTTTTTTTTCGATTTCGGTTTTTTTGATTGGAGAAATGGATTCTATGAAAAAAACAAGCAGATTGGTATGATCGAAGTTGAAAATCGGTCCATCCGTTCGGAAGTTAAGGCGATCTGAAGAATTCGAAAAAGTTCCAAGGGGGCCCCCTTTGATGCAATTTTTTTTTCGATTTCGGTTTTTTCGATTGGAGAAATGGATTCTATAAAAAAAAACAAACAGATTGGTATGATCGAAATTGAAAATCGGTCCATCCGTTCGGAAGTTAAGGCGATCTGAAGAATTCGAAAAAGTTCCAAGGGGGCCCCCTTTGATGCATTTTGTTTTCGATTTCGGTTTTTTTGATTGGAGAAATGGATTCAATGAAAAAAAAACAAGCAGATTGGTATGATCGAAGTTGAAAATCGGTCCATCCGTTTGGAAGTTAAGGCGATCTGAAGAATTCGAAAAAGTTCCAAAGGGACCCCCTTTGATGCAATTTTTTTTTTTCGATTTCGGTTTTTTCGATTGGAGAAATGGCTTTTATGAAAATAAACAAACAGATTGGTATAATCGAAGTTGAAAATCGGTCCATCCGTTCGGAAGTTAAGGCGATCTGAAGAATTCCAAAAAGTTCCAAGGGGGCCCCCTTTGATGAATTTTTTTTTCTCGATTTCGGTTTTTTTGATTGGAGAAAAGGATTTTATGAAAAAAAACAAGCAGATTGGTATGATCGAAGTTGAAAATCGGTCCATCCGTTCGGAAGTTAAGGCGATCTGAAGAATTCGAAAAAATTCCAAGGGGGCCCCCTTTAATGCGTTTTTTTTTTTTCGATTCCGGTTTTTTCGATTGGAGAAATGGATTCTATGAAAAAAAACAAACAGATTGGTATGATCGAAGTTGAAAATCGGTCCATCCGTTCGGAAGTTAAGGCTTCTGAAGAATTCGAAAAAGTTCCAAGAGGGCCCCCTTTGGTGCATTTTCTTTTCGATTTCGGTTTTTTAGATTGGAGAAATGGATTCTATGAAAAAAAAACAAACAGATTGGTATGATAGAAGTTGAGAATCGGTCCATCCGTTCGGAAGTTAAGGTGATCTGAAGAATTCGAAAAAATTCCAAGGGGACCCCCTTTGATGCATTTTTTTTTTTCGATTTCGGTTTTTTCGATTGGAGAAATGGATTCTATGAAAAAAAAACAAGCAAATTAGTATGCGCGAAGTTGAAAATCGGTCCATCCGTTCGGAAGTTGAGGCGATCTGAAGAATTCGAAAAAGTTCCAAGGGGGCCCCCTTTGATGCATTTTTGTTTTCGATTTCGGTTTTTTCGATTGGAGAAATGGATGAAAAAAAAACAAACAGATTGGTATGATCGAAGTTGAAAATCGGTCCATCCGTTCGGAAGTTAAGGCGATCTGAAGAATTCGAAGAAGTTCCAAGGGGGCCCCCTTTGATGCATTTTTTTTTTCGATTTCGGTTTTTTCGATTGGAGAAATGGATTCAATGAAAAAAAAACAAGCAGATTGGTATGATCGAAGTTGAAAATCGGTCCATCCGTTTGGAAGTTAAGGCGATCTGAAGAATTCGAAAAAGTTCTTAGGGGGCCCCCTTTGATGCATTTTTTTTTTATTTCGGTTTTTTCGATTGGAGAAATGGAATCTATGAAAAAAAAAAACAGATTGGTATGATCGAAGTTGAAAATCGGTCCATCCGTTCGGAAGTTAAGGCGATCTGAAGAATTCGAAAAAGTTCCAAGGCGGCCCCCTTTGATGCATTTTTTTCGATTTCGGTTTTTTCGATTGGAGAAATGGATTCAATGAAAAAAAAACAAGCAGATTGGTATGATCGAAGTTGAAAATCGGTCCATCCGTTTGGAAGTTAAGGCGATCTGAAGAATTCAAAAAAGTTCTAAGGGGGCCTCCTTTGATGCATTTTCTTTTCAATTTCGGTTTTTTCGATTGGAGAAATGGATTCTATGATAAAAAACAAGCAGATTGGTATGATCGAAATTGAAAATAGGTCCATCCGTTCGGAAGTTAAGGCGATCTGAAGAATTCGACAAAGTTCCAAGGAGGCCCCCTTTGATGCATTTTTTTTTTTTCGATTTCGGTTTTTTCGATTGGAGAAATGGATTCTATGAAAAAAAACAAGCAGATTGGTATGATCGAAGTTGAAAATAGGTCCATCCGTTCGGAAGTTGAGGCGATCTGAAGAATTCGAAAAAGTTCCAAGGGGACCCCCTTTGATGCAATTTTTTTTTCAATTGCGGTTTTTTCGATTGGAGAAATTGATTCTATGAAAAAAAACAAGCAGATTGGTATGATCGAAGTTGAAAATCGGTCCATCCGTTCGGAAGTTAAGGCGATCTGAAGAATTCGAAAAAGTTCCAAGGAGGCCCCCTTTGATGCAATTTTTTTTTCGATTTCGGTTTTTTTGATTGGAGAAATGGATTCTATAAAAAAAACAAACAGATTGGTATGATCGAAATTGAAAATCGGTCCATCCGTTCGGAAGTTAAGGCGATCTGAAGAATTCGAAAAAGTTCCAAGGGGGCCCCCTTTGATGCATTTTGTTTTCGATTTCGGTTTTTTTGATTGAAGAAATGGATTCAATGAAAAAAAAACAAGCAGATTGGTATGATCGAAGTTGAAAATCGGTCCATCCGTTTGGAAGTTAAGGCGATCTGAAGAATTCGAAAAAGTTCCAAGGGGACCCCCTTTGATGCAATTTTTTTTTGTCGATTTCGGTTTTTTCGATTGGAGAAATGGCTTTTATGAAAATAAACAAACAGATTGGTATAATCGAAGTTGAAAATCGGTCCATCCGTTCGGAAGTTAAGGCGATCTGAAGAATTCCAAAAAGTTCCAAGGGGGCCCCCTTTGATGAATTTTTTTTTTCTCGATTTCGGTTTTTTTGATTGGAGAAAAGGATTTTATGAAAAAAAACAAGCAGATTGGTATGATCGAAGTTGAAAATCGGTCCATCCGTTCGGAAGTTAAGGCGATCTGAATTATTCGAAAAAATTCCAAGGGGGCCCCCTTTAATGCGTTTTTTTTTTCGATTCCGGTTTTCTCGATTGGAGAAATGGATTCTATGAAAAAAAAACAAACAGATTGGTATGATCGAAGTTGAAAATCGGTCCATCCGTTCGGAAGTTAAGGCTTCTGAAGAATTCGAAAAAGTTCCAAGGGGGCCCCCTTTGATGCATTTTTTTTTCGATTTCGGTTTTTTCGTTTGGAGAAATGGATTCTATGAAAAAAAAGGAAGATTGGTATGATCGAAGTTGAAGATCGGTCCATCCGTTCGGAAGTTTAGGCGATCTGAAGAATTCGAAAAAGTTCCAAGAGGGCCCCCTTTGGTGCATTTTCTTTTCGATTTCGGTTTTTTAGATTGGAGAAATGGATTCTATGAAAAAAAAAACAAACAGATTGGTATGATAGAAGTTGAAAATCGGTCCATCCGTTCGGAAGTTAAGGTGATCTGAAGAATTCGAAAAAATTCCAAGGGGACCCCCTTTGATGCATTTTTTTTTTCGATTTCGGTTTTTTCGATTGGAGAAATGGATTCTATGAAAAAAAAACAAGCAAATTGGTATGCGAGAAGTTGAAAATCGGTCCATCCGTTCGGAAGTTAAGGCGATCTGAAGAATTCGAAAAAGTTCCAAGGGGGCCCCCTTTGATGCATTTTTGTTTTCGATTTCGGTTTTTTCGATTGGAGAAATGGATTCTATGAAAAAAAAACAAACAGATTGGTATGATCGAAGTTGAAAATCGGTCCATCCGTTCGGAAGTTAAGGCGATCTGAAGAATTCGAAAAAGTTCCAAGGGGGCCCCCTTTGATGCATTTTTTTTTTTCGATTTCGGTTTTTTCGATTGGAGAAATGGATTCAATGAAAAAAAAACAAGCAGATTGGTATGATCGAAGTTGAAAATCGGTCCATCCGTTTGGAAGTTAAGGCGATCTGAAGAATTCGAAAAAGTTCTTAGGAGGCCCCCTTTGATGCATTTTTTTTTGATTTCGGTTTTTTCGATTGGAGAAATGGAATCTATGAAAAAAAAAACAGATTGGTATGATCGAAGTTGAAAATCGGTCCATCCGTTCGGAAGTTAAGGCGATCTGAAGAATTCGAAAAAGTTCCAAGGGGGCCCCCTTTGATGCATTTTTTTCGATTTCGGTTTTTTCGATTGGAGAAATGGATTCAATGAAAAAAAACAAGCAGATTGGTATGATCGAAGTTGAAAATAGGTCCATCCGTTCGGAAGTTGAGGCGATCTGAAGAATTCGAAAAAGTTCCAAGGGGACCCCCTTTGATGCAATTTTTTTTTCAATTTCGGTTTTTTCGATTGGAGAAATTGATTCTATGAAAAAAAAACAAGCAGATTGGTATGATCGAAGTTGAAAATCGGTCCATCCGTTCGGAAGTTAAGGCGATCTGAAGAATTCGAAAAAGTTTCAAGGGGGCCCCCTTTGATGCAATTTTTTTTTCGATTTCGGTTTTTTCGATTGGAGAAATGGATTCTATAAAAAAAAACAAACAGATTGGTATGATCGAAATCAAAAATCGGTCCATCCGTTCGGAAGTTAAGGCGATCTGAAGAATTCGAAAAAGTTCCAAGGGGGCCCCCTTTGATGCATTTTGTTTTCGATTTCGGTTTTTTTGATTGGAGAAATGGATTCAATGAAGAAAAAACAAGCAGATTGGTATGATCGAAGTTGAAAATCGGTCCATCCGTTTGGAAGTTAAGGCGATCTGAAGAATTCGAAAAAGTTCCAAGGGGGCCCCCGTTGATGCATTTTTTTTTCGATTTCGGTTTTTTCGATTGGAGGAATGGATTCAGTGATATAAAACAAACAGATTGGTATGATCGAAGTTGAAAATCGGTCCATCCGTTTGGAAGTTAAGGCGATCTGAAGAATTCGAAAAAGTTCCAAGGGGACCCCCTTTGATGCAATTTTTTTTTTTCGATTTTGGTTTTTTCGATTGGAGAAATGGCTTTTATGAAAATAAACAAACAGATTGGTATAATCGAAGTTGAAAATCGGTCCATCCGTTCGGAAGTTAAGGCGATCTGAAGAATTCCAAAAAGTTCCAAGGGGGCCCCCTTTGATGAATTTTTTTTTCTCGATTTCGGTTTTTTTGATTGGAGAAAAGGATTTTATGAAAAAAAACAAGCAGATTGGTATGATCGAAGTTGAAAATCGGTCCATCCGTTCGGAAGTTAAGGCGATCTGAATTATTCGAAAAAATTCCAAGGGGGCCCCCTTTAATGCGTTTTTTTTTTCGATTCCGGTTTTCTCGATTGGAGAAATGGATTCTATGAAAAAAAAAACAAACAGATTGGTATGATCGAAGTTGAAAATCGGTCCATCCGTTCGGAAGTTAAGGCTTCTGAAGAATTCGAAAAAGTTCCAAGGGGGCCCCCTTTGATGCTTTTTTTTTTTCGATTTCTTTTTTTTCGTTTGGAGAAATGGATTCTATGAAAAAAAAAGAAGATTGGTATGATCGAAGTTGAAGATCGGTCCATCCGTTCGGAAGTTTAGGCGATCTGAAGAATTCGAAAAAGTTCCAAGAGGGCCCCCTTTGGTGCATTTTCTTTTCGATTTCGGTTTTTTAGATTGGAGAAATGGATTCTATGAAAAAAAAACAAACAGATTGGTATGATAGAAGTTGAAAATCGGTCCATCCGTTCGGAAGTTAAGGTGATCTGAAGAATTCGAAAAAATTCCAAGGGGACCCCCTTTGATGCATTTTTTTTTTCGATTTCGGTTTTTTCGATTGGAGAAATGGATTCTATGAAAAAAAAACAAGCAAATTGGTATGCGAGAAGTTGAAAATCGGTCCATCCGTTCGGAAGTTAAGGCGATCTGAAGAATTCGAAAAAGTTCCAAGGGGGCCCCCTTTGATGCATTTTTGTTTTCGATTTCGGTTTTTTCGATTGGAGAAATGGATTCTATGAAAAAAAAACAAACAGATTGGTATGATCGAAGTTGAAAATCGGTCCATCCGTTCGGAAGTTAAGGCGATCTGAAGAATTCGAAAAAGTTCCAAGGGGGCCCCCTTTGATGCATTTTTTTTTCGATTTCGGTTTTTTCGATTGGAGAAATGGATTCAATGAAAAAAAAACAAGCAGATTGGTATGATCGAAGTTGAAAATCGGTCCATCCGTTTGGAAGTTAAGGCGATCTGAAGAATTCGAAAAAGTTCTTAGGGGGCCCCCTTTGATGCATTTTTTTTTTGATTTCGGTTTTTTCGATTGGAGAAATGGAATCTATGAAAAAAAAAACAGATTGGTATGATCGAAGTTGAAAATCGGTCCATCCGTTCGGAAGTTAAGGCGATCTGAAGAATTCGAAAAAGTTCCAAGGGGGCCCCCTTTGATGCATTTTTTTCGATTTCGGTTTTTTCGATTGGAGAAATGGATTCAATGAAAAAAAACAAGCAGATTGGTATGATCGAAGTTGAAAATAGGTCCATCCGTTCGGAAGTTGAGGCGATCTGAAGAATTCGAAAAAGTTCCAAGGGGACCCCCTTTGATGCAATTTTTTTTTCAATTTCGGTTTTTTCGATTGGAGAAATTGATTCTATGAAAAAAAAACAAGCAGATTGGTATGATCGAAGTTGAAAATCGGTCCATCCGTTCGGAAGTTAAGGCGATCTGAAGAATTCGAAAAAGTTCCAAGGGGGCCCCCTTTGATGCAATTTTTTTTTTCGATTTCGGTTTTTTCGATTGGAGAAATGGATTCTATAAAAAAAACAAACAGATTGGTATGATCGAAATCAAAAATCGGTCCATCCGTTCGGAAGTTAAGGCGATCTGAAGAATTCGAAAAAGTTCCAAGGGGGCCCCCTTTGATGCATTTTGTTTTCGATTTCGGTTTTTTTGATTGGAGAAATGGATTCAATGAAGAAAAAACAAGCAGATTGGTATGATCGAAGTTGAAAATCGGTCCATCCGTTTGGAAGTTAAGGCGATCTGAAGAATTCGAAAAAGTTCCAAGGGGGCCCCCGTTGATGCATTTTTTTTTCGATTTCGGTTTTTTCGATTGGAGAAATGGATTTTATGAAAAAAACAAACAGATTGGTATGATCGAAGTTGAAAATCGGTCCATCCGTTCGGAAGTTAAGGCGATCTGAAGAATTCGAAAAAGTTCCAAGGGAGCTCCCTTTGATGAATTTTTTTTTCGATTTCGGTTTTTTTTATTGGAGAAATGGATTCTATGAAAAGAACAAGCAGATTGGTATGATCGAAGTTGAAAATCGATCCATCCGTTCGGAAGTTAAGGCGATCTGAAGAATTCGAAGAAGTTCCAAGGGGGCCCCCTTTGATGCTTTTTTTTTTTCGATTTCGGTTTTTTCGATTGGAGAAATGGATTCTATGAAAAAAAAACAAACAGATTGGTATGATCGAAGTTGAAAATCGGTCCATCCGTTCGGAAGTTAAGGCGATCTGAAGAATTCGAAAAAGTTCCAAGAGGGGCCCCTTTGATGCATTTTTTTTTTCGATTTCGGATTTTTTGATTAAAGAAATGGATTCTATGAAAAAAAACAAGCAGATTGGTATGATCGAAGTTGAAAATCGGTCCATCCGTTCGGAAGTTAAGGCGATCTGAAGAATTCGAAAAAGTTCCAAGGGGGCCCCCTTTGATGCATTTTTTTTTTCGATTTCGGTTTTTTCGATTGGAGAAATGGATTTCATGAAAAAAAACAGACAGATTGGTATATTCGAAGTTGAAAATCGGTCCATCCGTTCGGAAGTTAAGGCAATCTGAAGAATTCGAAAAAGTTCCAAGGGAGCTCCCTTCGATGAATTTTTTTTTTCGATTCCGGTTTTTTTTATTGGAGAAATGGATTCTATGAAAAAAACAAGCAGATTGGTATGATCGAAGTTGAAAATCGATTCATCCGTTCGGAAGTTAAGGCGATCTGAAGAATTCGAAGAAGTTCCAAGGGGGCCCCTTTTGATGCATTTTTTTTTTCGATTTCGGTTTTTTCCATTGGAGAAATGGATTCAATGATAAAAAAACAAACAGATTGGTATGATCGAAGTTGAAAATCGGTCCATCCGTTCGGAAGTTAAGGCGATCTGAAGAATTCGAAAAAGTTCCAAGGGAGCCCCCTTTGATGCATTTGTTTTTCGATTTCGGATTTTTCGATTGAAGAAATGGATTCTATGAAAAAAACAAGCAGATTGGTATGATCGAAGTTGAAAATCGGTCCATCCGTTCGGAAGTTAAGGCGATCTGAAGAATTCGAAAAAGTTCCAAGGGGGCCCCCTTTGATGCAATATTTTTTTCGATTTCGGTTTTTTCGATTGGAGAAATGGATTCTATGAAGAAAAAACAAGCAGATTGGTATGATGGAAGTTGAAAATCGGTCCATCCGTTCGGAAGTTAAGGCGATCTGAAGAATTCGAAAAAGTTCCAAGGGGACCCCCTTTGATGCAATTTTTTTTTCGATTTCGGTTTTTTCGATTGGAGAAATGGATTCTATGAAAAAAACAAGCAGATTGGTATGATCGAAGTTGAAAATAGGTCCATCCGTTCGGAAGTTGAGGCGATCTGAAGAATTCGAAAAAGTTCCAAGGGGACCCCCTTTGATGCAATTTTTTTTTCGATTTCGGTTTTTTCGATTGGAGAAATGGATTTTATGAAAAAAAAACAAGCAGATTGGTATGATCGAAGTTGAAAATCGGTCCATCCGTTTGGAAGTTAAGGCGATCTGAAGAATTCGAAAAAGTTCCAAGGGGGCCCCCTATGATGCATTTTTTTTTCGATTTCGGTTTTTTCGATTGGAGAAATTTATTTTATGAAAAAAAAAAACAAACAGATTGGTATGATCGAAGTTGAAAATCGGTCCATCCGTTCGGAAGTTAAGGCGATCTGAAGAATTCCAAAAAGTTCCAAGGGGGCCCCCTTCGATGAATTTTTTTTTTTCGATTTCGGTTTTTTCGATTGGAGAAAAGGATTTTATGAAAAAAAACAAGCAGATTGGTATGATCGAAGTTGAAAATCGGTCCATCCGTTCGGAAGTTGAGGCGATCTGAAGAATTCGAAAAAATTCCAAGGGGGCCCCCTTTGATGCATTTTTTTTTTCGATTCCGGTTTTTTCGATTGGAGAAATGGATTCTATGAAAAAAAACAAACAGATTGGTATGATCGAAGTTGAAAATCGGTCCATCCGTTCGGAAGTTAAGGCTTCTGAAGAATTCGAAAAAGTTCCAAGGGGGCCCCTTTGATGCATTTTTTTTTTCGATTTCGGTTTTTTCGTTTGGAGAAATGGATTCTATGAAAAAAAACAAGCAGATTGGTATGATCGAAGTTGAAGATCGGTCCATACGTTCGGAAGTTTAGGCGATCTGAAGAATTCGAAAAAGTTCCAAGGGAGCTCCCTTCGATGAATTTTTTTTTTCGATTCCGGTTTTTTTTATTGGAGAAATGGATTCTATGAAAAAAACAAGCAGATTGGTATGATCGAAGTTGAAAATCGATTCATCCGTTCGGAAGTTAAGGCGATCTGAAGAATTCGAAGAAGTTCCAAGGGGGCCCCTTTTGATGCATTTTTTTTTTCGATTTCGGTTTTTTCCATTGGAGAAATGGATTCAATGATAAAAAAACAAACAGATTGGTATGATCGAAGTTGAAAATCGGTCCATCCGTTCGAAAGTTAAGGCGATCTGAAGAATTCGAAAAAGTTCCAAGGGAGCCCCCTTTGATGCATTTGTTTTTCGATTTCGGATTTTTCGATTGAAGAAATGGATTCTATGAAAAAAACAAGCAGATTGGTATGATCGAAGTTGAAAATCGGTCCATCCGTTCGGAAGTTAAGGCGATCTGAAGAATTCGAAAAAGTTCCAAGGGGGCCCCCTTTGATGCAATATTTTTTTCGATTTCGGTTTTTTCGATTGGAGAAATGGATTCTATGAAGAAAAAACAAGCAGATTGGTATGATGGAAGTTGAAAATCGGTCCATCCGTTCGGAAGTTAAGGCGATCTGAAGAATTCGAAAAAGTTCCAAGGGGACCCCCTTTGATGCAATTTTTTTTTCGATTTCGGTTTTTTCGATTGGAGAAATGGATTCTATGAAAAAAACAAGCAGATTGGTATGATCGAAGTTGAAAATAGGTCCATCCGTTCGGAAGTTGAGGCGATCTGAAGAATTCGAAAAAGTTCCAAGGGGACCCCCTTTGATGCAATTTTTTTTTCGATTTCGGTTTTTTCGATTGGAGAAATGGATTTTATGAAAAAAAAAACAAGCAGATTGGTATGATCGAAGTTGAAAATCGGTCCATCCGTTTGGAAGTTAAGGCGATCTGAAGAATTCGAAAAAGTTCCAAGGGGGCCCCCTATGATGCATTTTTTTTTTCGATTTCGGTTTTTTCGATTGGAGAAATTTATTTTATGAAAAAAAAAACAAACAGATTGGTATGATCGAAGTTGAAAATCGGTCCATCCGTTCGGAAGTTAAGGCGATCTGAAGAATTCCAAAAAGTTCCAAGGGGGCCCCCTTCGATGAATTTTTTTTTTCGATTTCGGTTTTTTCGATTGGAGAAAAGGATTTTATGAAAAAAAACAAGCAGATTGGTATGATCGAAGTTGAAAATCGGTCCATCCGTTCGGAAGTTGAGGCGATCTGAAAAATTCGAAAAAATTCCAAGGGGGCCCCCTTTGATGCATTTTTTTTTTCGATTTCGGTTTTTTCGTTTGGAGAAATGGATTCTATGAAAAAAAACAAACAGATTGGTATGATCGAAGTTGAAAATCGGTCCATCCGTTCGGAAGTTTAGGCGATCTGAAGAATTCGAAAAAGTTCCAAGGGAGCTCCCTTCGATGAATTTTTTTTTTCGATTCCGGTTTTTTTTATTGGAGAAATGGATTCTATGAAAAAAACAAGCAGATTGGTATGATCGAAGTTGAAAATCGATTCATCCGTTCGGAAGTTAAGGCGATCTGAAGAATTCGAAGAAGTTCCAAGGGGGCCCCTTTTGATGCATTTTTTTTTTCGATTTCGGTTTTTTCCATTGGAGAAATGGATTCAATGATAAAAAAACAAACAGATTGGTATGATCGAAGTTGAAAATCGGTCCATCCGTTCGAAAGTTAAGGCGATCTGAAGAATTCGAAAAAGTTCCAAGGGAGCCCCCTTTGATGCATTTGTTTTTCGATTTCGGATTTTTCGATTGAAGAAATGGATTCTATGAAAAAAACAAGCAGATTGGTATGATCGAAGTTGAAAATCGGTCCATCCGTTCGGAAGTTAAGGCGATCTGAAGAATTCGAAAAAGTTCCAAGGGGGCCCCCTTTGATGCAATATTTTTTTCGATTTCGGTTTTTTCGATTGGAGAAATGGATTCTATGAAGAAAAAACAAGCAGATTGGTATGATGGAAGTTGAAAATCGGTCCATCCGTTCGGAAGTTAAGGCGATCTGAAGAATTCGAAAAAGTTCCAAGGGGACCCCCTTTGATGCAATTTTTTTTTCGATTTCGGTTTTTTCGATTGGAGAAATGGATTCTATGAAAAAAACAAGCAGATTGGTATGATCGAAGTTGAAAATAGGTCCATCCGTTCGGAAGTTGAGGCGATCTGAAGAATTCGAAAAAGTTCCAAGGGGACCCCCTTTGATGCAATTTTTTTTTCGATTTCGGTTTTTTCGATTGGAGAAATGGATTTTATGAAAAAAAAAACAAGCAGATTGGTATGATCGAAGTTGAAAATCGGTCCATCCGTTTGGAAGTTAAGGCGATCTGAAGAATTCGAAAAAGTTCCAAGGGGGCCCCCTATGATGCATTTTTTTTTTCGATTTCGGTTTTTTCGATTGGAGAAATTTATTTTATGAAAAAAAAAACAAACAGATTGGTATGATCGAAGTTGAAAATCGGTCCATCCGTTCGGAAGTTAAGGCGATCTGAAGAATTCCAAAAAGTTCCAAGGGGGCCCCCTTCGATGAATTTTTTTTTTCGATTTCGGTTTTTTCGATTGGAGAAAAGGATTTTATGAAAAAAAACAAGCAGATTGGTATGATCGAAGTTGAAAATCGGTCCATCCGTTCGGAAGTTGAGGCGATCTGAAAAATTCGAAAAAATTCCAAGGGGGCCCCCTTTGATGCATTTTTTTTTTCGATTCCGGTTTTTTCGATTGGAGAAATGGATTCTATGAAAAAAAACAAACAGATTGGTATGATCGAAGTTGAAAATCGGTCCATCCGTTCGGAAGTTAAGGCTTCTGAAGAATTCGAAAAAGTTCCAAGGGGGCCCCTTTGATGCATTTTTTTTTTCGATTTCGGTTTTTTCGTTTGGAGAAATGGATTCCATGAAAAAAAACAAGCAGATTGGTATGATCGAAGTTGAAGATCGGTCCATCCGTTCGGAAGTTTAGGCGATCTGAAGAATTCGAAAAAGTTCCAAGAGGGCCCCCTTTGGTGCATTTTCTTTTCGATTTCGGTTTTTTAGATTGGAGAAATGGATTCTATGAAAAAAAAAACAAACAGATTGGTATGATCGAAGTTGAAAATCGGTCCATCCGTTCGGAAGTTAAGGTGATCTGAAGAATTCGAAAAAATTCCAAGGGGACCCCCTTTGATGCATTTTTTTTTCGATTTCGGTTTTTTCGATTGGAGAAATGGATTCTATGAAAAAAAAACAAGCAAATTGGTATGCGCGAAGTTGAAAATCGGTCCATCCGTTCGGAAGTTAAGGCGATCTGAAGAATTCGTAAAAGTTCCAAGGGGGCCCACTTTGATGCATTTTTTTTTCGATTTCGGTTTTTTCGATTGGAGAAATGGATTCTATGAAAAAAAAACAAACAGATTGGTATGATCGAAGTTGAAAATCGGTCCATCCGTTCGGAAGTTAAGGCGATCTGAAGAATTCGAAAAAGTTCCAAGGGGGCCCCCTTTGATGCATTTTTTTTTCGATTTCGGTTTTTTCGATTGGAGAAATGGATTCAATGAAAAAAAAACAAGCAGATTGGTATGATCGAAGTTGAAAATCGGTCCATCCGTTTGGAAGTTAAGGCGATCTGAAGAATTCGAAAAAGTTCTAAGGGGGCCCCCTTTGATGCATTTTTTTTTTTATTTCGGTTTTTTCGATTGGAGAAATGGATTTTATGAAAAAAAACAAACAGATTGGTATGATCGAAGTTGAAAATCGGTCCATCCGTTCGGAAGTTAAGGCGATCTGAAGAATTCGAAGAAGTTCCAAGGGGGCTCCCTTCGATGCAATTTTTTTTTTCGATTTCGGTTTTTTCGATTCGAGAAATTGATTCTATGAAAAAAACAAGCAGATTGGTATGATCGAAGTTGAAAATCGGTCCATCCGTTCGGAAGTTAAGGCGATCTGAAGAATTCGAAAAAGTTCCAAGGGGGCCCCCTTTGATTCTTTTTTTTTTTTCGATTTCGGTTTTTTCGATTGGAGAAATGGATTCAATGAAAAAAAACAAGCAGATTGGTATGATCGAAGTTGAAAATCGGTCCATCCGTTCGGAAGTTAAGGCGATCTGAAGAATTCGAAAAAGTTCCATGGGGACCCCTATTGATGCATTTTTTTTTCGATTTCGGTTTTTTCGATTGGAGAAATGGATTTTATGAAAAAAACGAGCAAATTGGCATGCACGAAGTTGAAAATCGGTCCATCCGTTCGGAAGTTAAGTTGATCAGAAGATTTCGAAAAAGTTCCAAGAGGACCCCCTTTGATGCATTCTTTTTTCGATTTCGGTTTTTTTGATTGGAGAAATGGATTCAATGAAAAAAAACAAGCAGATTGGTATGATCGAAGTTGAAAATCGGTCCATCCGTTCGGAAGTTAAGGCGATCTGAAGAATTCGAAAAAGTTCCAAGGGGGCCCCCTTTGATGCATTTTTTTTTTCGATTTCGGTTTTTCCGATCGGAGAAATGGATTTCATGAAAAAAAACAAACAGATTGGTATGATCGAAGTTGAAAATCGGTCCATCCGTTCGGAAGTTAAGGCGATCTGAAGAATTCGAAAAAGTTCCAATGGAGCTTCCTTTGATGAATTTTTTTTTTCGATTTCGGTTTTTTTATTGGAAAAATGGATTCTATGAAAAAAACAAGCAGATTGGTATGATCAAAGTTGAAAATCGATCCATCCGTTCGGAAGTTAAGGCGATCTGAAGAATTCGAAGAAGTTCCAAAGGGGCCCCCTTTGATGCATTTTTTTTTTCGATTTCGGTTTTTTCGATTGGAGAAATGGATTCTATGAAAAAAAAACAGATTGGTATGATCGAAGTTGAAAATCGGTCCATCCGTACGGAAGTTAAGGCGATCTGAAGAATTCGAAAAAGTTCCAAGGGAGCCCCCTTTGATGCATTTTTTTTTCGATTTCGGTTTTTTCGATTGGAGAAATGGATTCTATGAAAAAAAACAAGCAGATTGGTATGATCGAAGTTGAAAATAGGTCCATCCGTTCGGAAGTTGAGGCGATCTGAAGAATTCGAAAAAGTTCCAAGGAGACCCCCTTTGATGCAATTTTTTTTTCAATTTCGGTTTTTTCGATTGGAGAAATTGATTCTATGAAAAAAACAAGCAGATTGGTATGATCGAAGTTGAAAATCGGTCCATCCGTTCGGAAGTTAAGGCGATCTGAAGAATTCGAAAAAGTTCCAAGGAGGCCCCCTTTGATGCAATTTTTTTTTTCGATTTCGGTTTTTTTGATTGGAGAAATGGATTCTATAAAAAAAACAAACAGATTGGTATGATCGAAATTGAAAATCGGTCCATCCGTTCGGAAGTTAAGGCGATCTGAAGAATTCGAAAAAGTTCCAAGGGGGCCCCCTTTGATGCATTTTGTTTTCGATTTCGGTTTTTTTGATTGAAGAAATGGATTCAATGAAAAAAAAACAAGCAGATTGGTATGATCGAAGTTGAAAATCGGTCCATCCGTTCGGAAGTTAAGGCGATCTGAAGAATTCGAAAAAGTTCCAAGGGGACCCCCTTTGATGCAATTTTTTTTTCGATTTCGGTTTTTTTGATTAGAGAAATGGATTCTATGAAAAAAAACAAGCAGATTGGTATGATCGAAGTTGAAAATAGGTCCATCCGTTCGGAAGTTGAGGCGATCTGAAGAATTCGAAAAAGTTTCAAGGGGACCCCCTTTGATGCAATTTTTTTTTCGATTTCGGTTTTTTCGATTGGAGAAATGGATTTTATGAAAAAAAACAAGCAGATTGGTATGATCGAAGTTGAAAATCGGTCCATCCGTTTGGAAGTTGAGGCGATCTGAAGAATTCGAAAAAGTTCCAAGGGGGCCCCCTATGATGCATGCATTTTTTTTTTTCGCTTTCGGTTTTTTCGATTGGAGAAATGGATTTTATGAAAAAAAAACAAACAGATTGGTATGATCGAAGTTGAAAACCGGTCCATCCGTTCGGAAGTTAAGGCGATCTGAAGAATTCGAAAAAGTTCCAAGGGGGCCCCCTTTGATCAATTTTTTTTTTCGATTTCGGTTTTTTCGATTGGAGAAATGGATTCTATGAAAAAAAACAAGCAGATTGGTATGATCGAAGTTGAAAATCGGTCCATCCGTTCGGAAGTTAAGGCGATCTGAAGAATTCGAAAAAATTCCAAGAGGGCCCCCTTTGATGCATTTTTTTTTTCGATTTCGATTTTTTCGATTGGAGAAATGGATTCTATGAAAAAAAACAAGCAGATTGGTATGATCGAAGTTGAAAATCGGTGCATCCGTTCGGAAGTTAAGGTGATCTGAGGAATTCGAAAAAGTTCCAAGAGGGCCCCCTTTGATGTATTTTTTTTTTCGATTTCGGTTTTTTCGATTGGAGAAATGGATTCTATGAAAAAAACAAACAGATTGGTATGATCGAAGTTGAAAATCGGCCCATCCGTTCGGAAGTTAAGGCGATCTGAAAAATTCGAAAAAGTTCCAAGGGGGCCCCCTTTGATGCATTTTTTTTTTCGATTTCAGTTTTCTCGTTTGGAGAAATGGATTCTATGAAAAAAAACAAGCAGATTGGTATGATCGAAGTTGAAAATCGGTCCATCCGTTCGGAAGTTTAGGCGATCTGAAGAATTCGAAAAAGTTCCAAGAGGGCCCCTTTTGGTGCATTTCCTTTTCGATTTCGGTTTTTTCGATTGAAGAAATGGATTCTATGAAAAGAAAACATGCAGATTGGTATGATCGAAGTTGAAAATCGGTCCATCCGTTTGGAAGTTAAGGCGATCTGAAGAATTCGAAAAAGTTCCAAGGGGGCCCCCTTTGATGCATTTTTTTTTCGATTTCGGTTTTTTTGATTGGAGAAATGGATTTTATGAAAAAAAACATACAGATTGGTATGATCGAAGTTGAAAATCGGTCCATCCGTTCGGAAGTTAAGGTGATCTGAAGATTTCGAGAAAGTTCCAAGGGGACCCCCTTTGATGCATTTTTTTTTTATTTCGGTTTTTTCGATTGGAGAAATGGATTCTATGAAAAAAAACAAGCAAATTGGTATGCGCGAAGTTGAAAATCGGTCCATCCGTTCGGAAGTTAAGGCGATCTGAAGAATTCGAAAAAGTTCCAAGGGGACCCCCTTTGATGCATTTTTTTTTGATTCCGGATTTTTCGATTGGAGAAATGGATTCTATGAAAAAAAACAAGCAAATTGGTATGCGCGAAGTTGAAAATCGGTCCATCCGTTCGGAAGTTAAGGCGATCTGAAGAATTCGAAAAAGTTCCAAGGGGGCCCCCTTTGATGCATTTTTATTTTCGATTTCGGTTTTTTCGATTGGAGAAATGGATTCAATGAAAAAAAAAACAAACAGATTGGTATGATCGAAGTTGAAAATCGGTCCATCCGTTCGGAAGTTAAGGCGATCTGAAGAATTCGAAAAAGTTCCAAGGGGGCCCCCTTTGATGCATTTTTTTTTTCAATTTCGGTTTTTTCGATTGGAGAAATGGATTCAATGAAAAAAAACAAGTAGATTGGTATGATCGAAGTTGAAAATCGGTCTATCCGTTTGGAAGTTGAGGCGATCTGAAGAATTCGAAAAAGTTCCAAGGGGGCCCCCTATGATGCATTTTTATTTTTCGATTTCGGTTTTTTCGATTGGAGAAATGGATTTTATGAAAAAAAAAACAAACAGATTGGTATGATCGAAGTTGAAAACCGGTCCATCCGTTCGGAAGTTAAGGCGATCTGAAGAATTCGAAAAAGTTCCAAGGGGGCCCCCTTTGATCAATTTTT
The DNA here is from genome assembly GCA_029955515.1 of Chrysomela aeneicollis. Lineage (NCBI taxonomy): Eukaryota > Metazoa > Arthropoda > Insecta > Coleoptera > Chrysomelidae > Chrysomela > Chrysomela aeneicollis. The sequence continues at coordinate 3,806,488 of JARUHQ010000005.1, read as the reverse complement.
TTTTTCGATTTCGGTTTTTTCGATCGGAGGAATGGATTCTATGAAAAAAAACGAGCAGATTGGTATGATCGAAGTTGAAAATCGGTCCATCCGTTCGGAAGTTAAGGCGATCTGAAGAATTCGAAAAAATTCCAAGAGGGCCCCCTTTGATGCATTTTTTTTTTGATTTCGGTTTTTTCGATTGGAGAAATGGATTCTATGAAAAAAAACAAGCAGATTGGTATGATCGAAGTTGAAAATCGGTGCATCCGTTCGGAAGTTAAGGTGATCTGAGGAATTCGAAAAAGTTCCAAGAGGGCCCTTTGATGTATTTCTTTTTCGATTTCGGTTTTTTCGATTGGAGAAATGGATTCTATGAAAAAAAACAAACAGATTGGTATCATCGAAGTTGAAAATCGGTCCATCCGTTCGGAAGTTAAGGCGATCTGAAGAATTCGAAAAAGTTCCAAGGGAGCCCCCTTTGATGCATTTTTTTTTCGATTTCGGTTTTTTCGATTGGAGAAATGGATTCTATGAAAAAAAACAAGCAGATTGGTATGATGGAAGTTGAAAATCGGTCCATCCGTTCGGAAGTTAAGGCGATCTGAAGAATTCGAAAAAGTTCCAAGGGGACCCCCTTTGATGCAATTTTTTTTTCGATTTCGGTTTTTTTGATTAGAGAAATGGATTCTATGAAAAAAAAACAAGCAGATTGGTATGATCGAAGTTGAAAATAGGTCCATCCGTTCGGAAGTTGAGGCGATCTGAAGAATTCGAAAAAGTTTCAAGGGGACCCCCGTTGATGCAATTTTTTTTTCGATTTCGGTTTTTTCGATTGGAGAAATGGATTTTATGAAAAAAAACAAGCAGATTGGTATGATCGAAGTTGAAAATCGGTCCATCCGTTTGGAAGTTGAGGCGATCTGAAGAATTCGAAAAAGTTCCAAGGGGGCCCCCTATGATGCATGCATTTTTTTTTTTTTCGATTTCGGTTTTTTTGATTGGAGAAATGGATTTTATGAAAAAAAAACAAACAGATTGGTATGATCGAAGTTGAAAACCGGTCCATCCTTTCGGAAGTTAAGGCGATCTGAAGAATTCGAAAAAGTTCCAAGGGGGCCCCCTTTGATCAATTTTTTTTTTTCGATTTCGGTTTTTTCGATTGGAGAAATGGATTCTATAAAAAAAACAAGCAGATTGGTATGATCGAAGTTGAAAATCGGTCAATCCGTTCGGAAGTTAAGGCGATCTGAAGAATTCGAAAAAATTCCAAGAGGGCCCCCTTTGATGCATTTTTTTTTTCGATTTCGATTTTTTCGATTGGAGAAATGGATTCTATGAAAAAAAACAAGCAGATTGGTATGATCGAAGTTGAAAATCGGTGCATCCGTTCGGAAGTTGAGGTGATCTGAGGAATTCGAAAAAGTTCCAAGAGGGCCCCCTTTGATGTATTTTTTTTTCGATTTCGGTTTTTTCGATTGGAGAAATGGATTCTATGAAAAAAACAAACAGATTGGTATGATCGAAGTTGAAAATCGGCCCATCCGTTCGGAAGTTAAGGCGATCTGAAAAATTCGAAGAAGTTCCAAGGGGGCCCCCTTTGATGCATTTTTTTTTTCGATTTCGGTTTTTTCGTTTGGAGAAATGGATTCTATGAAAAAAAACAAGCAGATTGGTATGATCGAAGTTGAAAATCGGTCCATCCGTTCGGAAGTTAAGGCGATCTGAAGAATTCGAAAAAGTTCCAAGGGGGCCCCCTTTGATGCATTTTTTTTTTTCGATTTCGGTTTTTTCGATTGGAGAAATGGATTTCATGAAAAAAAACAGACAGATTGGTATATTCGAAGTTGAAAATCGGTCCATCCGTTCGGAAGTTAAGGCAATCTGAAGAATTCGAAAAAGTTCCAAGGGAGCTCCCTTCGATGAATTTTTTTTTTCGATTCCGGTTTTTTTTATCGAAGAAATGGATTCTATGAAAAAAACAAGCAGATTGGTATGATCGAAGTTGAAAATCGATTCATCCGTTCGGAAGTTAAGGCGATCTGAAGAATTCGAAGAAGTTCCAAGGGGGCCCCTTTTGATGCATTTTTTTTTTTCGATTTCGGTTTTTTCCATTGGAGAAATGGATTCAATGATAAAAAAACAAACAGATTGGTATGATCGAAGTTGAAAATCGGTCCATCCGTTCGGAAGTTAAGGCGATCTGAAGAATTCGAAAAAGTTCCAAGGGAGCCCCCTTTGATGCATTTGTTTTTCGATTTCGGATTTTTCGATTGAAGAAATGGATTCTATGAAAAAAACAAGCAGATTGGTATGATCGAAGTTGAAAATCGGTCCATCCGTTCGGAAGTTAAGGCGATCTGAAGAATTCGAAAAAGTTCCAAGGGGGCCCCCTTTGATGCAATATTTTTTTCGATTTCGGTTTTTTTGATTGGAGAAATGGATTCTATGAAGAAAAAACAAGCAGATTGGTATGATGGAAGTTGAAAATCGGTCCATCCGTTCGGAAGTTAAGGCGATCTGAAGAATTCGAAAAAGTTCCAAGGGGACCCCCTTTGATGCAATTTTTTTTTCGATTTCGGTTTTTTCGATTGGAGAAATGGATTCTATGAAAAAAACAAGCAGATTGGTATGATCGAAGTTGAAAATAGGTCCATCCGTTCGGAAGTTGAGGCGATCTGAAGAATTCGAAAAAGTTCCAAGGGGACCCCCTTTGATGCAATTTTTTTTTCGATTTCGGTTTTTTCGATTGGAGAAATGGATTTTATGAAAAAAAAACAAGCAGATTGGTATGATCGAAGTTGAAAATCGGTCCATCCGTTTGGAAGTTAAGGCGATCTGAAGAATTCGAAAAAGTTCCAAGGGGGCCCCCTATGATGCATTTTTTTTTTCGATTTCGGTTTTTTCGATTGGAGAAATTTATTTTATGAAAAAAAAAACAAACAGATTGGTATGATCGAAGTTGAAAATCGGTCCATCCGTTCGGAAGTTAAGGCGATCTGAAGAATTCCAAAAAGTTCCAAGGGGGCCCCCTTCGATGAATTTTTTTTTTTCGATTTCGGTTTTTTCGATTGGAGAAAAGGATTTTATGAAAAAAAACAAGCAGATTGGTATGATCGAAGTTGAAAATCGGTCCATCCGTTCGGAAGTTGAGGCGATCTGAAGAATTCGAAAAAATTCCAAGGGGGCCCCCTTTGATGCATTTTTTTTTTCGATTCCGGTTTTTTCGATTGGAGAAATGGATTCTATGAAAAAAAACAAACAGATTGGTATGATCGAAGTTGAAAATCGGTCCATCCGTTCGGAAGTTAAGGCTTCTGAAGAATTCGAAAAAGTTCCAAGGGGGCCCCTTTGATGCATTTTTTTTTTCGATTTCGGTTTTTTCGTTTGGAGAAATGGATTCTATGAAAAAAAACAAGCAGATTGGTATGATCGAAGTTGAAGATCGGTCCATCCGTTCGGAAGTTTAGGCGATCTGAAGAATTCGAAAAAGTTCCAAGGGAGCTCCCTTCGATGAATTTTTTTTTTCGATTCCGGTTTTTTTTATTGGAGAAATGGATTCTATGAAAAAAACAAGCAGATTGGTATGATCGAAGTTGAAAATCGATTCATCCGTTCGGAAGTTAAGGCGATCTGAAGAATTCGAAGAAGTTCCAAGGGGGCCCCTTTTGATGCATTTTTTTTTTCGATTTCGGTTTTTTCCATTGGAGAAATGGATTCAATGATAAAAAAACAAACAGATTGGTATGATCGAAGTTGAAAATCGGTCCATCCGTTCGGAAGTTAAGGCGATCTGAAGAATTCGAAAAAGTTCCAAGGGAGCCCCCTTTGATGCATTTGTTTTTCGATTTCGGATTTTTCGATTGAAGAAATGGATTCTATGAAAAAAACAAGCAGATTGGTATGATCGAAGTTGAAAATCGGTCCATCCGTTCGGAAGTTAAGGCGATCTGAAGAATTCGAAAAAGTTCCAAGGGGGCCCCCTTTGATGCAATATTTTTTTCGATTTCGGTTTTTTCGATTGGAGAAATGGATTCTATGAAGAAAAAACAAGCAGATTGGTATGATGGAAGTTGAAAATCGGTCCATCCGTTCGGAAGTTAAGGCGATCTGAAGAATTCGAAAAAGTTCCAAGGGGACCCCCTTTGATGCAATTTTTTTTTCGATTTCGGTTTTTTCGATTGGAGAAATGGATTCTATGAAAAAAACAAGCAGATTGGTATGATCGAAGTTGAAAATAGGTCCATCCGTTCGGAAGTTGAGGCGATCTGAAGAATTCGAAAAAGTTCCAAGGGGACCCCCTTTGATGCAATTTTTTTTTCGATTTCGGTTTTTTCGATTGGAGAAATGGATTTTATGAAAAAAAAACAAGCAGATTGGTATGATCGAAGTTGAAAATCGGTCCATCCGTTTGGAAGTTAAGGCGATCTGAAGAATTCGAAAAAGTTCCAAGGGGGCCCCCTATGATGCATTTTTTTTTTCGATTTCGGTTTTTTCGATTGGAAAAATTTATTTTATGAAAAAAAAAACAAACAGATTGGTATGATCGAAGTTGAAAATCGGTCCATCCGTTCGGAAGTTAAGGCGATCTGAAGAATTCCAAAAAGTTCCAAGGGGGCCCCCTTCGATGAATTTTTTTTTTTCGATTTCGGTTTTTTCGATTGGAGAAAAGGATTTTATGAAAAAAAACAAGCAGATTGGTATGATCGAAGTTGAAAATCGGTCCATCCGTTCGGAAGTTGAGGCGATCTGAAGAATTCGAAAAAATTCCAAGGGGGCCCCCTTTGATGCATTTTTTTTTCCGATTCCGGTTTTTTCGATTGGAGAAATGGATTCTATGAAAAAAAACAAACAGATTGGTATGATCGAAGTTGAAAATCGGTCCATCCGTTCGGAAGTTAAGGCTTCTGAAGAATTCGAAAAAGTTCCAAGGGGGCCCCTTTGATGCATTTTTTTTTTCGATTTCGGTTTTTTCGTTTGGAGAAATGGATTCTATGAAAAAAAACAAGCAGATTGGTATGATCGAAGTTGAAGATCGGTCCATCCGTTCGGAAGTTTAGGCGATCTGAAGAATTCGAAAAAGTTCCAAGAGGGCCCCCTTTGGTGCATTTTCTTTTCGATTTCGGTTTTTTAGATTGGAGAAATGGATTCTATGAAAAAACAAACAAACAGATTGGTATGATCGAAGTTGAAAATCGGTCCATCCGTTCGGAAGTTAAGGTGATCTGAAGAATTCGAAAAAATTCCAAGGGGACCCCCTTTGATGCATTTTTTTTTCGATTTCGGTTTTTTCGATTGGAGAAATGGATTCTATGAAAAAAAAACAAGCAAATTGGTATGCGCGAAGTTGAAAATCGGTCCATCCGTTCGGAAGTTAAGGCGATCTGAAGAATTCGTAAAAGTTCCAAGGGGGCCCACTTTGATGCATTTTTTTTTCGATTTCGGTTTTTTCGATTGGAGAAATGGATTCTATGAAAAAAAAACAAACAGATTGGTATGATCGAAGTTGAAAATCGGTCCATCCGTTCGGAAGTTAAGGCGATCTGAAGAATTCGAAAAAGTTCCAAGGGGGCCCCCTTTGATGAATTTTTTTTCGATTTCGGTTTTTTCGATTGGAGAAATGGATTCAATGAAAAAAAAACAAGCAGATTGGTATGATCGAAGTTGAAAATCGGTCCATCCGTTTGGAAGTTAAGGCGATCTGAAGAATTCGAAAAAGTTCTAAGGGGGCCCCCTTTGATGCATTTTTTTTTTTATTTCGGTTTTTTCGATTGGAGAAATGGATTTTATGAAAAAAAACAAACAGATTGGTATGATCGAAGTTGAAAATCGGTCCATCCGTTCGGAAGTTAAGGCGATCTGAAGAATTCGAAGAAGTTCCAAGGGGGCTCCCTTCGATGCAATTTTTTTTTTTCGATTTCGGTTTTTTCGATTCGAGAAATTGATTCTATGAAAAAAACAAGCAGATTGGTATGATCGAAGTTGAAAATCGGTCCATCCGTTCGGAAGTTAAGGCGATCTGAAGAATTCGAAAAAGTTCCAAGGGGGCCCCCTTTGATTCTTTTTTTTTTTTCGATTTCGGTTTTTTCGATTGGAGAAATGGATTCAATGAAAAAAAACAAGCAGATTGGTATGATCGAAGTTGAAAATCGGTCCATCCGTTCGGAAGTTAAGGCGATCTGAAGAATTCGAAAAAGTTCCATGGGGACCCCTATTGATGCATTTTTTTTTCGATTTCGGTTTTTTCGATTGGAGAAATGGATTTTATGAAAAAAACGAGCAAATTGGCATGCACGAAGTTGAAAATCGGTCCATCCGTTCGGAAGTTAAGTTGATCAGAAGATTTCGAAAAAGTTCCAAGAGGACCCCCTTTGATGCATTCTTTTTTCGATTTCGGTTTTTTTGATTGGAGAAATGGATTCAATGAAAAAAAACAAGCAGATTGGTATGATCGAAGTTGAAAATCGGTCCATCCGTTCGGAAGTTAAGGCGATCTGAAGAATTCGAAAAAGTTCCAAGGGGGCCCCCTTTGATGCATTTTTTTTTTCGATTTCGGTTTTTCCGATCGGAGAAATGGATTTCATGAAAAAAAACAAACAGATTGGTATGATCGAAGTTGAAAATCGGTCCATCCGTTCGGAAGTTAAGGCGATCTGAAGAATTCGAAAAAGTTCCAATGGAGCTCCCTTTGATGAATTTTTTTTTTCGATTTCGGTTTTTTTATTGGAAAAATGGATTCTATGAAAAAAACAAGCAGATTGGTATGATCAAAGTTGAAAATCGATCCATCCGTTCGGAAGTTAAGGCGATCTGAAGAATTCGAAGAAGTTCCAAAGGGGCCCCCTTTGATGCATTTTTTTTTTCGATTTCGGTTTTTTCGATTGGAGAAATGGATTCTATGAAAAAAAAAACAGATTGGTATGATCGAAGTTGAAAATCGGTCCATCCGTACGGAAGTTAAGGCGATCTGAAGAATTCGAAAAAGTTCCAAGGGAGCCCCCTTTGATGCATTTTTTTTTCGATTTCGGTTTTTTTGATTGGAGAAATGGATTCTATGAAAAAAAACAAGCAGATTGGTATGATCGAAGTTGAAAATAGGTCCATCCGTTCGGAAGTTGAGGCGATCTGAAGAATTCGAAAAAGTTCCAAGGGGACCCCCTTTGATGCAATTTTTTTTTCAATTTCGGTTTTTTCGATTGGAGAAATTGATTCTATGAAAAAAAACAAGCAGATTGGTATGATCGAAGTTGAAAATCGGTCCATCCGTTCGGAAGTTAAGGCGATCTGAAGAATTCGAAAAAGTTCCAAGGAGGCCCCCTTTGATGCAATTTTTTTTTCGATTTCGGTTTTTTTGATTGGAGAAATGGATTCTATAAAAAAAACAAACAGATTGGTATGATCGAAATTGAAAATCGGTCCATCCGTTCGGAAGTTAAGGCGATCTGAAGAATTCGAAAAAGTTCCAAGGGGGCCCCCTTTGATGCATTTTGTTTTCGATTTCGGTTTTTTTGATTGAAGAAATGGATTCAATGAAAAAAAAACAAGCAGATTGGTATGATCGAAGTTGAAAATCGGTCCATCCGTTCGGAAGTTAAGGCGATCTGAAGAATTCGAAAAAGTTCCAAGGGGACCCCCTTTGATGCAATTTTTTTTTCGATTTCGGTTTTTTTGATTAGAGAAATGGATTCTATGAAAAAAAACAAGCAGATTGGTATGATCGAAGTTGAAAATAGGTCCATCCGTTCGGAAGTTGAGGCGATCTGAAGAATTCGAAAAAGTTTCAAGGGGACCCCCTTTGATGCAATTTTTTTTTCGATTTCGGTTTTTTCGATTGGAGAAATGGATTTTATGAAAAAAAACAAGCAGATTGGTATGATCGAAGTTGAAAATCGGTCCATCCGTTTGGAAGTTGAGGCGATCTGAAGAATTCGAAAAAGTTCCAAGGGGGCCCCCTATGATGCATGCATTTTTTTTTTTCGCTTTCGGTTTTTTCGATTGGAGAAATGGATTTTATGAAAAAAAAACAAACAGATTGGTATGATCGAAGTTGAAAACCGGTCCATCCGTTCGGAAGTTAAGGCGATCTGAAGAATTCGAAAAAGTTCCAAGGGGGCCTCCTTTGATCAATTTTTTTTTTCGATTTCGGTTTTTTCGATTGGAGAAATGGATTCTATGAAAAAAAACAAGCAGATTGGTATGATCGAAGTTGAAAATCGGTCCATCCGTTCGGAAGTTAAGGCGATCTGAAGAATTCGAAAAAATTCCAAGAGGGCCCCCTTTGATGCATTTTTTTTTTCGATTTCGATTTTTTCGATTGGAGAAATGGATTCTATGAAAAAAAAACAAGCAGATTGGTATGATCGAAGTTGAAAATCGGTGCATCCGTTCGGAAGTTAAGGTGATCTGAGGAATTCGAAAAAGTTCCAAGAGGGCCCCCTTTGATGTATTTTTTTTTTCGATTTCGGTTTTTTCGATTGGAGAAATGGATTCTATGAAAAAAACAAACAGATTGGTATGATCGAAGTTGAAAATCGGCCCATCCGTTCGGAAGTTAAGGCGATCTGAAAAATTCGAAAAAGTTCCAAGGGGGCCCCCTTTGATGCATTTTTTTTTTCGATTTCAGTTTTCTCGTTTGGAGAAATGGATTCTATGAAAAAAAACAAGCAGATTGGTATGATCGAAGTTGAAAATCGGTCCATCCGTTCGGAAGTTTAGGCGATCTGAAGAATTCGAAAAAGTTCCAAGAGGGCCCCCTTTGGTGCATTTCCTTTTCGATTTCGGTTTTTTCGATTGAAGAAATGGATTCTATGAAAAGAAAACATGCAGATTGGTATGATCGAAGTTGAAAATCGGTCCATCCGTTTGGAAGTTAAGGCGATCTGAAGAATTCGAAAAAGTTCCAAGGGGGCCCCCTTTGATGCATTTTTTTTTCGATTTCGGTTTTTTTGATTGGAGAAATGGATTTTATGAAAAAAAACATACAGATTGGTATGATCGAAGTTGAAAATCGGTCCATCCGTTCGGAAGTTAAGGTGATCTGAAGATTTCGAGAAAGTTCCAAGGGGACCCCCTTTGATGCATTTTTTTTTTATTTCGGTTTTTTTGATTGGAGAAATGGATTCTATGAAAAAAAACAAGCAAATTGGTATGCGCGAAGTTGAAAATCGGTCCATCCGTTCGGAAGTTAAGGCGATCTGAAGAATTCGAAAAAGTTCCAAGGGGACCCCCTTTGATGCATTTTTTTTTGATTCCGGATTTTTCGATTGGAGAAATGGATTCTATGAAAAAAAACAAGCAAATTGGTATGCGCGAAGTTGAAAATCGGTCCATCCGTTCGGAAGTTAAGGCGATCTGAAGAATTCGAAAAAGTTCCAAGGGGGCCCCCTTTGATGCATTTTTATTTTCGATTTCGGTTTTTTCGATTGGAGAAATGGATTCAATGAAAAAAAAAACAAACAGATTGGTATGATCGAAGTTGAAAATCGGTCCATCCGTTCGGAAGTTAAGGCGATCTGAAGAATTCGAAAAAGTTCCAAGGGGGCCCCCTTTGATGCATTTTTTTTTTCAATTTCGGTTTTTTCGATTGGAGAAATGGATTCAATGAAAAAAAACAAGTAGATTGGCATGATCGAAGTTGAAAACCGGTCCATCCGTTCGGAAGTTAAGGCGATCTGAAGAATTCGAAAAAGTTCCAAGGGGGCCCCCTTTGATCAATTTTTTTTTTCGATTTCGGTTTTTTCGATCGGAGGAATGGATTCTATGAAAAAAAACGAGCAGATTGGTATGATCGAAGTTGAAAATCGGTCCATCCGTTCGGAAGTTAAGGCGATCTGAAGAATTCGAAAAAATTCCAAGAGGGCCCCCTTTGATGCATTTTTTTTTCGATTTCGGTTTTTTCGATTGGAGAAATGGATTCTATGAAAAAAAAACAAGCAGATTGGTATGATCGAAGTTGAAAATCGGTGCATCCGTTCGGAAGTTAAGGTGATCTGAGGAATTCGAAAAAGTTCCAAGAGGGCCCTTTGATGTATTTCTTTTTCGATTTCGGTTTTTTCGATTGGAGAAATGGATTCTATGAAAAAAAACAAACAGATTGGTATCATCGAAGTTGAAAATCGGTCCATCCGTTCGGAAGTTAAGGCGATCTGAAGAATTCGAAAAAGTTCCAAGGGAGCCCCCTTTGATGCATTTTTTTTTCGATTTCGGTTTTTTCGATTGGAGAAATGGATTCTATGAAAAAAAACAAGCAGATTGGTATGATGGAAGTTGAAAATCGGTCCATCCGTTCGGAAGTTAAGGCGATCTGAAGAATTCGAAAAAGTTCCAAGGGGACTCCCTTTGATGCAATTTTTTTTTCGATTTCGGTTTTTTTGATTAGAGAAATGGATTCTATGAAAAAAAAACAAGCAGATTGGTATGATCGAAGTTGAAAATAGGTCCATCCGTTCGGAAGTTGAGGCGATCTGAAGAATTCGAAAAAGTTTCAAGGGGACCCCCGTTGATGCAATTTTTTTTTCGATTTCGGTTTTTTCGATTGGAGAAATGGATTTTATGAAAAAAAACAAGCAGATTGGTATGATCGAAGTTGAAAATCGGTCCATCCGTTTGGAAGTTGAGGCGATCTGAAGAATTCGAAAAAGTTCCAAGGGGGCCCCCTATGATGCATGCATTTTTTTTTTTTTCGATTTCGGTTTTTTTGATTGGAGAAATGGATTTTATGAAAAAAAAACAAACAGATTGGTATGATCGAAGTTGAAAACCGGTCCATCCTTTCGGAAGTTAAGGCGATCTGAAGAATTCGAAAAAGTTCCAAGGGGGCCCCCTTTGATCAATTTTTTTTTTTTGATTTCGGTTTTTTCGATTGGAGAAATGGATTCTATAAAAAAAACAAGCAGATTGGTATGATCGAAGTTGAAAATCGGTCAATCCGTTCGGAAGTTAAGGCGATCTGAAGAATTCGAAAAAATTCCAAGAGGGCCCCCTTTGATGCATTTTTTTTTTCGATTTCGATTTTTTCGATTGGAGAAATGGATTCTATGAAAAAAAACAAGCAGATTGGTATGATCGAAGTTGAAAATCGGTGCATCCGTTCGGAAGTTGAGGTGATCTGAGGAATTCGAAAAAGTTCCAAGAGGGCCCCCTTTGATGTATTTTTTTTTTCGATTTCGGTTTTTTCGATTGGAGAAATGGATTCTATGAAAAAAACAAACAGATTGGTATGATCGAAGTTGAAAATCGGCCCATCCGTTCGGAAGTTAAGGCGATCTGAAAAATTCGAAGAAGTTCCAAGGGGGCCCCCTTTGATGCATTTTTTTTTTCGATTTCGGTTTTTTCGTTTGGAGAAATGGATTCTATGAAAAAAAACAAGCAGATTGGTATGATCGAAGTTGAAAATCGGTCCATCCGTTCGGAAGTTTAGGCGATCTGAAGAATTCGAAAAAGTTCCAAGAGGGCCCCCTTTGGTGCATTTCCTTTTCGATTTCGGTTTTTTCGATTGAAGAAATGGATTCTATGAAAAAAAAACATGCAGATTGGTATGATCGAAGTTGAAAATCGGTCCATCCGTTTGGAAGTTAAGGCGATCTGAAGAATTCGAAAAAGTTCCAAGAGGGCCCCCTTTGATGCATTTTTTTTTCGATTTCGGTTTTTTTGATTGGAGAAATGGATTTTATGAAAAAAAACATACAGATTGGTATGATCGAAGTTGAAAATCGGTCCATCCGTTCGGAAGTTAAGGTGATCTGAAGATTTCGAGAAAGTTCCAAGGGGACCCCCTTTGATGCATTTTTTTTTTGATTTCGGTTTTTTCGATTGGAGAAATGGATTCTATGAAAAAAACAAGCGAATTGGTATGCGCGAAGTTGAAAATCGGTCCATCCGTTCGAAAGTTAAGGCGATCTGAAGAATTCGAAAAAGTTCCAAGGGGACCCCCTTTGATGCATTTTTTTTTTGATTTCGGATTTTTCGATTGGAGAAATGGATTCTATGAAAAAAAACAAGCAAATTGGTATGCGCGAAGTTGAAAATCGGTCCATCCGTTCGGAAGTTAAGGCGATCTGAAGAATTCGAAAAAGTTCCAAGGGGGCCCCCTTTGATGCATTTTTATTTTCGATTTCGGTTTTTTCGATTGGAGAAATGGATTCAATGAAAAAAAACAAACAGATTGGTATGATCGAAGTTGAAAATCGGTCCATCCGTTCGGAAGTTAAGGCGATCTGAAGAATTCGAAAAAGTTCCAAGGGGGCCCCCTTTGATGCATTTTTTTTTTTCGATTTTGGTTTTTTCGATTGGAGAAATGGATTCAATGAAAAAAAACAAGCAGATTGGTATGATCGAAGTTGAAAATCGGTCCATCCGTTTGGAAGTTGAGGCGATCTGAAGAATTCGAAAAAGTTCCAAGGGGGCCCCCTATGATGCATTTTTTGTTTTCGATTTCGGTTTTTTCGATTGGAGAAATGGATTTTATGAAAAAAAAACAAACAGATTGGTATGATCGAAGTTGAAAACCGGTCCATCCGTTCGGAAGTTAAGGCGATCTGAAGAATTCGAAAAAGTTTCAAGGGGGCCGGCCCCCTTTGATCAATTTTTTTTTCGATTTCTTTTTTTTCGATTGGAGGAATGGATTCTATGAAAAAAAACAAGCAGATTGGTATGATCGAAGTTGAGAATCGGTCCATCCATTCGGAAGTTAAGGCGATCTGAAGAATTCGAAAAAATTCCAAGAGGGCCCCCTTTTGATGCATTTTTTTTTCGATTTCGGTTTTTTCGATTGGAGAAATGGATTCTATGAAAAAAAACAAGCAGATTGGTATGATCGAAGTTGAAAATCGGTGCATCCGTTCGGAAGTTAAGGTGATCTGAGGAATTCGAAAAAGTTCCAAGAGGGCCCCCTTTGATGTATTTTTTTTTTCGATTTCGGTTTTTTCGATTGGAGAAATGGATTCTATGAAAAAAAACAAACAGATTGGTATCATCGAAGTTGAAAATCGGTCCATCCGTTCGGAAGTTAAGGCGATCTGAAGAATTCGAAAAAGTTCCAAGGGAGCTCCCTTTGATGAATTTTTTTTTCGATTTCGGTTTTTTTCATTGGAGAAATGGATTCTATGAAAAGAACAAGCAGATTGGTATGATCGAAGTTGAAAATCGATCCATCCGTTCGGAAGTTAAGGCGATCTGAAGAATTCGAAGAAGTTCCAAGGGGGCCCCCTTTGATGCTTTTTTTTTTCGATTTCGGTTTTTTCGATTGGAGAAATGGATTCTATGAAAAAAAAAAACAAACAGATTGGTATGATCGAAGTTGAAAATCGGTGCATCCGTTCGGAAGTTAAGGTGATCTGAAGAATTCGAAAAAGTTCCAAGGGGGACCCCTTTGATGCATTTTTTTTTTCGATTTCGGATTCTTCGATTGGAGAAATGGATTTCATGAAAAAAAACAAACAGATTGGTATATTCGAAGTTGAAAATCGGTCCATCCGTTCGGAAGTTAAGGCAATCTGAAGAATTCGAAAAAGTTCCAAGGGAGCTCCCTTCGATGAATTTTTTTTTTCGATTCCGGTTTTTTTATTGGAGAAATGGATTCTATGAAAAAAACAAGCAGATTGGTATGATCGAAGTTGAAAATCGATTCATCCGTTCGGAAGTTAAGGCGATCTGAAGAATTCGAAGAAGTTCCAAGGGGGCCCCTTTTGATGCATTTTTTTTTCGATTTCGGTTTTTTCCATTGGAGAAATGGATTCAATGATAAAAAAACAAACAGATTGGTATGATCGAAGTTGAAAATCGGTCCATCCGTTCGGAAGTTAAGGCGATCTGAAGAATTCGAAAAAGTTCCAAGGGGGCCCCCTTTGATGCAATATTTTTTTCGATTTCGGTTTTTTCGATTGGAGAAATGGATTCTATGAAGAAAAAACAAGCAGATTGGTATGATGGAAGTTGAAAATCGGTCCATCCGTTCGGAAGTTAAGGCGATCTGAAGAATTCGAAAAAGTTCCAAGGGGACCCCCTTTGATGCAATTTTTTTTTCGATTTCGGTTTTTTCGATTGGAGAAATGGATTCTATGAAAAAAACAAGCAGATTGGTATGATCGAAGTTTAAAATAGGTCCATCCGTTCGGAAGTTGAGGCGATCTGAAGAATTCGAAAAAGTTCCAAGGGGACCCCCTTTGATGCAATTTTTTTTTCGATTTCGGTTTTTTCGATTGGAGAAATGGATTTTATGAAAAAAAAAACAAGCAGATTGGTATGATCGAAGTTGAAAATTGGTCCATCCGTTTGGAAGTTAAGGCGATCTGAAGAATTCGAAAAAGTTCCAAGGGGGCCCCCTATGATGCATTTTTTTTCGATTTCGGTTTTTTCGATTGGAGAAATGGATTTTATGAAAAAAAAAAAACAGATTGGTATGATCGAAGTTGAAAATCGGTCCATCCGTTCGGAAGTTGAGGCGATCTGAAGAATTCCAAAAAGTTCCAAGGGGGCCCCCTTTGATGAATTTTTTTTTTTCGATTTCGGTTTTTTCGATTGGAGAAAAGGATTTTATGAAAAAAAACAAGCAGATTGGTATGATCGAAGTTGAAAATCGGTCCATCCGTTCGGAAGTTAAGGTGATATGAAGAATTCGAAAAAATTCCAAGAGGACCCCCTTTGATGCATTTTTTTTTTATTTCGGTTTTTTCGATTGGAGAAATGGATTCTATGAAAAAAAAAACAAACAGATTGGTATGATCGAAGTTGAAAATCGGTCCATCCGTTCGGAAGTTAAGGTGATATGAAGAATTCGAAAAAATTCCAAGAGGACCCCCTTTGATGCATTTTTTTTTTTCGATTTCGGTTTTTTCGATTGGAGAAATGGATTCTATGAAAAAAAAAACAAGCAAATTGGTATGCGCGAAGTTGAAAATCGGTCCATCCGTTCGGAAGTTAAGGCGATCTGAAGAATTCGAAAAAGTTCCAAGGGGGCCCACTTTGATGCATTTTTTTTTTTCGATTTCGGTTTTTTCGATTGGAGAAATGGATTCTATGAAAAAAAAAAAACAGATTGGTATGATCGAAGTTGAAAATCGGTCCATCCGTTCGGAAGTTAAGGCGATCTGAAGAATTCGAAAAAGTTCCAAGGGGGCCACCTTTGATGCATTTTTTTTTCGATTTCGGTTTTTTCGATTGGAGAAATGGATTCAATGAAAAAAAAACAAGCAGATTGGTATGATCGAAGTTGAAAATCGGTCCATCCGTTTGGAAGTTAAGGCGATCTGAAGAATTCGAAAAAGTTCTAAGGGGGCCCCCTTTGATGCATTTTTTTTTCGATTTCGGTTTTTTCGATTGGAGAAATGGATTTTATGATAAAAAACAAACAGATTGGTATGATCGAAGTTGAAAATCGGTCCATCCGTTCGGAAGTTAAGGCGATCTGAAGAATTCGAAAAAGTTCCAAGGGGGCCCCCTTCGATGCAATTTTTTTTTTTTCGATTTCGGTTTTTTCGATTCGAGAAATTGATTCTATGAAAAAAACAAGCAGATTGGTATGATCGAAGTTGAAAATCGGTCCATCCGTTCGGAAGTTAAGGCGATCTGAAGAATTCGAAAAAGTTCCAAGGGGGCCCCCTTTGATTCGTTTTTTTTTTTTCGATTTCGGTTTTTTCGATTGGAGAAATGGATTCAATGAAAAAAAACAAGCAGATTGGTATGATCGAAGTTGAAAATCGGTCCATCCGTTCGGAAGTTAAGGCGATCTGAAGAATTCGAAAAAGTTCCATGGGGGCCCCCTATGATGCATTTTTTTTTTTCGATTTCGGTTTTTTCGATTGGAGAAATGGATTTTATGAAAAAAAAAAACAGATTGGTATGATCGAAGTTGAAAATCGGTCCATCCGTTCGGAAGTTGAGGCGATCTGAAGAATTCCAAAAAGTTCCAAGGGGGCCCCCTTTGATGAATTTTGTTTTTTCGATTTCGGTTTTTTCGATTGGAGAAAAGGATTTTGTGAAAAAAAACAAGCAGATTGGTATGATCGAAGTTGAAAATCGGTCCATCCGTTCGGAAGTTAAGGCGATCTGAAGAATTCGAAAAAATTCCAAGGGGGCCCCCTTTGATGCATTTTCTTTTCGATTCCGGTTTTTTCGATTGGAGAAATGGATTCTATGAAAAAAAACAAACAGATTGGTTTGATCGAAGTTGAAAATCGGTCCATCCGTTCGTAAGTTAAGGCTTCTGAAGAATTCGAAAAAGTTCCAAGGGGGCCCCCTTTGATGCATTTTTTTTTTTGATTTCAGTTTTTTCGTTTGGAGAAATGGATTCTATGAAAAAAAACAAGCAGATTGGTATGATCGAAGTTGAAGATCGGTCCATCCGTTCGGAAGTTTAGGCGATCTGAAGAATTCGAAAAAGTTCCAAGAGGGCCCCCTTTGGTGCATTTTCTTTTCGATTTCGGTTTTTTAGATTGGAGAAATGGATTCTATGAAAAAAAAACAAACAGATTGGTATGATCGAAGTTGAAAATCGGTCCATCCGTTCGGAAGTTAAGGTGATATGAAGAATTCGAAAAAATTCCAAGAGGACCCCCTTTGATGCATTTTTTTTTTCGATTTCGGTTTTTTCGATTGGAGAAATGGATTCTATGAAAAAAAAACAAGCAAATTGGTATGCGCGAAGTTGAAAATCGGTCCATCCGTTCGGAAGTTAAGGCGATCTGAAGAATTCGAAAAAGTTCCAAGGGGACCCCCTTTGATGCAATTTTTTTTTTGATTTCAGTTTTTTCGTTTGGAGAAATGGATTCTATGAAAAAAAACAAACAGATTGGTATCATCGAAGTTGAAAATCGGTCCATCCGTTCGGAAGTTAAGGCGATCTGAAGAATTCGAAAAAGTTCCAAGGGAGCTCCCTTTGATGAATTTTTTTTTCGATTTCGGTTTTTTTCATTGGAGAAATGGATTCTATGAAAAGAACAAGCAGATTGGTATGATCGAATTTGAAAATCGATCCATCCGTTCGGAAGTTAAGGCGATCTGAAGAATTCGAAGAAGTTCCAAGGGGGCCCCCTTTGATGCTTTTTTTTTTCGATTTCGGTTTTTTCGATTGGAGAAATGGATTCTATGAAAAAAAAAACAAACAGATTGGTATGATCGAAGTTGAAAATCGGTGCATCCGTTCGGAAGTTAAGGTGATCTGAAGAATTCGAAAAAGTTCCAAGGGGGACCCCTTTGATGCATTTTTTTTTTCGATTTCGGATTCTTCGATTGGAGAAATGGATTTCATGAAAAAAAACAAACAGATTGGTATATTCGAAGTTGAAAATCGGTCCATCCGTTCGGAAGTTAAGGCAATCTGAAGAATTCGAAAAAGTTCCAAGGGAGCTCCCTTCGATGAATTTTTTTTTTCGATTCCGGTTTTTTTATTGGAGAAATGGATTCTATGAAAAAAACAAGCAGATTGGTATGATCGAAGTTGAAAATCGATTCATCCGTTCGGAAGTTAAGGCGATCTGAAGAATTCGAAAAAATTCCAAGAGGGCCCCCTTTGATGCATTTTTTTTTCGATTTCGGTTTTTTCGATTGGAGAAATGGATTCTATGAAAAAAAACAAGCAGATTGGTATGATCGAAGTTGAAAATCGGTGCATCCGTTCGGAAGTTAAGGTGATCTGAGGAATTCGAAAAAGTTCCAAGAGGGCCCCCTTTGATGTATTTTTTTTTTCGATTTCGGTTTTTTCGATTGGAGAAATGGATTCTATGAAAAAAAACAAACAGATTGGTATCATCGAAGTTGAAAATCGGTCCATCCGTTCGGAAGTTAAGGCGATCTGAAGAATTCGAAAAAGTTCCAAGGGAGCTCCCTTTGATGAATTTTTTTTTCGATTTCGGTTTTTTTCATTGGAGAAATGGATTCTATGAAAAGAACAAGCAGATTGGTATGATCGAAGTTGAAAATCGATCCATCCGTTCGGAAGTTAAGGCGATCTGAAGAATTCGAAGAAGTTCCAAGGGGGCCCCCTTTGATGCTTTTTTTTTTCGATTTCGGTTTTTTCGATTGGAGAAATGGATTCTATGAAAAAAAAAAACAAACAGATTGGTATGATCGAAGTTGAAAATCGGTGCATCCGTTCGGAAGTTAAGGTGATCTGAAGAATTCGAAAAAGTTCCAAGGGGGACCCCTTTGATGCATTTTTTTTTTCGATTTCGGATTCTTCGATTGGAGAAATGGATTTCATGAAAAAAAACAAACAGATTGGTATATTCGAAGTTGAAAATCGGTCCATCCGTTCGGAAGTTAAGGCAATCTGAAGAATTCGAAAAAGTTCCAAGGGAGCTCCCTTCGATGAATTTTTTTTTTCGATTCCGGTTTTTTTATTGGAGAAATGGATTCTATGAAAAAAACAAGCAGATTGGTATGATCGAAGTTGAAAATCGATTCATCCGTTCGGAAGTTAAGGCGATCTGAAGAATTCGAAGAAGTTCCAAGGGGGCCCCTTTTGATGCATTTTTTTTTCGATTTCGGTTTTTTCCATTGGAGAAATGGATTCAATGATAAAAAAACAAACAGATTGGTATGATCGAAGTTGAAAATCGGTCCATCCGTTCGGAAGTTAAGGCGATCTGAAGAATTCGAAAAAGTTCCAAGGGGGCCCCCTTTGATGCAATATTTTTTTCGATTTCGGTTTTTTCGATTGGAGAAATGGATTCTATGAAGAAAAAACAAGCAGATTGGTATGATGGAAGTTGAAAATCGGTCCATCCGTTCGGAAGTTAAGGCGATCTGAAGAATTCGAAAAAGTTCCAAGGGGACCCCCTTTGATGCAATTTTTTTTTCGATTTCGGTTTTTTCGATTGGAGAAATGGATTCTATGAAAAAAACAAGCAGATTGGTATGATCGAAGTTTAAAATAGGTCCATCCGTTCGGAAGTTGAGGCGATCTGAAGAATTCGAAAAAGTTCCAAGGGGACCCCCTTTGATGCAATTTTTTTTTCGATTTCGGTTTTTTCGATTGGAGAAATGGATTTTATGAAAAAAAAAACAAGCAGATTGGTATGATCGAAGTTGAAAATTGGTCCATCCGTTTGGAAGTTAAGGCGATCTGAAGAATTCGAAAAAGTTCCAAGGGGGCCCCCTATGATGCATTTTTTTTCGATTTCGGTTTTTTCGATTGGAGAAATGGATTTTATGAAAAAAAAAAAACAGATTGGTATGATCGAAGTTGAAAATCGGTCCATCCGTTCGGAAGTTGAGGCGATCTGAAGAATTCCAAAAAGTTCCAAGGGGGCCCCCTTTGATGAATTTTTTTTTTTCGATTTCGATTTTTTCGATTGGAGAAAAGGATTTTATGAAAAAAAACAAGCAGATTGGTATGATCGAAGTTGAAAATCGGTCCATCCGTTCGGAAGTTAAGGTGATATGAAGAATTCGAAAAAATTCCAAGAGGACCCCCTTTGATGCATTTTTTTTTTATTTCGGTTTTTTCGATTGGAGAAATGGATTCTATGAAAAAAAAAACAAACAGATTGGTATGATCGAAGTTGAAAATCGGTCCATCCGTTCGGAAGTTAAGGTGATATGAAGAATTCGAAAAAATTCCAAGAGGACCCCCTTTGATGCATTTTTTTTTTTCGATTTCGGTTTTTTCGATTGGAGAAATGGATTCTATGAAAAAAAAAACAAGCAAATTGGTATGCGCGAAGTTGAAAATCGGTCCATCCGTTCGGAAGTTAAGGCGATCTGAAGAATTCGAAAAAGTTCCAAGGGGGCCCACTTTGATGCATTTTTTTTTTTCGATTTCGGTTTTTTCGATTGGAGAAATGGATTCTATGAAAAAAAAAAAACAGATTGGTATGATCGAAGTTGAAAATCGGTCCATCCGTTCGGAAGTTAAGGCGATCTGAAGAATTCGAAAAAGTTCCAAGGGGGCCCCCTTTGATGCATTTTTTTTTCGATTTCGGTTTTTTCGATTGGAGAAATGGATTCAATGAAAAAAAAACAAGCAGATTGGTATGATCGAAGTTGAAAATCGGTCCATCCGTTTGGAAGTTAAGGCGATCTGAAGAATTCGAAAAAGTTCTAAGGGGGCCCCCTTTGATGCATTTTTTTTTCGATTTCGGTTTTTTCGATTGGAGAAATGGATTTCATGAAAAAAAACAAACAGATTGGTATATTCGAAGTTGAAAATCGGTCCATCCGTTCGGAAGTTAAGGCAATCTGAAGAATTCGAAAAAGTTCCAAGGGAGCTCCCTTCGATGAATTTTTTTTTTCGATTTCGGTTTTTTCGATTGGAGAAATGGATTCTATGAAAAAAACAAACAGATTGGTATGATCGAAGTTGAAAATCGGCCCATCCGTTCGGAAGTTAAGGCGATCTGAAAAATTCGAAAAAGTTCCAAGGGGGCCCCCTTTGATGCATTTTTTTTTTCGATTTCAGTTTTCTCGTTTGGAGAAATGGATTCTATGAAAAAAAACAAGCAGATTGGTATGATCGAAGTTGAAAATCGGTCCATCCGTTCGGAAGTTTAGGCGATCTGAAGAATTCGAAAAAGTTCCAAGAGGGCCCCCTTTGGTGCATTTCCTTTTCGATTTCGGTTTTTTCGATTGAAGAAATGGATTCTATGAAAAGAAAACATGCAGATTGGTATGATCGAAGTTGAAAATCGGTCCATCCGTTTGGAAGTTAAGGCGATCTGAAGAATTCGAAAAAGTTCCAAGGGGGCCCCCTTTGATGCATTTTTTTTTCGATTTCGGTTTTTTTGATTGGAGAAATGGATTTTATGAAAAAAAACATACAGATTGGTATGATCGAAGTTGAAAATCGGTCCATCCGTTCGGAAGTTAAGGTGATCTGAAGATTTCGAGAAAGTTCCAAGGGGACCCCCTTTGATGCATTTTTTTTTTATTTCGGTTTTTTCGATTGGAGAAATGGATTCTATGAAAAAAAACAAGCAAATTGGTATGCGCGAAGTTGAAAATCGGTCCATCCGTTCGGAAGTTAAGGCGATCTGAAGAATTCGAAAAAGTTCCAAGGGGACCCCCTTTGATGCATTTTTTTTTGATTCCGGATTTTTCGATTGGAGAAATGGATTCTATGAAAAAAAACAAGCAAATTGGTATGCGCGAAGTTGAAAATCGGTCCATCCGTTCGGAAGTTAAGGCGATCTGAAGAATTCGAAAAAGTTCCAAGGGGGCCCCCTTTGATGCATTTTTATTTTCGATTTCGGTTTTTTCGATTGGAGAAATGGATTCAATGAAAAAAAAAACAAACAGATTGGTATGATCGAAGTTGAAAATCGGTCCATCCGTTCGGAAGTTAAGGCGATCTGAAGAATTCGAAAAAGTTCCAAGGGGGCCCCCTTTGATGCATTTTTTTTTTCAATTTCGGTTTTTTCGATTGGAGAAATGGATTCAATGAAAAAAAACAAGTAGATTGGTATGATCGAAGTTGAAAATCGGTCTATCCGTTTGGAAGTTGAGGCGATCTGAAGAATTCGAAAAAGTTCCAAGGGGGCCCCCTATGATGCATTTTTATTTTTCGATTTCGGTTTTTTCGATTGGAGAAATGGATTTTATGAAAAAAAAAACAAACAGATTGGTATGATCGAAGTTGAAAACCGGTCCATCCGTTCGGAAGTTAAGGCGATCTGAAGAATTCGAAAAAGTTCCAAGGGGGCCCCCTTTGATCAATTTTTTTTTTCGATTTCGGTTTTTTCGATCGGAGGAATGGATTCTATGAAAAAAAACGAGCAGATTGGTATGATCGAAGTTGAAAATCGGTCCATCCGTTCGGAAGTTAAGGCGATCTGAAGAATTCGAAAAAATTTCAAGAGGGCCCCCTTTGATGCATTTTTTTTTTGATTTCGGTTTTTTCGATTGGAGAAATGGATTCTATGAAAAAAAACAAGCAGATTGGTATGATCGAAGTTGAAAATCGGTGCATCCGTTCGGAAGTTAAGGTGATCTGAGGAATTCGAAAAAGTTCCAAGAGGGCCCTTTGATGTATTTCTTTTTCGATTTCGGTTTTTTCGATTGGAGAAATGGATTCTATGAAAAAAAACAAACAGATTGGTATCATCGAAGTTGAAAATCGGTCCATCCGTTCGGAAGTTAAGGCGATCTGAAGAATTCGAAAAAGTTCCAAGGGAGCCCCCTTTGATGCATTTTTTTTTCGATTTCGGTTTTTTCGATTGGAGAAATGGATTCTATGAAAAAAAACAAGCAGATTGGTATGATGGAAGTTGAAAATCGGTCCATCCGTTCGGAAGTTAAGGCGATCTGAAGAATTCGAAAAAGTTCCAAGGGGACCCCCTTTGATGCAATTTTTTTTTCGATTTCGGTTTTTTTGATTAGAGAAATGGATTCTATGAAAAAAAAACAAGCAGATTGGTATGATCGAAGTTGAAAATAGGTCCATCCGTTCGGAAGTTGAGGCGATCTGAAGAATTCGAAAAAGTTTCAAGGGGACCCCCGTTGATGCAATTTTTTTTTCGATTTCGGTTTTTTCGATTGGAGAAATGGATTTTATGAAAAAAAACAAGCAGATTGGTATGATCGAAGTTGAAAATCGGTCCATCCGTTTGGAAGTTGAGGCGATCTGAAGAATTCGAAAAAGTTCCAAGGGGGCCCCCTATGATGCATGCATTTTTTTTTTTTTCGATTTCGGTTTTTTTGATTGGAGAAATGGATTTTATGAAAAAAAAACAAACAGATTGGTATGATCGAAGTTGAAAACCGGTCCATCCTTTCGGAAGTTAAGGCGATCTGAAGAATTCGAAAAAGTTCCAAGGGGGCCCCCTTTGATCAATTTTTTTTTTTCGATTTCGGTTTTTTCGATTGGAGAAATGGATTCTATAAAAAAAACAAGCAGATTGGTATGATCGAAGTTGAAAATCGGTCAATCCGTTCGGAAGTTAAGGCGATCTGAAGAATTCGAAAAAATTCCAAGAGGGCCCCCTTTGATGCATTTTTTTTTTCGATTTCGATTTTTTCGATTGGAGAAATGGATTCTATGAAAAAAAACAAGCAGATTGGTATGATCGAAGTTGAAAATCGGTGCATCCGTTCGGAAGTTGAGGTGATCTGAGGAATTCGAAAAAGTTCCAAGAGGGCCCCCTTTGATGTATTTTTTTTTCGATTTCGGTTTTTTCGATTGGAGAAATGGATTCTATGAAAAAAACAAACAGATTGGTATGATCGAAGTTGAAAATCGGTCCATCCGTTCGGAAGTTAAGGCGATCTGAAGAATTCGAAAAAGTTCCAAGGGGGCCCCCTTTGATGCATTTTTTTTTCGATTTCGGTTTTTTCGATTGGAGAAATGGATTCAATGAAAAAAAAACAAGCAGATTGGTATGATCGAAGTTGAAAATCGGTCCATCCGTTCGGAAGTTAAGGCGATCTGAAGAATTCGAAAAAGTTCCAAGGGGGCCCCCTTTGATTCTTTTTTTTTTTTCGATTTCGGTTTTTTCGATTGGAGAAATGGATTCAATGAAAAAAAACAAGCAGATTGGTATGATCGAAGTTGAAAATCGGTCCATCCGTTCGGAAGTTAAGGCGATCTGAAGAATTCGAAAAAGTTCCATGGGGACCCCTATTGATGCATTTTTTTTTCGATTTCGGTTTTTTCGATTGGAGAAATGGATTTTATGAAAAAAACGAGCAAATTGGCATGCACGAAGTTGAAAATCGGTCCATCCGTTCGGAAGTTAAGTTGATCAGAAGATTTCGAAAAAGTTCCAAGAGGACCCCCTTTGATGCATTCTTTTTTCGATTTCGGTTTTTTTGATTGGAGAAATGGATTCAATGAAAAAAAACAAGCAGATTGGTATGATCGAAGTTGAAAATCGGTCCATCCGTTCGGAAGTTAAGGCGATCTGAAGAATTCGAAAAAGTTCCAAGGGGGCCCCCTTTGATGCATTTTTTTTTTCGATTTCGGTTTTTCCGATCGGAGAAATGGATTTCATGAAAAAAAACAAACAGATTGGTATGATCGAAGTTGAAAATCGGTCCATCCGTTCGGAAGTTAAGGCGATCTGAAGAATTCGAAAAAGTTCCAATGGAGCTTCCTTTGATGAATTTTTTTTTTCGATTTCGGTTTTTTTATTGGAAAAATGGATTCTATGAAAAAAACAAGCAGATTGGTATGATCAAAGTTGAAAATCGATCCATCCGTTCGGAAGTTAAGGCGATCTGAAGAATTCGAAGAAGTTCCAAAGGGGCCCCCTTTGATGCATTTTTTTTTTCGATTTCGGTTTTTTCGATTGGAGAAATGGATTCTATGAAAAAAAAACAGATTGGTATGATCGAAGTTGAAAATCGGTCCATCCGTACGGAAGTTAAGGCGATCTGAAGAATTCGAAAAAGTTCCAAGGGAGCCCCCTTTGATGCATTTTTTTTTCGATTTCGGTTTTTTCGATTGGAGAAATGGATTCTATGAAAAAAAACAAGCAGATTGGTATGATCGAAGTTGAAAATAGGTCCATCCGTTCGGAAGTTGAGGCGATCTGAAGAATTCGAAAAAGTTCCAAGGAGACCCCCTTTGATGCAATTTTTTTTTCAATTTCGGTTTTTTCGATTGGAGAAATTGATTCTATGAAAAAAAACAAGCAGATTGGTATGATCGAAGTTGAAAATCGGTCCATCCGTTCGGAAGTTAAGGCGATCTGAAGAATTCGAAAAAGTTCCAAGGAGGCCCCCTTTGATGCAATTTTTTTTTTCGATTTCGGTTTTTTTGATTGGAGAAATGGATTCTATAAAAAAAACAAACAGATTGGTATGATCGAAATTGAAAATCGGTCCATCCGTTCGGAAGTTAAGGCGATCTGAAGAATTCGAAAAAGTTCCAAGGGGGCCCCCTTTGATGCATTTTGTTTTCGATTTCGGTTTTTTTGATTGAAGAAATGGATTCAATGAAAAAAAAACAAGCAGATTGGTATGATCGAAGTTGAAAATCGGTCCATCCGTTCGGAAGTTAAGGCGATCTGAAGAATTCGAAAAAGTTCCAAGGGGACCCCCTTTGATGCAATTTTTTTTTCGATTTCGGTTTTTTTGATTAGAGAAATGGATTCTATGAAAAAAAACAAGCAGATTGGTATGATCGAAGTTGAAAATAGGTCCATCCGTTCGGAAGTTGAGGCGATCTGAAGAATTCGAAAAAGTTTCAAGGGGACCCCCTTTGATGCAATTTTTTTTTCGATTTCGGTTTTTTCGATTGGAGAAATGGATTTTATGAAAAAAAACAAGCAGATTGGTATGATCGAAGTTGAAAATCGGTCCATCCGTTTGGAAGTTGAGGCGATCTGAAGAATTCGAAAAAGTTCCAAGGGGGCCCCCTATGATGCATGCATTTTTTTTTTTCGCTTTCGGTTTTTTCGATTGGAGAAATGGATTTTATGAAAAAAAAACAAACAGATTGGTATGATCGAAGTTGAAAACCGGTCCATCCGTTCGGAAGTTAAGGCGATCTGAAGAATTCGAAAAAGTTCCAAGGGGGCCCCCTTTGATCAATTTTTTTTTTCGATTTCGGTTTTTTCGATTGGAGAAATGGATTCTATGAAAAAAAACAAGCAGATTGGTATGATCGAAGTTGAAAATCGGTCCATCCGTTCGGAAGTTAAGGCGATCTGAAGAATTCGAAAAAATTCCAAGAGGGCCCCCTTTGATGCATTTTTTTTTTTCGATTTCGATTTTTTCGATTGGAGAAATGGATTCTATGAAAAAAAACAAGCAGATTGGTATGATCGAAGTTGAAAATCGGTGCATCCGTTCGGAAGTTAAGGTGATCTGAGGAATTCGAAAAAGTTCCAAGAGGGCCCCCTTTGATGTATTTTTTTTTTCGATTTCGGTTTTTTCGATTGGAGAAATGGATTCTATGAAAAAAACAAACAGATTGGTATGATCGAAGTTGAAAATCGGCCCATCCGTTCGGAAGTTAAGGCGATCTGAAAAATTCGAAAAAGTTCCAAGGGGGCCCCCTTTGATGCATTTTTTTTTTCGATTTCAGTTTTCTCGTTTGGAGAAATGGATTCTATGAAAAAAAACAAGCAGATTGGTATGATCGAAGTTGAAAATCGGTCCATCCGTTCGGAAGTTTAGGCGATCTGAAGAATTCGAAAAAGTTCCAAGAGGGCCCCCTTTGGTGCATTTCCTTTTCGATTTCGGTTTTTTCGATTGAAGAAATGGATTCTATGAAAAGAAAACATGCAGATTGGTATGATCGAAGTTGAAAATCGGTCCATCCGTTTGGAAGTTAAGGCGATCTGAAGAATTCGAAAAAGTTCCAAGGGGGCCCCCTTTGATGCATTTTTTTTTCGATTTCGGTTTTTTTGATTGGAGAAATGGATTTTATGAAAAAAAACATACAGATTGGTATGATCGAAGTTGAAAATCGGTCCATCCGTTCGGAAGTTAAGGTGATCTGAAGATTTCGAGAAAGTTCCAAGGGGACCCCCTTTGATGCATTTTTTTTTTATTTCGGTTTTTTCGATTGGAGAAATGGATTCTATGAAAAAAAACAAGCAAATTGGTATGCGCGAAGTTGAAAATCGGTCCATCCGTTCGGAAGTTAAGGCGATCTGAAGAATTCGAAAAAGTTCCAAGGGGACCCCCTTTGATGCATTTTTTTTTGATTCCGGATTTTTCGATTGGAGAAATGGATTCTATGAAAAAAAACAAGCAAATTGGTATGCGCGAAGTTGAAAATCGGTCCATCCGTTCGGAAGTTAAGGCGATCTGAAGAATTCGAAAAAGTTCCAAGGGGGCCCCCTTTGATGCATTTTTATTTTCGATTTCGGTTTTTTCGATTGGAGAAATGGATTCAATGAAAAAAAAAACAAACAGATTGGTATGATCGAAGTTGAAAATCGGTCCATCCGTTCGGAAGTTAAGGCGATCTGAAGAATTCGAAAAAGTTCCAAGGGGGCCCCCTTTGATGCATTTTTTTTTTCAATTTCGGTTTTTTCGATTGGAGAAATGGATTCAATGAAAAAAAACAAGTAGATTGGTATGATCGAAGTTGAAAATCGGTCTATCCGTTTGGAAGTTGAGGCGATCTGAAGAATTCGAAAAAGTTCCAAGGGGGCCCCCTATGATGCATTTTTATTTTTCGATTTCGGTTTTTTCGATTGGAGAAATGGATTTTATGAAAAAAAAAACAAACAGATTGGTATGATCGAAGTTGAAAACCGGTCCATCCGTTCGGAAGTTAAGGCGATCTGAAGAATTCGAAAAAGTTCCAAGGGGGCCCCCTTTGATCAATTTTTTTTTTCGATTTCGGTTTTTTCGATCGGAGGAATGGATTCTATGAAAAAAAACGAGCAGATTGGTATGATCGAAGTTGAAAATCGGTCCATCCGTTCGGAAGTTAAGGCGATCTGAAGAATTCGAAAAAATTCCAAGAGGGCCCCCTTTGATGCATTTTTTTTTTGATTTCGGTTTTTTCGATTGGAGAAATGGATTCTATGAAAAAAAACAAGCAGATTGGTATGATCGAAGTTGAAAATCGGTGCATCCGTTCGGAAGTTAAGGTGATCTGAGGAATTCGAAAAAGTTCCAAGAGGGCCCTTTGATGTATTTCTTTTTCGATTTCGGTTTTTTCGATTGGAGAAATGGATTCTATGAAAAAAAACAAACAGATTGGTATCATCGAAGTTGAAAATCGGTCCATCCGTTCGGAAGTTAAGGCGATCTGAAGAATTCGAAAAAGTTCCAAGGGAGCCCCCTTTGATGCATTTTTTTTTCGATTTCGGTTTTTTCGATTGGAGAAATGGATTCTATGAAAAAAAACAAGCAGATTGGTATGATGGAAGTTGAAAATCGGTCCATCCGTTCGGAAGTTAAGGCGATCTGAAGAATTCGAAAAAGTTCCAAGGGGACCCCCTTTGATGCAATTTTTTTTTCGATTTCGGTTTTTTTGATTAGAGAAATGGATTCTATGAAAAAAAAACAAGCAGATTGGTATGATCGAAGTTGAAAATAGGTCCATCCGTTCGGAAGTTGAGGCGATCTGAAGAATTCGAAAAAGTTTCAAGGGGACCCCCGTTGATGCAATTTTTTTTTCGATTTCGGTTTTTTCGATTGGAGAAATGGATTTTATGAAAAAAAACAAGCAGATTGGTATGATCGAAGTTGAAAATCGGTCCATCCGTTTGGAAGTTGAGGCGATCTGAAGAATTCGAAAAAGTTCCAAGGGGGCCCCCTATGATGCATGCATTTTTTTTTTTTTCGATTTCGGTTTTTTTGATTGGAGAAATGGATTTTATGAAAAAAAAACAAACAGATTGGTATGATCGAAGTTGAAAACCGGTCCATCCTTTCGGAAGTTAAGGCGATCTGAAGAATTCGAAAAAGTTCCAAGGGGGCCCCCTTTGATCAATTTTTTTTTTTCGATTTCGGTTTTTTCGATTGGAGAAATGGATTCTATAAAAAAAACAAGCAGATTGGTATGATCGAAGTTGAAAATCGGTCAATCCGTTCGGAAGTTAAGGCGATCTGAAGAATTCGAAAAAATTCCAAGAGGGCCCCCTTTGATGCATTTTTTTTTTCGATTTCGATTTTTTCGATTGGAGAAATGGATTCTATGAAAAAAAACAAGCAGATTGGTATGATCGAAGTTGAAAATCGGTGCATCCGTTCGGAAGTTGAGGTGATCTGAGGAATTCGAAAAAGTTCCAAGAGGGCCCCCTTTGATGTATTTTTTTTTCGATTTCGGTTTTTTCGATTGGAGAAATGGATTCTATGAAAAAAACAAACAGATTGGTATGATCGAAGTTGAAAATCGGCCCATCCGTTCGGAAGTTAAGGCGATCTGAAAAATTCGAAGAAGTTCCAAGGGGGCCCCCTTTGATGCATTTTTTTTTTCGATTTCGGTTTTTTCGTTTGGAGAAATGGATTCTATGAAAAAAAACAAGCAGATTGGTATGATCGAAGTTGAAAATCGGTCCATCCGTTCGGAAGTTAAGGCGATCTGAAGAATTCGAAAAAGTTCCAAGGGGGCCCCCTTTGATGCATTTTTTTTTTTCGATTTCGGTTTTTTCGATTGGAGAAATGGATTTCATGAAAAAAAACAGACAGATTGGTATATTCGAAGTTGAAAATCGGTCCATCCGTTCGGAAGTTAAGGCAATCTGAAGAATTCGAAAAAGTTCCAAGGGAGCTCCCTTCGATGAATTTTTTTTTTCGATTCCGGTTTTTTTTATTGAAGAAATGGATTCTATGAAAAAAACAAGCAGATTGGTATGATCGAAGTTGAAAATCGATTCATCCGTTCGGAAGTTAAGGCGATCTGAAGAATTCGAAGAAGTTCCAAGGGGGCCCCTTTTGATGCATTTTTTTTTTTCGATTTCGGTTTTTTCCATTGGAGAAATGGATTCAATGATAAAAAAACAAACAGATTGGTATGATCGAAGTTGAAAATCGGTCCATCCGTTCGGAAGTTAAGGCGATCTGAAGAATTCGAAAAAGTTCCAAGGGAGCCCCCTTTGATGCATTTGTTTTTCGATTTCGGATTTTTCGATTGAAGAAATGGATTCTATGAAAAAAACAAGCAGATTGGTATGATCGAAGTTGAAAATCGGTCCATCCGTTCGGAAGTTAAGGCGATCTGAAGAATTCGAAAAAGTTCCAAGGGGGCCCCCTTTGATGCAATATTTTTTTCGATTTCGGTTTTTTTGATTGGAGAAATGGATTCTATGAAGAAAAAACAAGCAGATTGGTATGATGGAAGTTGAAAATCGGTCCATCCGTTCGGAAGTTAAGGCGATCTGAAGAATTCGAAAAAGTTCCAAGGGGACCCCCTTTGATGCAATTTTTTTTTCGATTTCGGTTTTTTCGATTGGAGAAATGGATTCTATGAAAAAAACAAGCAGATTGGTATGATCGAAGTTGAAAATAGGTCCATCCGTTCGGAAGTTGAGGCGATCTGAAGAATTCGAAAAAGTTCCAAGGGGACCCCCTTTGATGCAATTTTTTTTTCGATTTCGGTTTTTTCGATTGGAGAAATGGATTTTATGAAAAAAAAACAAGCAGATTGGTATGATCGAAGTTGAAAATCGGTCCATCCGTTTGGAAGTTAAGGCGATCTGAAGAATTCGAAAAAGTTCCAAGGGGGCCCCCTATGATGCATTTTTTTTTTCGATTTCGGTTTTTTCGATTGGAGAAATTTATTTTATGAAAAAAAAAACAAACAGATTGGTATGATCGAAGTTGAAAATCGGTCCATCCGTTCGGAAGTTAAGGCGATCTGAAGAATTCCAAAAAGTTCCAAGGGGGCCCCCTTCGATGAATTTTTTTTTTTCGATTTCGGTTTTTTCGATTGGAGAAAAGGATTTTATGAAAAAAAACAAGCAGATTGGTATGATCGAAGTTGAAAATCGGTCCATCCGTTCGGAAGTTGAGGCGATCTGAAGAATTCGAAAAAATTCCAAGGGGGCCCCCTTTGATGCATTTTTTTTTTCGATTCCGGTTTTTTCGATTGGAGAAATGGATTCTATGAAAAAAAACAAACAGATTGGTATGATCGAAGTTGAAAATCGGTCCATCCGTTCGGAAGTTAAGGCTTCTGAAGAATTCGAAAAAGTTCCAAGGGGGCCCCTTTGATGCATTTTTTTTTTCGATTTCGGTTTTTTCGTTTGGAGAAATGGATTCTATGAAAAAAAACAAGCAGATTGGTATGATCGAAGTTGAAGATCGGTCCATCCGTTCGGAAGTTTAGGCGATCTGAAGAATTCGAAAAAGTTCCAAGGGAGCTCCCTTCGATGAATTTTTTTTTTCGATTCCGGTTTTTTTTATTGGAGAAATGGATTCTATGAAAAAAACAAGCAGATTGGTATGATCGAAGTTGAAAATCGATTCATCCGTTCGGAAGTTAAGGCGATCTGAAGAATTCGAAGAAGTTCCAAGGGGGCCCCTTTTGATGCATTTTTTTTTTCGATTTCGGTTTTTTCCATTGGAGAAATGGATTCAATGATAAAAAAACAAACAGATTGGTATGATCGAAGTTGAAAATCGGTCCATCCGTTCGGAAGTTAAGGCGATCTGAAGAATTCGAAAAAGTTCCAAGGGAGCCCCCTTTGATGCATTTGTTTTTCGATTTCGGATTTTTCGATTGAAGAAATGGATTCTATGAAAAAAACAAGCAGATTGGTATGATCGAAGTTGAAAATCGGTCCATCCGTTCGGAAGTTAAGGCGATCTGAAGAATTCGAAAAAGTTCCAAGGGGGCCCCCTTTGATGCAATATTTTTTTCGATTTCGGTTTTTTCGATTGGAGAAATGGATTCTATGAAGAAAAAACAAGCAGATTGGTATGATGGAAGTTGAAAATCGGTCCATCCGTTCGGAAGTTAAGGCGATCTGAAGAATTCAAAAAAGTTCCAAGGGGACCCCCTTTGATGCAATTTTTTTTTCGATTTCGGTTTTTTCGATTGGAGAAATGGATTCTATGAAAAAAACAAGCAGATTGGTATGATCGAAGTTGAAAATAGGTCCATCCGTTCGGAAGTTGAGGCGATCTGAAGAATTCGAAAAAGTTCCAAGGGGACCCCCTTTGATGCAATTTTTTTTTCGATTTCGGTTTTTTCGATTGGAGAAATGGATTTTATGAAAAAAAAACAAGCAGATTGGTATGATCGAAGTTGAAAATCGGTCCATCCGTTTGGAAGTTAAGGCGATCTGAAGAATTCGAAAAAGTTCCAAGGGGGCCCCCTATGATGCATTTTTTTTTTCGATTTCGGTTTTTTCGATTGGAAAAATTTATTTTATGAAAAAAAAAACAAACAGATTGGTATGATCGAAGTTGAAAATCGGTCCATCCGTTCGGAAGTTAAGGCGATCTGAAGAATTCCAAAAAGTTCCAAGGGGGCCCCCTTCGATGAATTTTTTTTTTTCGATTTCGGTTTTTTCGATTGGAGAAAAGGATTTTATGAAAAAAAACAAGCAGATTGGTATGATCGAAGTTGAAAATCGGTCCATCCGTTCGGAAGTTGAGGCGATCTGAAGAATTCGAAAAAATTCCAAGGGGGCCCCCTTTGATGCATTTTTTTTTCCGATTCCGGTTTTTTCGATTGGAGAAATGGATTCTATGAAAAAAAACAAACAGATTGGTATGATCGAAGTTGAAAATCGGTCCATCCGTTCGGAAGTTAAGGCTTCTGAAGAATTCGAAAAAGTTCCAAGGGGGCCCCTTTGATGCATTTTTTTTTTCGATTTCGGTTTTTTCGTTTGGAGAAATGGATTCTATGAAAAAAAACAAGCAGATTGGTATGATCGAAGTTGAAGATCGGTCCATCCGTTCGGAAGTTTAGGCGATCTGAAGAATTCGAAAAAGTTCCAAGAGGGCCCCCTTTGGTGCATTTTCTTTTCGATTTCGGTTTTTTAGATTGGAGAAATGGATTCTATGAAAAAACAAACAAACAGATTGGTATGATCGAAGTTGAAAATCGGTCCATCCGTTCGGAAGTTAAGGTGATCTGAAGAATTCGAAAAAATTCCAAGGGGACCCCCTTTGATGCATTTTTTTTTCGATTTCGGTTTTTTCGATTGGAGAAATGGATTCTATGAAAAAAAAACAAGCAAATTGGTATGCGCGAAGTTGAAAATCGGTCCATCCGTTCGGAAGTTAAGGCGATCTGAAGAATTCGTAAAAGTTCCAAGGGGGCCCACTTTGATGCATTTTTTTTTCGATTTCGGTTTTTTCGATTGGAGAAATGGATTCTATGAAAAAAAAACAAACAGATTGGTATGATCGAAGTTGAAAATCGGTCCATCCGTTCGGAAGTTAAGGCGATCTGAAGAATTCGAAAAAGTTCCAAGGGGGCCCCCTTTGATGAATTTTTTTTCGATTTCGGTTTTTTCGATTGGAGAAATGGATTCAATGAAAAAAAAACAAGCAGATTGGTATGATCGAAGTTGAAAATCGGTCCATCCGTTTGGAAGTTAAGGCGATCTGAAGAATTCGAAAAAGTTCTAAGGGGGCCCCCTTTGATGCATTTTTTTTTTTATTTCGGTTTTTTCGATTGGAGAAATGGATTTTATGAAAAAAAACAAACAGATTGGTATGATCGAAGTTGAAAATCGGTCCATCCGTTCGGAAGTTAAGGCGATCTGAAGAATTCGAAGAAGTTCCAAGGGGGCTCCCTTCGATGCAATTTTTTTTTTTCGATTTCGGTTTTTTCGATTCGAGAAATTGATTCTATGAAAAAAACAAGCAGATTGGTATGATCGAAGTTGAAAATCGGTCCATCCGTTCGGAAGTTAAGGCGATCTGAAGAATTCGAAAAAGTTCCAAGGGGGCCCCCTTTGATTCTTTTTTTTTTTTCGATTTCGGTTTTTTCGATTGGAGAAATGGATTCAATGAAAAAAAACAAGCAGATTGGTATGATCGAAGTTGAAAATCGGTCCATCCGTTCGGAAGTTAAGGCGATCTGAAGAATTCGAAAAAGTTCCATGGGGACCCCTATTGATGCATTTTTTTTTCGATTTCGGTTTTTTCGATTGGAGAAATGGATTTTATGAAAAAAACGAGCAAATTGGCATGCACGAAGTTGAAAATCGGTCCATCCGTTCGGAAGTTAAGTTGATCAGAAGATTTCGAAAAAGTTCCAAGAGGACCCCCTTTGATGCATTCTTTTTTCGATTTCGGTTTTTTTGATTGGAGAAATGGATTCAATGAAAAAAAACAAGCAGATTGGTATGATCGAAGTTGAAAATCGGTCCATCCGTTCGGAAGTTAAGGCGATCTGAAGAATTCGAAAAAGTTCCAAGGGGGCCCCCTTTGATGCATTTTTTTTTTCGATTTCGGTTTTTCCGATCGGAGAAATGGATTTCATGAAAAAAAACAAACAGATTGGTATGATCGAAGTTGAAAATCGGTCCATC
This sequence comes from Chrysomela aeneicollis, assembly GCA_029955515.1. Classification (NCBI taxonomy): domain Eukaryota; kingdom Metazoa; phylum Arthropoda; class Insecta; order Coleoptera; family Chrysomelidae; genus Chrysomela; species Chrysomela aeneicollis. The sequence goes on along the minus strand of JARUHQ010000005.1, from coordinate 3,772,679 downwards.
CGTTCGGAAGTTAAGGCGATCTGAAGAATTCGAAAAAGTTCCAATGGAGCTCCCTTTGATGAATTTTTTTTTTCGATTTCGGTTTTTTTATTGGAAAAATGGATTCTATGAAAAAAACAAGCAGATTGGTATGATCAAAGTTGAAAATCGATCCATCCGTTCGGAAGTTAAGGCGATCTGAAGAATTCGAAGAAGTTCCAAAGGGGCCCCCTTTGATGCATTTTTTTTTTCGATTTCGGTTTTTTCGATTGGAGAAATGGATTCTATGAAAAAAAAAACAGATTGGTATGATCGAAGTTGAAAATCGGTCCATCCGTACGGAAGTTAAGGCGATCTGAAGAATTCGAAAAAGTTCCAAGGGAGCCCCCTTTGATGCATTTTTTTTTCGATTTCGGTTTTTTTGATTGGAGAAATGGATTCTATGAAAAAAAACAAGCAGATTGGTATGATCGAAGTTGAAAATAGGTCCATCCGTTCGGAAGTTGAGGCGATCTGAAGAATTCGAAAAAGTTCCAAGGGGACCCCCTTTGATGCAATTTTTTTTTCAATTTCGGTTTTTTCGATTGGAGAAATTGATTCTATGAAAAAAAACAAGCAGATTGGTATGATCGAAGTTGAAAATCGGTCCATCCGTTCGGAAGTTAAGGCGATCTGAAGAATTCGAAAAAGTTCCAAGGAGGCCCCCTTTGATGCAATTTTTTTTTCGATTTCGGTTTTTTTGATTGGAGAAATGGATTCTATAAAAAAAACAAACAGATTGGTATGATCGAAATTGAAAATCGGTCCATCCGTTCGGAAGTTAAGGCGATCTGAAGAATTCGAAAAAGTTCCAAGGGGGCCCCCTTTGATGCATTTTGTTTTCGATTTCGGTTTTTTTGATTGAAGAAATGGATTCAATGAAAAAAAAACAAGCAGATTGGTATGATCGAAGTTGAAAATCGGTCCATCCGTTCGGAAGTTAAGGCGATCTGAAGAATTCGAAAAAGTTCCAAGGGGACCCCCTTTGATGCAATTTTTTTTTCGATTTCGGTTTTTTTGATTAGAGAAATGGATTCTATGAAAAAAAACAAGCAGATTGGTATGATCGAAGTTGAAAATAGGTCCATCCGTTCGGAAGTTGAGGCGATCTGAAGAATTCGAAAAAGTTTCAAGGGGACCCCCTTTGATGCAATTTTTTTTTCGATTTCGGTTTTTTCGATTGGAGAAATGGATTTTATGAAAAAAAACAAGCAGATTGGTATGATCGAAGTTGAAAATCGGTCCATCCGTTTGGAAGTTGAGGCGATCTGAAGAATTCGAAAAAGTTCCAAGGGGGCCCCCTATGATGCATGCATTTTTTTTTTTCGCTTTCGGTTTTTTCGATTGGAGAAATGGATTTTATGAAAAAAAAACAAACAGATTGGTATGATCGAAGTTGAAAACCGGTCCATCCGTTCGGAAGTTAAGGCGATCTGAAGAATTCGAAAAAGTTCCAAGGGGGCCTCCTTTGATCAATTTTTTTTTTCGATTTCGGTTTTTTCGATTGGAGAAATGGATTCTATGAAAAAAAACAAGCAGATTGGTATGATCGAAGTTGAAAATCGGTCCATCCGTTCGGAAGTTAAGGCGATCTGAAGAATTCGAAAAAATTCCAAGAGGGCCCCCTTTGATGCATTTTTTTTTTCGATTTCGATTTTTTCGATTGGAGAAATGGATTCTATGAAAAAAAAACAAGCAGATTGGTATGATCGAAGTTGAAAATCGGTGCATCCGTTCGGAAGTTAAGGTGATCTGAGGAATTCGAAAAAGTTCCAAGAGGGCCCCCTTTGATGTATTTTTTTTTTCGATTTCGGTTTTTTCGATTGGAGAAATGGATTCTATGAAAAAAACAAACAGATTGGTATGATCGAAGTTGAAAATCGGCCCATCCGTTCGGAAGTTAAGGCGATCTGAAAAATTCGAAAAAGTTCCAAGGGGGCCCCCTTTGATGCATTTTTTTTTTCGATTTCAGTTTTCTCGTTTGGAGAAATGGATTCTATGAAAAAAAACAAGCAGATTGGTATGATCGAAGTTGAAAATCGGTCCATCCGTTCGGAAGTTTAGGCGATCTGAAGAATTCGAAAAAGTTCCAAGAGGGCCCCCTTTGGTGCATTTCCTTTTCGATTTCGGTTTTTTCGATTGAAGAAATGGATTCTATGAAAAGAAAACATGCAGATTGGTATGATCGAAGTTGAAAATCGGTCCATCCGTTTGGAAGTTAAGGCGATCTGAAGAATTCGAAAAAGTTCCAAGGGGGCCCCCTTTGATGCATTTTTTTTTCGATTTCGGTTTTTTTGATTGGAGAAATGGATTTTATGAAAAAAAACATACAGATTGGTATGATCGAAGTTGAAAATCGGTCCATCCGTTCGGAAGTTAAGGTGATCTGAAGATTTCGAGAAAGTTCCAAGGGGACCCCCTTTGATGCATTTTTTTTTTATTTCGGTTTTTTTGATTGGAGAAATGGATTCTATGAAAAAAAACAAGCAAATTGGTATGCGCGAAGTTGAAAATCGGTCCATCCGTTCGGAAGTTAAGGCGATCTGAAGAATTCGAAAAAGTTCCAAGGGGACCCCCTTTGATGCATTTTTTTTTGATTCCGGATTTTTCGATTGGAGAAATGGATTCTATGAAAAAAAACAAGCAAATTGGTATGCGCGAAGTTGAAAATCGGTCCATCCGTTCGGAAGTTAAGGCGATCTGAAGAATTCGAAAAAGTTCCAAGGGGGCCCCCTTTGATGCATTTTTATTTTCGATTTCGGTTTTTTCGATTGGAGAAATGGATTCAATGAAAAAAAAAACAAACAGATTGGTATGATCGAAGTTGAAAATCGGTCCATCCGTTCGGAAGTTAAGGCGATCTGAAGAATTCGAAAAAGTTCCAAGGGGGCCCCCTTTGATGCATTTTTTTTTTCAATTTCGGTTTTTTCGATTGGAGAAATGGATTCAATGAAAAAAAACAAGTAGATTGGCATGATCGAAGTTGAAAACCGGTCCATCCGTTCGGAAGTTAAGGCGATCTGAAGAATTCGAAAAAGTTCCAAGGGGGCCCCCTTTGATCAATTTTTTTTTTCGATTTCGGTTTTTTCGATCGGAGGAATGGATTCTATGAAAAAAAACGAGCAGATTGGTATGATCGAAGTTGAAAATCGGTCCATCCGTTCGGAAGTTAAGGCGATCTGAAGAATTCGAAAAAATTCCAAGAGGGCCCCCTTTGATGCATTTTTTTTTCGATTTCGGTTTTTTCGATTGGAGAAATGGATTCTATGAAAAAAAAACAAGCAGATTGGTATGATCGAAGTTGAAAATCGGTGCATCCGTTCGGAAGTTAAGGTGATCTGAGGAATTCGAAAAAGTTCCAAGAGGGCCCTTTGATGTATTTCTTTTTCGATTTCGGTTTTTTCGATTGGAGAAATGGATTCTATGAAAAAAAACAAACAGATTGGTATCATCGAAGTTGAAAATCGGTCCATCCGTTCCGAAGTTAAGGCGATCTGAAGAATTCGAAAAAGTTCCAAGGGAGCCCCCTTTGATGCATTTTTTTTTCGATTTCGGTTTTTTCGATTGGAGAAATGGATTCTATGAAAAAAAACAAGCAGATTGGTATGATGGAAGTTGAAAATCGGTCCATCCGTTCGGAAGTTAAGGCGATCTGAAGAATTCGAAAAAGTTCCAAGGGGACTCCCTTTGATGCAATTTTTTTTTCGATTTCGGTTTTTTTGATTAGAGAAATGGATTCTATGAAAAAAAAACAAGCAGATTGGTATGATCGAAGTTGAAAATAGGTCCATCCGTTCGGAAGTTGAGGCGATCTGAAGAATTCGAAAAAGTTTCAAGGGGACCCCCGTTGATGCAATTTTTTTTTCGATTTCGGTTTTTTCGATTGGAGAAATGGATTTTATGAAAAAAAACAAGCAGATTGGTATGATCGAAGTTGAAAATCGGTCCATCCGTTTGGAAGTTGAGGCGATCTGAAGAATTCGAAAAAGTTCCAAGGGGGCCCCCTATGATGCATGCATTTTTTTTTTTTTCGATTTCGGTTTTTTTGATTGGAGAAATGGATTTTATGAAAAAAAAACAAACAGATTGGTATGATCGAAGTTGAAAACCGGTCCATCCTTTCGGAAGTTAAGGCGATCTGAAGAATTCGAAAAAGTTCCAAGGGGGCCCCCTTTGATCAATTTTTTTTTTTTGATTTCGGTTTTTTCGATTGGAGAAATGGATTCTATAAAAAAAACAAGCAGATTGGTATGATCGAAGTTGAAAATCGGTCAATCCGTTCGGAAGTTAAGGCGATCTGAAGAATTCGAAAAAATTCCAAGAGGGCCCCCTTTGATGCATTTTTTTTTTCGATTTCGATTTTTTCGATTGGAGAAATGGATTCTATGAAAAAAAACAAGCAGATTGGTATGATCGAAGTTGAAAATCGGTGCATCCGTTCGGAAGTTGAGGTGATCTGAGGAATTCGAAAAAGTTCCAAGAGGGCCCCCTTTGATGTATTTTTTTTTTCGATTTCGGTTTTTTCGATTGGAGAAATGGATTCTATGAAAAAAACAAACAGATTGGTATGATCGAAGTTGAAAATCGGCCCATCCGTTCGGAAGTTAAGGCGATCTGAAAAATTCGAAGAAGTTCCAAGGGGGCCCCCTTTGATGCATTTTTTTTTTCGATTTCGGTTTTTTCGTTTGGAGAAATGGATTCTATGAAAAAAAACAAGCAGATTGGTATGATCGAAGTTGAAAATCGGTCCATCCGTTCGGAAGTTTAGGCGATCTGAAGAATTCGAAAAAGTTCCAAGAGGGCCCCCTTTGGTGCATTTCCTTTTCGATTTCGGTTTTTTCGATTGAAGAAATGGATTCTATGAAAAAAAAACATGCAGATTGGTATGATCGAAGTTGAAAATCGGTCCATCCGTTTGGAAGTTAAGGCGATCTGAAGAATTCGAAAAAGTTCCAAGAGGGCCCCCTTTGATGCATTTTTTTTTCGATTTCGGTTTTTTTGATTGGAGAAATGGATTTTATGAAAAAAAACATACAGATTGGTATGATCGAAGTTGAAAATCGGTCCATCCGTTCGGAAGTTAAGGTGATCTGAAGATTTCGAGAAAGTTCCAAGGGGACCCCCTTTGATGCATTTTTTTTTTGATTTCGGTTTTTTCGATTGGAGAAATGGATTCTATGAAAAAAACAAGCGAATTGGTATGCGCGAAGTTGAAAATCGGTCCATCCGTTCGAAAGTTAAGGCGATCTGAAGAATTCGAAAAAGTTCCAAGGGGACCCCCTTTGATGCATTTTTTTTTTGATTTCGGATTTTTCGATTGGAGAAATGGATTCTATGAAAAAAAACAAGCAAATTGGTATGCGCGAAGTTGAAAATCGGTCCATCCGTTCGGAAGTTAAGGCGATCTGAAGAATTCGAAAAAGTTCCAAGGGGGCCCCCTTTGATGCATTTTTATTTTCGATTTCGGTTTTTTCGATTGGAGAAATGGATTCAATGAAAAAAAACAAACAGATTGGTATGATCGAAGTTGAAAATCGGTCCATCCGTTCGGAAGTTAAGGCGATCTGAAGAATTCGAAAAAGTTCCAAGGGGGCCCCCTTTGATGCATTTTTTTTTTTCGATTTTGGTTTTTTCGATTGGAGAAATGGATTCAATGAAAAAAAACAAGCAGATTGGTATGATCGAAGTTGAAAATCGGTCCATCCGTTTGGAAGTTGAGGCGATCTGAAGAATTCGAAAAAGTTCCAAGGGGGCCCCCTATGATGCATTTTTTGTTTTCGATTTCGGTTTTTTCGATTGGAGAAATGGATTTTATGAAAAAAAAACAAACAGATTGGTATGATCGAAGTTGAAAACCGGTCCATCCGTTCGGAAGTTAAGGCGATCTGAAGAATTCGAAAAAGTTTCAAGGGGGCCGGCCCCCTTTGATCAATTTTTTTTTCGATTTCTTTTTTTTCGATTGGAGGAATGGATTCTATGAAAAAAAACAAGCAGATTGGTATGATCGAAGTTGAGAATCGGTCCATCCATTCGGAAGTTAAGGCGATCTGAAGAATTCGAAAAAATTCCAAGAGGGCCCCCTTTGATGCATTTTTTTTTCGATTTCGGTTTTTTCGATTGGAGAAATGGATTCTATGAAAAAAAACAAGCAGATTGGTATGATCGAAGTTGAAAATCGGTGCATCCGTTCGGAAGTTAAGGTGATCTGAGGAATTCGAAAAAGTTCCAAGAGGGCCCCCTTTGATGTATTTTTTTTTTCGATTTCGGTTTTTTCGATTGGAGAAATGGATTCTATGAAAAAAAACAAACAGATTGGTATCATCGAAGTTGAAAATCGGTCCATCCGTTCGGAAGTTAAGGCGATCTGAAGAATTCGAAAAAGTTCCAAGGGAGCTCCCTTTGATGAATTTTTTTTTCGATTTCGGTTTTTTTCATTGGAGAAATGGATTCTATGAAAAGAACAAGCAGATTGGTATGATCGAAGTTGAAAATCGATCCATCCGTTCGGAAGTTAAGGCGATCTGAAGAATTCGAAGAAGTTCCAAGGGGGCCCCCTTTGATGCTTTTTTTTTTCGATTTCGGTTTTTTCGATTGGAGAAATGGATTCTATGAAAAAAAAAAACAAACAGATTGGTATGATCGAAGTTGAAAATCGGTGCATCCGTTCGGAAGTTAAGGTGATCTGAAGAATTCGAAAAAGTTCCAAGGGGGACCCCTTTGATGCATTTTTTTTTTCGATTTCGGATTCTTCGATTGGAGAAATGGATTTCATGAAAAAAAACAAACAGATTGGTATATTCGAAGTTGAAAATCGGTCCATCCGTTCGGAAGTTAAGGCAATCTGAAGAATTCGAAAAAGTTCCAAGGGAGCTCCCTTCGATGAATTTTTTTTTTCGATTCCGGTTTTTTTATTGGAGAAATGGATTCTATGAAAAAAACAAGCAGATTGGTATGATCGAAGTTGAAAATCGATTCATCCGTTCGGAAGTTAAGGCGATCTGAAGAATTCGAAGAAGTTCCAAGGGGGCCCCTTTTGATGCATTTTTTTTTCGATTTCGGTTTTTTCCATTGGAGAAATGGATTCAATGATAAAAAAACAAACAGATTGGTATGATCGAAGTTGAAAATCGGTCCATCCGTTCGGAAGTTAAGGCGATCTGAAGAATTCGAAAAAGTTCCAAGGGGGCCCCCTTTGATGCAATATTTTTTTCGATTTCGGTTTTTTCGATTGGAGAAATGGATTCTATGAAGAAAAAACAAGCAGATTGGTATGATGGAAGTTGAAAATCGGTCCATCCGTTCGGAAGTTAAGGCGATCTGAAGAATTCGAAAAAGTTCCAAGGGGACCCCCTTTGATGCAATTTTTTTTTCGATTTCGGTTTTTTCGATTGGAGAAATGGATTCTATGAAAAAAACAAGCAGATTGGTATGATCGAAGTTTAAAATAGGTCCATCCGTTCGGAAGTTGAGGCGATCTGAAGAATTCGAAAAAGTTCCAAGGGGACCCCCTTTGATGCAATTATTTTTTCGATTTCGGTTTTTTCGATTGGAGAAATGGATTTTATGAAAAAAAAAACAAGCAGATTGGTATGATCGAAGTTGAAAATTGGTCCATCCGTTTGGAAGTTAAGGCGATCTGAAGAATTCGAAAAAGTTCCAAGGGGGCCCCCTATGATGCATTTTTTTTCGATTTCGGTTTTTTCGATTGGAGAAATGGATTTTATGAAAAAAAAAAACAGATTGGTATGATCGAAGTTGAAAATCGGTCCATCCGTTCGGAAGTTGAGGCGATCTGAAGAATTCCAAAAAGTTCCAAGGGGGCCCCCTTTGATGAATTTTTTTTTTTCGATTTCGGTTTTTTCGATTGGAGAAAAGGATTTTATGAAAAAAAACAAGCAGATTGGTATGATCGAAGTTGAAAATCGGTCCATCCGTTCGGAAGTTAAGGTGATATGAAGAATTCGAAAAAATTCCAAGAGGACCCCCTTTGATGCATTTTTTTTTTATTTCGGTTTTTTCGATTGGAGAAATGGATTCTATGAAAAAAAAAACAAACAGATTGGTATGATCGAAGTTGAAAATCGGTCCATCCGTTCGGAAGTTAAGGTGATATGAAGAATTCGAAAAAATTCCAAGAGGACCCCCTTTGATGCATTTTTTTTTTTCGATTTCGGTTTTTTCGATTGGAGAAATGGATTCTATGAAAAAAAAAACAAGCAAATTGGTATGCGCGAAGTTGAAAATCGGTCCATCCGTTCGGAAGTTAAGGCGATCTGAAGAATTCGAAAAAGTTCCAAGGGGGCCCACTTTGATGCATTTTTTTTTTTCGATTTCGGTTTTTTCGATTGGAGAAATGGATTCTATGAAAAAAAAAAACAGATTGGTATGATCGAAGTTGAAAATCGGTCCATCCGTTCGGAAGTTAAGGCGATCTGAAGAATTCGAAAAAGTTCCAAGGGGGCCCCCTTTGATGCATTTTTTTTTCGATTTCGGTTTTTTCGATTGGAGAAATGGATTCAATGAAAAAAAAACAAGCAGATTGGTATGATCGAAGTTGAAAATCGGTCCATCCGTTTGGAAGTTAAGGCGATCTGAAGAATTCGAAAAAGTTCTAAGGGGGCCCCCTTTGATGCATTTTTTTTTCGATTTCGGTTTTTTCGATTGGAGAAATGGATTTTATGATAAAAAACAAACAGATTGGTATGATCGAAGTTGAAAATCGGTCCATCCGTTCGGAAGTTAAGGCGATCTGAAGAATTCGAAAAAGTTCCAAGGGGGCCCCCTTCGATGCAATTTTTTTTTTTTCGATTTCGGTTTTTTTCGATTCGAGAAATTGATTCTATGAAAAAAACAAGCAGATTGGTATGATCGAAGTTGAAAATCGGTCCATCCGTTCGGAAGTTAAGGCGATCTGAAGAATTCGAAAAAGTTCCAAGGGGGCCCCCTTTGATTCGTTTTTTTTTTTTCGATTTCGGTTTTTTCGATTGGAGAAATGGATTCAATGAAAAAAAACAAGCAGATTGGTATGATCGAAGTTGAAAATCGGTCCATCCGTTCGGAAGTTAAGGCGATCTGAAGAATTCGAAGAAGTTCCAAGGGGGCCCCCTTTGATGCTTTTTTTTTTCGATTTCGGTTTTTTCGATTGGAGAAATGGATTCTATGAAAAAAAAAAACAAACAGATTGGTATGATCGAAGTTGAAAATCGGTGCATCCGTTCGGAAGTTAAGGTGATCTGAAGAATTCGAAAAAGTTCCAAGGGGGACCCCTTTGATGCATTTTTTTTTTCGATTTCGGATTCTTCGATTGGAGAAATGGATTTCATGAAAAAAAACAAACAGATTGGTATATTTGAAGTTGAAAATCGGTCCATCCGTTCGGAAGTTAAGGCAATCTGAAGAATTCGAAAAAGTTCCAAGGGAGCTCCCTTCGATGAATTTTTTTTTTCGATTCCGGTTTTTTTATTGGAGAAATGGATTCTATGAAAAAAACAAGCAGATTGGTATGATCGAAGTTGAAAATCGATTCATCCGTTCGGAAGTTAAGGCGATCTGAAGAATTCGAAGAAGTTCCAAGGGGGCCCCTTTTGATGCATTTTTTTTTCGATTTCGGTTTTTTCCATTGGAGAAATGGATTCAATGATAAAAAAACAAACAGATTGGTATGATCGAAGTTGAAAATCGGTCCATCCGTTCGGAAGTTAAGGCGATCTGAAGAATTCGAAAAAGTTCCAAGGGGGCCCCCTTTGATGCAATATTTTTTTCGATTTCGGTTTTTTCGATTGGAGAAATGGATTCTATGAAGAAAAAACAAGCAGATTGGTATGATGGAAGTTGAAAATCGGTCCATCCGTTCGGAAGTTAAGGCGATCTGAAGAATTCGAAAAAGTTCCAAGGGGACCCCCTTTGATGCAATTTTTTTTTCGATTTCGGTTTTTTCGATTGGAGAAATGGATTCTATGAAAAAAACAAGCAGATTGGTATGATCGAAGTTTAAAATAGGTCCATCCGTTCGGAAGTTGAGGCGATCTGAAGAATTCGAAAAAGTTCCAAGGGGACCCCCTTTGATGCAATTATTTTTTCGATTTCGGTTTTTTCGATTGGAGAAATGGATTTTATGAAAAAAAAAACAAGCAGATTGGTATGATCGAAGTTGAAAATTGGTCCATCCGTTTGGAAGTTAAGGCGATCTGAAGAATTCGAAAAAGTTCCAAGGGGGCCCCCTATGATGCATTTTTTTTCGATTTCGGTTTTTTCGATTGGAGAAATGGATTTTATGAAAAAAAAAAACAGATTGGTATGATCGAAGTTGAAAATCGGTCCATCCGTTCGGAAGTTGAGGCGATCTGAAGAATTCCAAAAAGTTCCAAGGGGGCCCCCTTTGATGAATTTTTTTTTTTCGATTTCGGTTTTTTCGATTGGAGAAAAGGATTTTATGAAAAAAAACAAGCAGATTGGTATGATCGAAGTTGAAAATCGGTCCATCCGTTCGGAAGTTAAGGTGATATGAAGAATTCGAAAAAATTCCAAGAGGACCCCCTTTGATGCATTTTTTTTTTATTTCGGTTTTTTCGATTGGAGAAATGGATTCTATGAAAAAAAAAACAAACAGATTGGTATGATCGAAGTTGAAAATCGGTCCATCCGTTCGGAAGTTAAGGTGATATGAAGAATTCGAAAAAATTCCAAGAGGACCCCCTTTGATGCATTTTTTTTTTTCGATTTCGGTTTTTTCGATTGGAGAAATGGATTCTATGAAAAAAAAAACAAGCAAATTGGTATGCGCGAAGTTGAAAATCGGTCCATCCGTTCGGAAGTTAAGGCGATCTGAAGAATTCGAAAAAGTTCCAAGGGGGCCCACTTTGATGCATTTTTTTTTTTCGATTTCGGTTTTTTCGATTGGAGAAATGGATTCTATGAAAAAAAAAAACAGATTGGTATGATCGAAGTTGAAAATCGGTCCATCCGTTCGGAAGTTAAGGCGATCTGAAGAATTCGAAAAAGTTCCAAGGGGGCCCCCTTTGATGCATTTTTTTTTCGATTTCGGTTTTTTCGATTGGAGAAATGGATTCAATGAAAAAAAAACAAGCAGATTGGTATGATCGAAGTTGAAAATCGGTCCATCCGTTTGGAAGTTAAGGCGATCTGAAGAATTCGAAAAAGTTCTAAGGGGGCCCCCTTTGATGCATTTTTTTTTCGATTTCGGTTTTTTCGATTGGAGAAATGGATTTTATGATAAAAAACAAACAGATTGGTATGATCGAAGTTGAAAATCGGTCCATCCGTTCGGAAGTTAAGGCGATCTGAAGAATTCGAAAAAGTTCCAAGGGGGCCCCCTTCGATGCAATTTTTTTTTTTTCGATTTCGGTTTTTTTCGATTCGAGAAATTGATTCTATGAAAAAAACAAGCAGATTGGTATGATCGAAGTTGAAAATCGGTCCATCCGTTCGGAAGTTAAGGCGATCTGAAGAATTCGAAAAAGTTCCAAGGGGGCCCCCTTTGATTCGTTTTTTTTTTTTCGATTTCGGTTTTTTCGATTGGAGAAATGGATTCAATGAAAAAAAACAAGCAGATTGGTATGATCGAAGTTGAAAATCGGTCCATCCGTTCGGAAGTTAAGGCGATCTGAAGAATTCGAAAAAGTTCCATGGGGGCCCCCTATGATGCATTTTTTTTTTTCGATTTCGGTTTTTTCGATTGGAGAAATGGATTTTATGAAAAAAAAAAACAGATTGGTATGATCGAAGTTGAAAATCGGTCCATCCGTTCGGAAGTTGAGGCGATCTGAAGAATTCCAAAAAGTTCCAAGGGGGCCCCCTTTGATGAATTTTGTTTTTTCGATTTCGGTTTTTTCGATTGGAGAAAAGGATTTTGTGAAAAAAAACAAGCAGATTGGTATGATCGAAGTTGAAAATCGGTCCATCCGTTCGGAAGTTAAGGCGATCTGAAGAATTCGAAAAAATTCCAAGGGGGCCCCCTTTGATGCATTTTCTTTTCGATTCCGGTTTTTTCGATTGGAGAAATGGATTCTATGAAAAAAAACAAACAGATTGGTTTGATCGAAGTTGAAAATCGGTCCATCCGTTCGTAAGTTAAGGCTTCTGAAGAATTCGAAAAAGTTCCAAGGGGGCCCCCTTTGATGCATTTTTTTTTTTGATTTCAGTTTTTTCGTTTGGAGAAATGGATTCTATGAAAAAAAACAAGCAGATTGGTATGATCGAAGTTGAAGATCGGTCCATCCGTTCGGAAGTTTAGGCGATCTGAAGAATTCGAAAAAGTTCCAAGAGGGCCCCCTTTGGTGCATTTTCTTTTCGATTTCGGTTTTTTAGATTGGAGAAATGGATTCTATGAAAAAAAAACAAACAGATTGGTATGATCGAAGTTGAAAATCGGTCCATCCGTTCGGAAGTTAAGGTGATATGAAGAATTCGAAAAAATTCCAAGAGGACCCCCTTTGATGCATTTTTTTTTTCGATTTCGGTTTTTTCGATTGGAGAAATGGATTCTATGAAAAAAAAACAAGCAAATTGGTATGCGCGAAGTTGAAAATCGGTCCATCCGTTCGGAAGTTAAGGCGATCTGAAGAATTCGAAAAAGTTCCAAGGGGACCCCCTTTGATGCAATTTTTTTTTTGATTTCAGTTTTTTCGTTTGGAGAAATGGATTCTATGAAAAAAAACAAACAGATTGGTATCATCGAAGTTGAAAATCGGTCCATCCGTTCGGAAGTTAAGGCGATCTGAAGAATTCGAAAAAGTTCCAAGGGAGCTCCCTTTGATGAATTTTTTTTTCGATTTCGGTTTTTTTCATTGGAGAAATGGATTCTATGAAAAGAACAAGCAGATTGGTATGATCGAATTTGAAAATCGATCCATCCGTTCGGAAGTTAAGGCGATCTGAAGAATTCGAAGAAGTTCCAAGGGGGCCCCCTTTGATGCTTTTTTTTTTCGATTTCGGTTTTTTCGATTGGAGAAATGGATTCTATGAAAAAAAAAACAAACAGATTGGTATGATCGAAGTTGAAAATCGGTGCATCCGTTCGGAAGTTAAGGTGATCTGAAGAATTCGAAAAAGTTCCAAGGGGGACCCCTTTGATGCATTTTTTTTTTCGATTTCGGATTCTTCGATTGGAGAAATGGATTTCATGAAAAAAAACAAACAGATTGGTATATTCGAAGTTGAAAATCGGTCCATCCGTTCGGAAGTTAAGGCAATCTGAAGAATTCGAAAAAGTTCCAAGGGAGCTCCCTTCGATGAATTTTTTTTTTCGATTCCGGTTTTTTTATTGGAGAAATGGATTCTATGAAAAAAACAAGCAGATTGGTATGATCGAAGTTGAAAATCGATTCATCCGTTCGGAAGTTAAGGCGATCTGAAGAATTCGAAAAAATTCCAAGAGGGCCCCCTTTGATGCATTTTTTTTTCGATTTCGGTTTTTTCGATTGGAGAAATGGATTCTATGAAAAAAAACAAGCAGATTGGTATGATCGAAGTTGAAAATCGGTGCATCCGTTCGGAAGTTAAGGTGATCTGAGGAATTCGAAAAAGTTCCAAGAGGGCCCCCTTTGATGTATTTTTTTTTTCGATTTCGGTTTTTTCGATTGGAGAAATGGATTCTATGAAAAAAAACAAACAGATTGGTATCATCGAAGTTGAAAATCGGTCCATCCGTTCGGAAGTTAAGGCGATCTGAAGAATTCGAAAAAGTTCCAAGGGAGCTCCCTTTGATGAATTTTTTTTTCGATTTCGGTTTTTTTCATTGGAGAAATGGATTCTATGAAAAGAACAAGCAGATTGGTATGATCGAAGTTGAAAATCGATCCATCCGTTCGGAAGTTAAGGCGATCTGAAGAATTCGAAGAAGTTCCAAGGGGGCCCCCTTTGATGCTTTTTTTTTTCGATTTCGGTTTTTTCGATTGGAGAAATGGATTCTATGAAAAAAAAAAACAAACAGATTGGTATGATCGAAGTTGAAAATCGGTGCATCCGTTCGGAAGTTAAGGTGATCTGAAGAATTCGAAAAAGTTCCAAGGGGGACCCCTTTGATGCATTTTTTTTTTCGATTTCGGATTCTTCGATTGGAGAAATGGATTTCATGAAAAAAAACAAACAGATTGGTATATTCGAAGTTGAAAATCGGTCCATCCGTTCGGAAGTTAAGGCAATCTGAAGAATTCGAAAAAGTTCCAAGGGAGCTCCCTTCGATGAATTTTTTTTTTCGATTCCGGTTTTTTTATTGGAGAAATGGATTCTATGAAAAAAACAAGCAGATTGGTATGATCGAAGTTGAAAATCGATTCATCCGTTCGGAAGTTAAGGCGATCTGAAGAATTCGAAGAAGTTCCAAGGGGGCCCCTTTTGATGCATTTTTTTTTCGATTTCGGTTTTTTCCATTGGAGAAATGGATTCAATGATAAAAAAACAAACAGATTGGTATGATCGAAGTTGAAAATCGGTCCATCCGTTCGGAAGTTAAGGCGATCTGAAGAATTCGAAAAAGTTCCAAGGGGGCCCCCTTTGATGCAATATTTTTTTCGATTTCGGTTTTTTCGATTGGAGAAATGGATTCTATGAAGAAAAAACAAGCAGATTGGTATGATGGAAGTTGAAAATCGGTCCATCCGTTCGGAAGTTAAGGCGATCTGAAGAATTCGAAAAAGTTCCAAGGGGACCCCCTTTGATGCAATTTTTTTTTCGATTTCGGTTTTTTCGATTGGAGAAATGGATTCTATGAAAAAAACAAGCAGATTGGTATGATCGAAGTTTAAAATAGGTCCATCCGTTCGGAAGTTGAGGCGATCTGAAGAATTCGAAAAAGTTCCAAGGGGACCCCCTTTGATGCAATTTTTTTTTCGATTTCGGTTTTTTCGATTGGAGAAATGGATTTTATGAAAAAAAAAACAAGCAGATTGGTATGATCGAAGTTGAAAATTGGTCCATCCGTTTGGAAGTTAAGGCGATCTGAAGAATTCGAAAAAGTTCCAAGGGGGCCCCCTATGATGCATTTTTTTTCGATTTCGGTTTTTTCGATTGGAGAAATGGATTTTATGAAAAAAAAAAAACAGATTGGTATGATCGAAGTTGAAAATCGGTCCATCCGTTCGGAAGTTGAGGCGATCTGAAGAATTCCAAAAAGTTCCAAGGGGGCCCCCTTTGATGAATTTTTTTTTTTCGATTTCGGTTTTTTCGATTGGAGAAAAGGATTTTATGAAAAAAAACAAGCAGATTGGTATGATCGAAGTTGAAAATCGGTCCATCCGTTCGGAAGTTAAGGTGATATGAAGAATTCGAAAAAATTCCAAGAGGACCCCCTTTGATGCATTTTTTTTTTATTTCGGTTTTTTCGATTGGAGAAATGGATTCTATGAAAAAAAAAACAAACAGATTGGTATGATCGAAGTTGAAAATCGGTCCATCCGTTCGGAAGTTAAGGTGATATGAAGAATTCGAAAAAATTCCAAGAGGACCCCCTTTGATGCATTTTTTTTTTTCGATTTCGGTTTTTTCGATTGGAGAAATGGATTCTATGAAAAAAAAAACAAGCAAATTGGTATGCGCGAAGTTGAAAATCGGTCCATCCGTTCGGAAGTTAAGGCGATCTGAAGAATTCGAAAAAGTTCCAAGGGGGCCCACTTTGATGCATTTTTTTTTTTCGATTTCGGTTTTTTCGATTGGAGAAATGGATTCTATGAAAAAAAAAAAACAGATTGGTATGATCGAAGTTGAAAATCGGTCCATCCGTTCGGAAGTTAAGGCGATCTGAAGAATTCGAAAAAGTTCCAAGGGGGCCCCCTTTGATGCATTTTTTTTTCGATTTCGGTTTTTTCGATTGGAGAAATGGATTCAATGAAAAAAAAACAAGCAGATTGGTATGATCGAAGTTGAAAATCGGTCCATTCGTTTGGAAGTTAAGGCGATCTGAAGAATTCGAAAAAGTTCTAAGGGGGCCCCCTTTGATGCATTTTTTTTTCGATTTCGGTTTTTTCGATTGGAGAAATGGATTTTATGATAAAAAACAAACAGATTGGTATGATCGAAGTTGAAAATCGGTCCATCCGTTCGGAAGTTAAGGCGATCTGAAGAATTCGAAAAAGTTCCAAGGGGGCCCCCTTCGATGCAATTTTTTTTTTTTCGATTTCGGTTTTTTCGATTCGAGAAATTGATTCTATGAAAAAAACAAGCAGATTGGTATGATCGAAGTTGAAAATCGGTCCATCCGTTCGGAAGTTAAGGCGATCTGAAGAATTCGAAAAAGTTCCAAGGGGGCCCCCTTTGATTCGTTTTTTTTTTTTCGATTTCGGTTTTTTCGATTGGAGAAATGGATTCAATGAAAAAAAACAAGCAGATTGGTATGATCGAAGTTGAAAATCGGTCCATCCGTTCGGAAGTTAAGGCGATCTGAAGAATTCGAAAAAGTTCCATGGGGGCCCCCTATGATGCATTTTTTTTTTTCGATTTCGGTTTTTTCGATTGGAGAAATGGATTTTATGAAAAAAAAAAACAGATTGGTATGATCGAAGTTGAAAATCGGTCCATCCGTTCGGAAGTTGAGGCGATCTGAAGAATTCCAAAAAGTTCCAAGGGGGCCCCCTTTGATGAATTTTGTTTTTTCGATTTCGGTTTTTTCGATTGGAGAAAAGGATTTTGTGAAAAAAAACAAGCAGATTGGTATGATCGAAGTTGAAAATCGGTCCATCCGTTCGGAAGTTAAGGCGATCTGAAGAATTCGAAAAAATTCCAAGGGGGCCCCCTTTGATGCATTTTCTTTTCGATTCCGGTTTTTTCGATTGGAGAAATGGATTCTATGAAAAAAAACAAACAGATTGGTTTGATCGAAGTTGAAAATCGGTCCATCCGTTCGTAAGTTAAGGCTTCTGAAGAATTCGAAAAAGTTCCAAGGGGGCCCCCTTTGATGCATTTTTTTTTTTGATTTCAGTTTTTTCGTTTGGAGAAATGGATTCTATGAAAAAAAACAAGCAGATTGGTATGATCGAAGTTGAAGATCGGTCCATCCGTTCGGAAGTTTAGGCGATCTGAAGAATTCGAAAAAGTTCCAAGAGGGCCCCCTTTGGTGCATTTTCTTTTCGATTTCGGTTTTTTAGATTGGAGAAATGGATTCTATGAAAAAAAAACAAACAGATTGGTATGATCGAAGTTGAAAATCGGTCCATCCGTTCGGAAGTTAAGGTGATATGAAGAATTCGAAAAAATTCCAAGAGGACCCCCTTTGATGCATTTTTTTTTTCGATTTCGGTTTTTTCGATTGGAGAAATGGATTCTATGAAAAAAAAACAAGCAAATTGGTATGCGCGAAGTTGAAAATCGGTCCATCCGTTCGGAAGTTAAGGCGATCTGAAGAATTCGAAAAAGTTCCAAGGGGACCCCCTTTGATGCAATTTTTTTTTTGATTTCAGTTTTTTCGTTTGGAGAAATGGATTCTATGAAAAAAAACAAACAGATTGGTATCATCGAAGTTGAAAATCGGTCCATCCGTTCGGAAGTTAAGGCGATCTGAAGAATTCGAAAAAGTTCCAAGGGAGCTCCCTTTGATGAATTTTTTTTTCGATTTCGGTTTTTTTCATTGGAGAAATGGATTCTATGAAAAGAACAAGCAGATTGGTATGATCGAAGTTGAAAATCGATCCATCCGTTCGGAAGTTAAGGCGATCTGAAGAATTCGAAGAAGTTCCAAGGGGGCCCCCTTTGATGCTTTTTTTTTTCGATTTCGGTTTTTTCGATTGGAGAAATGGATTCTATGAAAAAAAAAACAAACAGATTGGTATGATCGAAGTTGAAAATCGGTGCATCCGTTCGGAAGTTAAGGTGATCTGAAGAATTCGAAAAAGTTCCAAGGGGGACCCCTTTGATGCATTTTTTTTTTCGATTTCGGATTCTTCGATTGGAGAAATGGATTTCATGAAAAAAAACAAACAGATTGGTATATTCGAAGTTGAAAATCGGTCCATCCGTTCGGAAGTTAAGGCAATCTGAAGAATTCGAAAAAGTTCCAAGGGAGCTCCCTTCGATGAATTTTTTTTTTCGATTCCGGTTTTTTTATTGGAGAAATGGATTCTATGAAAAAAACAAGCAGATTGGTATGATCGAAGTTGAAAATCGATTCATCCGTTCGGAAGTTAAGGCGATCTGAAGAATTCGAAGAAGTTCCAAGGGGGCCCCTTTTGATGCATTTTTTTTTCGATTTCGGTTTTTTCCATTGGAGAAATGGATTCAATGATAAAAAAACAAACAGATTGGTATGATCGAAGTTGAAAATCGGTCCATCCGTTCGGAAGTTAAGGCGATCTGAAGAATTCGAAAAAGTTCCAAGGGGGCCCCCTTTGATGCAATATTTTTTTCGATTTCGGTTTTTTCGATTGGAGAAATGGATTCTATGAAGAAAAAACAAGCAGATTGGTATGATGGAAGTTGAAAATCGGTCCATCCGTTCGGAAGTTAAGGCGATCTGAAGAATTCGAAAAAGTTCCAAGGGGACCCCCTTTGATGCAATTTTTTTTTCGATTTCGGTTTTTTCGATTGGAGAAATGGATTCTATGAAAAAAACAAGCAGATTGGTATGATCGAAGTTTAAAATAGGTCCATCCGTTCGGAAGTTGAGGCGATCTGAAGAATTCGAAAAAGTTCCAAGGGGACCCCCTTTGATGCAATTTTTTTTTCGATTTCGGTTTTTTCGATTGGAGAAATGGATTTTATGAAAAAAAAAACAAGCAGATTGGTATGATCGAAGTTGAAAATTGGTCCATCCGTTTGGAAGTTAAGGCGATCTGAAGAATTCGAAAAAGTTCCAAGGGGGCCCCCTATGATGCATTTTTTTTCGATTTCGGTTTTTTCGATTGGAGAAATGGATTTTATGAAAAAAAAAAAACAGATTGGTATGATCGAAGTTGAAAATCGGTCCATCCGTTCGGAAGTTGAGGCGATCTGAAGAATTCCAAAAAGTTCCAAGGGGGCCCCCTTTGATGAATTTTTTTTTTTCGATTTCGGTTTTTTCGATTGGAGAAAAGGATTTTATGAAAAAAAACAAGCAGATTGGTATGATCGAAGTTGAAAATCGGTCCATCCGTTCGGAAGTTAAGGTGATATGAAGAATTCGAAAAAATTCCAAGAGGACCCCCTTTGATGCATTTTTTTTTTATTTCGGTTTTTTCGATTGGAGAAATGGATTCTATGAAAAAAAACAAACAGATTGGTATGATCGAAGTTGAAAATCGGTCCATCCGTTCGGAAGTTAAGGTGATATGAAGAATTCGAAAAAATTCCAAGAGGACCCCCTTTGATGCATTTTTTTTTTTCGATTTCGGTTTTTTCGATTGGAGAAATGGATTCTATGAAAAAAAAAACAAGCAAATTGGTATGCGCGAAGTTGAAAATCGGTCCATCCGTTCGGAAGTTAAGGCGATCTGAAGAATTCGAAAAAGTTCCAAGGGGGCCCACTTTGATGCATTTTTTTTTTTCGATTTCGGTTTTTTCGATTGGAGAAATGGATTCTATGAAAAAAAAAAAAACAGATTGGTATGATCGAAGTTGAAAATCGGTCCATCCGTTCGGAAGTTAAGGCGATCTGAAGAATTCGAAAAAGTTCCAAGGGGGCCCCCTTTGATGCATTTTTTTTTCGATTTCGGTTTTTTCGATTGGAGAAATGGATTCAATGAAAAAAAAACAAGCAGATTGGTATGATCGAAGTTGAAAATCGGTCCATCCGTTTGGAAGTTAAGGCGATCTGAAGAATTCGAAAAAGTTCTAAGGGGGCCCCCTTTGATGCATTTTTTTTTCGATTTCGGTTTTTTCGATTGGAGAAATGGATTTTATGATAAAAAACAAACAGATTGGTATGATCGAAGTTGAAAATCGGTCCATCCGTTCGGAAGTTAAGGCGATCTGAAGAATTCGAAAAAGTTCCAAGGGGGCCCCCTTCGATGCAATTTTTTTTTTTTCGATTTCGGTTTTTTCGATTCGAGAAATTGATTCTATGAAAAAAACAAGCAGATTGGTATGATCGAAGTTGAAAATCGGTCCATCCGTTCGGAAGTTAAGGCGATCTGAAGAATTCGAAAAAGTTCCAAGGGGGCCCCCTTTGATTCGTTTTTTTTTTTCGATTTCGGTTTTTTCGATTGGAGAAATGGATTCAATGAAAAAAAACAAGCAGATTGGTATGATCGAAGTTGAAAATCGGTCCATCCGTTCGGAAGTTAAGGCGATCTGAAGAATTCGAAAAAGTTCCATGGGGGCCCCCTATGATGCATTTTTTTTTTTCGATTTCGGTTTTTTCGATTGGAGAAATGGATTTTATGAAAAAAAAAAACAGATTGGTATGATCGAAGTTGAAAATCGGTCCATCCGTTCGGAAGTTGAGGCGATCTGAAGAATTCCAAAAAGTTCCAAGGGGGCCCCCTTTGATGAATTTTGTTTTTTCGATTTCGGTTTTTTCGATTGGAGAAAAGGATTTTGTGAAAAAAAACAAGCAGATTGGTATGATCGAAGTTGAAAATCGGTCCATCCGTTCGGAAGTTAAGGCGATCTGAAGAATTCGAAAAAATTCCAAGGGGGCCCCCTTTGATGCATTTTCTTTTCGATTCCGGTTTTTTCGATTGGAGAAATGGATTCTATGAAAAAAAACAAACAGATTGGTTTGATCGAAGTTGAAAATCGGTCCATCCGTTCGTAAGTTAAGGCTTCTGAAGAATTCGAAAAAGTTCCAAGGGGGCCCCCTTTGATGCATTTTTTTTTTGATTTCAGTTTTTTCGTTTGGAGAAATGGATTCTATGAAAAAAAACAAGCAGATTGGTATGATCGAAGTTGAAGATCGGTCCATCCGTTCGGAAGTTTAGGCGATCTGAAGAATTCGAAAAAGTTCCAAGAGGGCCCCCTTTGGTGCATTTTCTTTTCGATTTCGGTTTTTTAGATTGGAGAAATGGATTCTATGAAAAAAAAACAAACAGATTGGTATGATCGAAGTTGAAAATCGGTCCATCCGTTCGGAAGTTAAGGTGATATGAAGAATTCGAAAAAATTCCAAGAGGACCCCCTTTGATGCATTTTTTTTTCCGATTTCGGTTTTTTCGATTGGAGAAATGGATTCTATGAAAAAAAAACAAGCAAATTGGTATGCGCGAAGTTGAAAATCGGTCCATCCGTTCGGAAGTTAAGGCGATCTGAAGAATTCGAAAAAGTTCCAAGGGGGCCCACTTTGATGCATTTTTTTTTTTCGATTTCGGTTTTTTCGATTGGAGAAATGGATTCTATGAAAAATAAAAAAACAGATTGGTATGATCGAAGTTGAAAATCGGTCCATCCGTTCGGAAGTTAAGGCGATCTGAAGAATTCGAAAAAGTTCCAAGGGGGCCCCCTTTGATGCATTTTTTTTTCGATTTCGGTTTTTTCGATTGGAGAAATGGATTCAATGAAAAAAAAACAAGCAGATTGGTATGATCGAAGTTGAAAATCGGTCCATCCGTTTGGAAGTTAAGGCGATCTGAAGAATTCGAAAAAGTTCTAAGGGGGCCCCCTTTGATGCATTTTTTTTTCGATTTCGGTTTTTTCGATTGGAGAAATGGATTTTATGATAAAAAACAAACAGATTGGTATGATCGAAGTTGAAAATCGGTCCATCCGTTCGGAAGTTAAGGCGATCTGAAGAATTCGAAAAAGTTCCAAGGGGGCCCCCTTCGATGCAATTTTTTTTTTTTCGATTTCGGTTTTTTCGATTCGAGAAATTGATTCTATGAAAAAAACAAGCAGATTGGTATGATCGAAGTTGAAAATCGGTCCATCCGTTCTTAAGTTAAGGCGATCTGAAGAATTCGAAAAAGTTCCAAGGGGGCCCCCTTTGATTCGTTTTTTTTTTTCGATTTCGGTTTTTTCGATTGGAGAAATGGATTTTATGATAAAAAACAAACAGATTGGTATGATCGAAGTTGAAAATCGGTCCATCCGTTCGGAAGTTAAGGCGATCTGAAGAATTCGAAAAAGTTCCAAGGGGGCCCCCTTCGATGCAATTTTTTCTTTTTCGATTTCGGTTTTTTCGATTCGAGAAATTGATTCTATGAAAAAAACAAGCAGATTGGTATGATCGAAGTTGAAAATCGGTCCATCCGTTCGGAAGTTAAGGCGATCTGAAGAATTCGAAAAAGTTCCAAGGGGGCCCCCTTTGATTCGTTTTTTTTTTCGATTTCGGTTTTTTCGATTGGAGAAATGGATTCAATGAAAAAAAACAAGCAGATTGGTATGATCGAAGTTGAAAATCGGTCCATTCGTTCGGAAGTTAAGGCGATCTGAAGAATTCGAAAAAGTTCCATGGGGGCCCCCTATGATGCATTTTTTTTTTTTCGATTTCGGTTTTTTCGATTGGAGAAATGGATTTTATGAAAAAAAAAAAAACAGATTGGTATGATCGAAGTTGAAAATCGGTCCATCCGTTCGGAAGTTGAGGCGATCTGAAGAATTCCAAAAAGTTCCAAGGGGGCCCCCTTTGATGAATTTTTTTTTTTTCGATTTCGGTTTTTTTGATTGAAGAAAAGGATTTTGTGAAAAAAAACAAGCAGATTGGTATGATCGAAGTTGAAAATCGGTCCATCCGTTCGGAAGTTAAGGCGATCTGAAGAATTCGAAAAAATTCCAAGGGGGCCCCCTTTGATGCATTTTTTTTTCGATTCCGGTTTTTTCGATTGGAGAAATGGATTCTATGAAAAAAAACAAACAGATTGGTTTGATCGAAGTTGAAAATCGGTCCATCCGTTCGTAAGTTAAGGCTTCTGAAGAATTCGAAAAAGTTCCAAGGGGGCCCCTTTTGATGCATTTTTTTTTTGATTTCAGTTTTTTCGTTTGGAGAAAAAAACAAGCAGATTGGTATGATCGAAGTTGAAGATCGGTCCATCCGTTCGGAAGTTTAGGCGATCTGAAGAATTCGAAAAAGTTCCAAGAGGGCCCCCTTTGGTGCATTTTCTTTTCGATTTCGGTTTTTTAGATTGGAGAAATGGATTCTATGAAAAAAAACAAACAGATTGGTATGATCGAAGTTGAAAATCGGTCCATCCGTTCGGAAGTTAAGGTGATATGAAGAATTCGAAAAAATTCCAAGAGGACCCCCTTTGATGCATTTTTTTTTTCGATTTCGGTTTTTTCGATTGGAGAAATGGATTCTATGAAAAAAAAACAAGCAAATTGGTATGCGCGAAGTTGAAAATCGGTCCATCCGTTCGGAAGTTAAGGCGATCTGAAGAATTCGAAAAAGTTCCAAGGGGGCCCACTTTGATGCATTTTTTTTTTCGATTTCGGTTTTTTCGATTGGAGAAATGGATTCTATGAAAAAAAAAAACAGATTGGTATGATCGAAGTTGAAAATCGGTCCATCCGTTCGGAAGTTAAGGCGATCTGAAGAATTCGAAAAAGTTCCAAGGGGGCCCCCTTTGATGCATTTTTTTTTCGATTTCGGTTTTTTCGATTGGAGAAATGGATTCAATGAAAAAAAAACAAGCAGATTGGTATGATCGAAGTTGAAAATCGGTCCATCCGTTTGGAAGTTAAGGCGATCTGAAGAATTCGAAAAAGTTCTAAGGGGGCCCCCTTTGATGCATTTTTTTTTCGATTTCGGTTTTTTCGATTGGAGAAATGGATTTTATGATAAAAAACAAACAGATTGGTATGATCGAAGTTGAAAATCGGTCCATCCGTTCGGAAGTTAAGGCGATCTGAAGAATTCGAAAAAGTTCCAAGGGGGCCCCCTTCGATGCAATTTTTTTTTTTCGATTTCGGTTTTTTCGATTCGAGAAATTGATTCTATGAAAAAAACAAGCAGATTGGTATGATCGAAGTTGAAAATCGGTCCATCCGTTCGGAAGTTAAGGCGATCTGAAGAATTCGAAAAAGTTCCAAGGGGGCCCCCTTTGATTCGTTTTTTTTTTTCGATTTCGGTTTTTTCGATTGGAGAAATGGATTCAATGAAAAAAAACAAGCAGATTGGTATGATCGAAGTTGAAAATCGGTCCATCCGTTCGGAAGTTGAGGCGATCTGAAGAATTCGAAAAAGTTCCATGGGGACCCCTATTGATGCATTTTTTTTTCGATTTCGGTTTTTTCGATTGGAGAAATGGATTTTATGAAAAAAACGAGCAAATTGGCATGCACGAAGTTGAAAATCGGTCCATCCGTTCGGAAGTTAAGTTGATCTGAAGATTTCGAAAAAGTTCCAAGAGGACCCCCTTTGAAGCATTTTTTTTTCGATTTCGGTTTTTTTGATTGGAGAAATGGATTCAATGAAAAAAAACAAGCAGATTGGTATGATCGAAGTTGAAAATCGGTCCATCCGTTCGGAAGTTGAGGCGATCTGAAGAATTCGAAAAAGTTCCAAGGGGGCCCCCTTTGATGCATTTTTTTTTTCGATTTCGGTTTTTCCGATCGGAGAAATGGATTTCATGAAAAAAAACGAACAGATTGGTATGATCGAAGTTGAAAATCGGTCCATCCGTTCGGAAGTTAAGGCGATCTGAAGAATTCGAAAAAGTTCCAATGGAGCTCCCTTTGATGAATTTTTTTTTTCGATTTCGGTTTTTTTATTGGAAAAATTGGTTCTATGAAAAAAACAAGCAGATTGGTATGATCAAAGTTGAAAATCGATCCATCCGTTCGGAAGTTAAGGCGATCTGAAGAATTCGAAGAAGTTCCAAAGGGGCCCCATTTGATGCATTTTTTTTTTCGATTTCGGTTTTTTCGATTGGAGAAATGGATTCTATGAAAAAAAAAACAGATTGGTATGATCGAAATTGAAAATCGGTCCATCCGTTCGGAAGTTAAGGCGATCTGAAGAATTCGAAAAAGTTCCAAGGGAGCCCCCTTTGATGCATTTTTTTTTCGATTTCGGTTTTTTCGATTGGAGAAATGGATTCTATGAAAAAAAAACAAGCAGATTGGTATGATGGAAGTTGAAAATCGGTCCATCCGTTCGGAAGTTAAGGCGATCTGAAGAATTCGAAAAAGTTCCAAGGGGACCCCCTTTGATGCAATTTTTTTTTCGATTTCGGTTTTTTTGATTAGAGAAATGGATTCTATGAAAAAAAACAAGCAGATTGGTATGATCGAAGTTGAAAATAGGTCCATCCGTTCGGAAGTTGAGGCGATCTGAAGAATTCGAAAAAGTTTCAAGGGGACCCCCTTTGATGCAATTTTTTTTTCGATTTCGGTTTTTTCGATTGGAGAAATGGATTTTATGAAAAAAAACAAGCAGATTGGTATGATCGAAGTTAAAAATCGGTCCATCCGTTTGGAAGTTGAGGCGATCTGAAGAATTCGAAAAAGTTCCAAGGGGGCCCCCTATGATGCATGCATTTTTTTTTTTTCGATTTCGGTTTTTTCGATTGGAGAAATGGATTTTATGAAAAAAAAACAAACAGATTGGTATGATCGAAGTTGAAAACCGGTCCATCCGTTCGGAAGTTAAGGCGATCTGAAGAATTCGAAAAAGTTCCAAGGGGGCCCCCTTATTTGATCAATTTTTTTTTATGATTTCGGTTTTTTCGATTGGAGAAATGGATTCTATGAAAAAAAACAAGCAGATTGGTATGATCGAAGTTGAAAATCAGTCCATCCGTTCGGAAGTTAAGGCGATCTGAAGAATTCGAAAAAATTCCAAGAGGGCCCCCTTTGATGCATTTTTTTTTTCGATTTCGGTTTTTTCGATAGGAGAAATGGATTCTATGAAAAAAAACAAGCAGATTGGTATGATCGAAGTTGAAAATCGGTGCATCCGTTCGGAAGTTAAGGTGATCTGAGGAATTCGAAAAAGTTCCAAGAGGGCCCCCTTTGATGTATTTTTTTTTTCGATTTCGGTTTTTTCGATTGGAGAAATGGATTCTATGAAAAAAAACAAACAGATTGGTATGATCGAAGTTGAAAATCGGCCTATCCGTTCGGAAGTTAAGGCGATCTGAAAAATTCGAAAAAGTTCCAAGGGGGCCCCCTTTGATGCATTTTTTTTTTTCGATTTCGGTTTTTTCGTTTGGAGAAATGGATTCTATGAAAAAAAACAAGCAGATTGGTATGATCGAAGTTGAAAATCGGTCCATCCGTTCGGAAGTTTAGGCGATCTGAAGAATTCGAAAAAGTTCCAAGAGGGCCCCCTTGGGTGCATTTCCATTTCGATTTCGGTTTTTTCGATTGAAGAAATGGATTCTATGAAAAAAAAAACAAACAGATTGTTATGATCGAAGTTGAAAATCGGTCCATCCGTTCGGAAGTTAAGGCGATCTGAAGAATTCGAAAAAGTTTCAAGGGGGCCCCCTTTGATGCATTTTTTTTTTCGATTTCGGTTTTTTCGATTGGAGAAATGGATTCAATGAAAAAAAAACATGCAGATTGGTATGATCGAAGTTGAAAATCGGTCCATTTGTTTGGAAGTTAAGGCGATCTGAAGAATTCGAAAAAGTTCCAAGGGGGCCCCCTTTGATGCATTTTTTTTTTCGATTTCGGTTTTTTTGATTGGAGAAATGGATTTTATGAAAAAAAAACATACAATTGGTATGATCGAAGTTGAAATTCGGTCCATCCGTTCGGAAGTTAAGGTGATCTGAAGATTTCAAGAAAGTTCCAAGGGGACCCCCTTTGATGCATTTTTTTTTGATTTCGGTTTTTTCGATTGGAGAAATGGATTCTATGAAAAAAAACAAGCAAATTGGTATGCGCGAAGTTGAAAATCGGTCCATCCGTTCGGAAGTTAAGGCGTTCTGAAGAATTCGAAAAAGTTCCAAGGGGGCCCCCTTTGATGCATTTTTTTTTCGATTTCGGTTTTTTCGATTGGAGAAATGGATTCAATGAAAAAAAACAAGCAGATTGGTATGATCGAAGTTGAAAATCGGTCCATCCGTTTGGAAGTTGAGGCGATCTGAAGAATTCGAAAAAGTTCCAAGGGGGCCCCCTATGATGCATTTTTTTTTTCGATTTCGGTTTTTTCGATTGGAGAAATGGATTTTATGAAAAAAAAACAAACAGATTGGTATGATCGAAGTTGAAAACCGGTCCATCCGTTCGGAAGTTAAGGCGATCTGAAGAATTCGAAAAAGTT
Source organism: Chrysomela aeneicollis (assembly GCA_029955515.1). NCBI lineage: Eukaryota > Metazoa > Arthropoda > Insecta > Coleoptera > Chrysomelidae > Chrysomela > Chrysomela aeneicollis. Next base: position 3,745,594 of record JARUHQ010000005.1, on the reverse strand, counting down.
CCAAAGGGGCCCCCTTTGATCAATTTTTTTTTTCGATTTCGGTTTTTTCGATTGGAGAAATGGATTCTATGAAAAAAAAAAAGCAGATTGGTATGATCGAAGTTGAAAATCGGTCCATCCGTTCGGAAGTTAAGGCGATCTGAAGAATTCGAAAAAATTCAAAGAGGGCCCCCTTTGATGCATTTTTTTTTCGATTTCGGTTTTTTCGATTGGAGAAATTGATTCTATGAAAAAAAAACAAGCAGATTGGTATGATCGAAGTTGAAAATCGGTGCGTCCGTTCGGAAGTTAAGGTGATCTGAGGAATTCGAAAAAGTTCCAAGAGGGCCCCCTTTGATGTATTTTTTTTTTCGATTTCGGTTTTTTCGATTGGAGAAATGGATTCTATGAAAAAAAACAAACAGATTGGTATGATCGAAGTTGAAAATCGGTCCATCCGTTCGGAAGTTAAGGCGATCTGAAAAATTCGAAAAAGTTCCAAGGGGGCCCCCTTTGATGCATTTTTTTTTTCGATTTCGGTTTTTTCGTTTGGAGAAATGGATTCTATGAAAAAAAACGAGCAGATTGGTATGATCGAAGTTGAAAATCGGTCCATCCGTTCGGAAGTTTAGGCGATCTGAAGAATTCGAAAAAGTTCCAAGAGGGCCCCCTTTGGTGCATTTCCTTTTCGATTTCGGTTTTTTCGATTGAAGAAATGGATTCTATGAAAAAAAAACAAACAGATTGGTATGATCGAAGTTGAAAATCGGTCCATCCGTTCGGAAGTTAAGGCGATCTGAAGAATTCGAAAAAGTTTCAAGGGGGCCCCCTTTGATGCATTTTTTTTTTCGATTTCGGTTTTTTCGATTGGAGAAATGGATTCAATGAAAAAAAAAACATGCTGATTGGTATGATCGAAGTTGAAAATCGGTCCATCCGTTTGGAAGTTAAGGCGATCTGAAAAATTCGAAAAAGTTCCAAGGGGGCCCCCTTTGATGCATTTTTTTTTTCGGTTTTTTTGATTGGAGAAATGGATTTTATGAAAAAAAACATACAGATTGGTATGATCGAAGTTGAAAATCGGTCCATCCGTTCGGAAGTTAAGGTGATCTGAAGATTTCGAGAAAGTTCCAAGGGGACCCCCTTTGATGCATTTTTTTTTTTATTTCGGTTTTTTCGATTGGAGAAATGGATTCTATAAAAAAAACAAGCAAATTGGTATGCGCGAAGTTGAAAATCGGTCCATCCGTTCGGAAGTTAAGGCGATCTGAAGAATTCGAAAAAGTTCCAAGGGGACCCCCTTTGATGCATTTTTTTTTATTTCGGATTTTTCGATTGGAGAAATGGATTCTATGAAAAAAAACAAGCAAATTGGTATGCGCGAAGTTGAAAATCGGTCCATCCGTTCGGAAGTTAAGGCGATCTGAAGAATTCGAAAAAGTTCCAAGGGGGCCCCCTTTGATGCATTTTTATTTTCGATTTCGGTTTTTTAGATTGGAGAAATGGATTCAATGAAAAAAAAAACAAACAGATTGGTATGATCGAAGTTGAAAATCGGTCCATCCGTTCGGAAGTTAAGGCGATCTGAAGAATTCGAAAAAGTTTCAAGGGGGCCCCCTTTGATGCATTTTTTTTTTCGATTTAGGTTTTTTCGATTGGAGAAATGGATTCAATGAAAAAAAACAAGCAGATTGGTATGATCGAAGTTGAAAATCGGTCCATCCGTTTGGAAGTTAAGGCGATCTGAAGAATTCGAAAAAGTTCCAAGGGGGCCCCCTTTGATGCATTTTTTTTTCGATTTCGGTTTTTTTGATTGGAGAAATGGATTTTATGAAAAAAAAAACAAATTGGTATGATCGAAGTTGAAAATCGGTCCATCCGTTCGGAAGTTAAGGCGATCTGAAGAATTCGAGAAAGTTCCAAGGAGACCCCCTTTGATGCATTTTTTTTTTCGATTTCGGTTTTTTCGATTGGAGAAATGGATTCTATGAAAAAAAACAAACAGATTGGTATGATCGAAGTTGAAAATCGGTCCATCCGTTCGGAAGTTGAGGCGATCTGAAGAATTCGAAAAAGTTCCAAGGGGGCCCCCTTCGATGCAATTTTTTTTTTCGATTTCGGTTTTTTTGATTCGAGAAATTGATTCTATGAAAAAAACAAGCAGATTGGTATGATCGAAGTTGAAAATCGGTCCATCCGTTCGGAAGTTGAGGCGATCTGAAGAATTCGAAAAAGTTCCAAGGGGGCCCCCTTTGATTCGTTTTTTTTTTTCGATTTCGGTTTTTTCGATTGGAGAAATGGATTCAATGAAAAAAAAACAAGCAGATTGGTATGATCGAAGTTGAAAATCGGTCCATCCGTTTGGAAGTTGAGGCGATCTGAAGAATTCGAAAAAGTTCCAAGGGGGCCCCCTTTGATGCATTTTTTTTTCGATTTCGGTTTTTTCGATTGGAGAAATGGATTTTATGAAAAAAAAACAAACAGATTGGTATGATCGAAGTTGAAAATCGGTCCATCCGTTCGGAAGTTAAGGCGATCTGAAGAATTCGAAAAAGTTCCATGGGGACCCCTATTGATGCATTTTTTTTTTTCGATTTCGGTTTTTTCGATTGAAGAAATAGATTTTATGAAAAAAACGAGCAAATTGGCATGCACGAAGTTGAAAATCGGTCCATCCGTTCGGAAGTTAAGTTGATCTGAAGATTTCGAAAAAGTTCCAAGAGGACCCCCTTTGATGCATTTTTTTTTCGATTTCGGTTTTTTTGATTGGAGAAATGGATTCAATGAAAAAAAACAAGCAGATTGGTATGATCGAAGTTGAAAATCGGTCCATCCGTTCGGAAGTTAAGGCGATCTGAAGAATTCGAAAAAGTTCCAAGGGGGCCCCCTTTGATGCATTTTTTTTTTTCGATTTCGGTTTTTCCGATCGGAGAAATGGATTTCAAGAAAAAAAACAAACAGATTGGTATGATCGAAGTTGAAAATCGGTCCATCCGTTCGGAAGTTAAGGCGATCTGAAGAATTCGAAAAAGTTCCAATGGAGCTCCCTTTGATGAATTTTTTTTTTCGATTTCGGTTTTTTTTATTGGAAAAATGGATTCTATGAAAAAAAACAAGCAGATTGGTTTGATCAAAGTTGAAAATCGATCCATCCGTTCGGAAGTTAAGGCGATCTGAAGAATTCGAAGAAGTTCCAAAGGGGCCCCCTTTGATGCATTTCTTTTTCGATTTCGGTTTTTTCGATTGGAGAAATGGATTCTATGAAAAAAAAAACAGATTGGTATGATCGAAGTTGAAAATCGTTCCATCCGTTCGGAAGTTAAGGCGATCTGAAGAATTCGAAAAAGTTCCAAGGGAGCCCCCTTTGATGCATTTTTTTTTCGATTTCGGTTTTTTCGATTGGAGAAATGGATTCTATGAAAAAAAACAAACAGATTGGTATGATCGAAGTTGAAAATCGGTCCATCCGTTCGGAAGTTGAGGCGATCTGAAGAATTCGAAAAAGTTCCAAGTGCAATTTTTTTTTTCGATTTCGGTTTTTTCGATTCGAGAAATTGATTCTATGAAAAAAACAAGCAGATTGGTATGATCGAAGTTGAAAATCGGTCCATCCGTTCGGAAGTTAAGGCGATCTGAAGAATTCGAAAAAGTTCCAAGGGGGCCCCCTTTGATTCGTTTTTTTTTTCGATTTCGGTTTTTTCGATTGGAGAAATGGATTCAATGAAAAAAAACAAGCAGATTGGTATGATCGAAGTTGAAAATCGGTCCATCCGTTTGGAAGTTGAGGCGATCTGAAGAATTCGAAAAAGTTCCAAGGGGGCCCCCTTTGATGCATTTTTTTTTCGATTTCGGTTTTTTCGATTGGAGAAATGGATTTTATGAAAAAAAAACAAACAGATTGGTATGATCGAAGTTGAAAATCGGTCCATCCGTTCGGAAGTTAAGGCGATCTGAAGAATTCGAAAAAGTTCCATGGGGACCCCTATTGATGCATTTTTTTTTCGATTTCGGTTTTTTCGATTGGAGAAAAAGATTTTATGAAAAAAACGAGCAAATTGGCATGCACGAAGTTGAAAATCGGTCCATCCGTTCGGAAGTTAAGTTGATCTGAAGATTTCGAAAAAGTTCCAAGAGGACTCCCTTTGATGCATTTTTTTTTCGATTTCGGTTTTTTTGATTGGAGAAATGGATTCAATGAAAAAAAACAAGCAGATTGGTATGATCGAAGTTGAAAATCGGTCCATCCGTTTGGAAGTTGAGGCGATCTGAAGAATTCGAAAAAGTTCCAAGGGGGCCCCCTTTGATGCATTTTTTTTTCGATTTCGGTTTTTTCGATTGGAGAAATGGATTTTATGAAAAAAAACAAACAGATTGGTATGATCGAAGTTGAAAATTGGTCCATCCGTTTGGAAGTTGGGGCGATCTGAAGAATTCGAAAAAGTTCCAAGGGGGCCCCCTTTGATGCATTTTTTTTTCGATTTCGGTTTTTTCGATTGGAGAAATGGATTTTATGAAAAAAAACAAGCAGATTGGTATGATCGAAGTTGAAAATCGGTCCATCCGTTTGGAAGTTGAGGCGATCTGAAGAATTCGAAAAAGTTCCAAGGGGGCCCCCTTTGATGCATTTTTTTTTTTTCGATTTCGGTTTTTCCGATCGGAGAAATGGATTTCATGAAAAAAAACAAACAGATTGGTATGATCGAAGTTGAAAATCGGTCCATCCGTTCGGAAGTTAAGGCGATCTGAAGAATTCGAAAAAGTTCCAATGGAGCTCCCTTTGATGAATTTTTTTTTTCGATTTCGGTTTTTTTTATTGGAAAAATGGATTCTATGAAAAAAACAAGCAGATTGGTTTGATCAAAGTTGAAAATCGATCCATCCGTTCGGAAGTTAAGGCGATCTGAAGAATTCGAAGAAGTTCCAAAGGGGCTCCCTTTGATGCATTTTTTTTTTCGATTTCGGTTTTTTCGATTGGAGAAATGGATTCTATGGAAAAAAAAACAGATTGGTATGATCGAAGTTGAAAATCGGTCCATCCGTTCGGAAGTTGAGGCGATCTGAAGAATTCGAAAAAGTTCCAAGGGAGCCCCCTTTGATGCATTTTTTTTTCGATTTCGGTTTTTTCGATTGGAGAAATGGATTCTATGAAAAAAAACAAGCAGATTGGTATGATGGAAGTTGAAAATCGGTCCATCCGTTCGGAAGTTAAGGCGATCTGAAGAATTCGAAAAAGTTCCAAGGGGACCCCCTTTGATGCAATTTTTTTTTCGATTTCGGTTTTTTTGATTAGAGAAATGGATTCTATGAAAAAAAACAAGCAGATTGGTATGATCGAAGTTGAAAATAGGTCCATCCGTTCGGAAGTTGAGGCGATCTGAAGAATTCGAAAAAGTTTCAAGGGGACCCCCTTTGATGCAATTTTTTTTTCGATTTCGGTTTTTTCGATTGGAGAAATGGATTTTATGAAAAAAAACAAGCAGATTGGTATGATCGAAGTTGAAAATCGGTCCATCCGTTTGGAAGTTGAGGCGATCTGAAGAATTCGAAAAAGTTCCAAGGGGGCCCCCTATGATGCATTTTTTTTTTTTTGATTTCGGTTTTTTCGATTGGAGAAATGGATTTTATGAAAAAAAAAACAAACAGATTGGTATGATCGAAGTTGAAAACCGGTCCATCCGTTCGGAAGTTTAGGGGATCTGAAGAATTCGAAAAAGTTCCAAGAGGGCCCCCTTTGATGTATTTTTTTTTCGATTTCGGTTTTTTCGATTGGAGAAATGGATTCTATGAAAAAAAACAAACAGATTGGTATGATCGAAGTTGAAAATCGGTCCATCCGTTCGGAAGTTAAGGCGATCTGAAAAATTCGAAAAAGTTCCAAGGGGGCCCTCTTTGATGCATTTTTTTTTTTCGATTTCGGTTTTTTCGTTTGGAGAAATGGATTCTATGAAAAAAAACAAGCAGATTGGTATGATCGAAGTTGAAAATCGGTCCATCCGTTCGGAAGTTTAGGCGATCTGAAGAATTCGAAAAAGTTCCAAGAGGGCCCCCTTTGGTGCATTTCCTTTTCGATTTCGGTTTTTTCGATTGAAGAAATGGATTCTATGAAAAAAAAAAAACAGATTGGTATGATCGAAGTTGAAAATCGGTCCATCCGTTCGGAAGTTAAGGCGATCTGAAGAATTCGAAAAAGTTTCAAGGGGGCCCCCTTTGATGCAGTTTTTTTTTCGATTTCGGTTTTTTCGATTGGAGAAATGGATTCAATGAAAAAAAAACATGCAGATTGGTATGATCGAAGTTGAAAATCGGTCCATCCGTTTGGAAGTTAAGGCGATCTGAAGAATTCGAAAAAGTTCCAAGGGGGCCCCCTTTGATGCATTTTTTTTTCGATTTCGGTTTTTTTGATTGGAGAAATGGATTTTATGAAAAAAAACATACAGATTGGTATGATCGAAGTTGAAAATCGGTCCATCCGTTCGGAAGTTAAGGTGATCTGAAGATTTCGAGAAAGTTCCAAGGGGACCCCCTTTGATGCATTTTTTTTTCGATTTCGGTTTTTTCGATTGGAGAAATGGTTTCTATGAAAAAAAACAAGCAAATTGGTATGCGCGAAGTTGAAAATCGGTCCATCCGTTCGAAAGTTAAGGCGATCTGAAGAATTCGAAAAAGTTCCAAGGGGACCCCCTTTGATGCATTTTTTTTTTGATTTCGGTTTTTTCGATTGGAGAAATGGATTCTATGAAAAAAAACAAGCAAATTGGTATGCGCGAAGTTGAAAATCGGTCCATCCGTTCGGAAGTTAAGGCGATCTGAAGAATTCGAAAAAGTTCCAAGGGGGCCCCCTTTGATGCATTTTTATTTTCGATTTCGGTTTTTTCGATTGGAGAAATGGATTCAATGAAAAAAAACAAGCAGATTGGTATGATGGAAGTTGAAAATCGGTCCATCCGTTCGGAAGTTAAGGCGATCTGAAGAATTCGAAAAAGTTCCAAGGGGACCCCCTTTGATGCAATTTTTTTTTCGATTTCGGTTTTTTTGATTAGAGAAATGGATTTTATGAAAAAAAACAAGCAGATTGGTATGATCGAAGTTGAAAATAGGTCCATCCGTTCGGAAGTTGAGGCGATCTGAAGAATTCGAAAAAGTTTCAAGGGGACCCCCTTTGATGCAATTTTTTTTTCGATTTCGGTTTTTTCGATTGGAGAAATGGATTTTATGAAAAAAACAAGCAGATTGGTATGATCGAAGTTGAAAATCGGTCCATCCGTTTGGAAGTTGAGGCGATCTGAAGAATTCGAAAAAGTTCCAAGGGGGCCCCCTATGATGCATTTTTTTTTTTTCGATTTCGGTTTTTTCGATTGGAGAAATGGATTTTATGAAAAAAAAAACAAACAGATTGGTATGATCGAAGTTGAAAACCGGTCCATCCGTTCGGAAGTTTAGGGGATCTGAAGAATTCGAAAAAGTTCCAAGAGGGCCCCCTTTGATGTATTTTTTTTTTCTATTTCGGTTTTTTCGATTGGAGAAATGGATTCTATGAAAAAAATCAAACAGATTGGTATGATCGAAGTTGAAAATCGGTCCATCCGTTCGGAAGTTAAGGCGATCTGAAAAATTCGAAAAAGTTCCAAGGGGGCCCTCTTTGATGCATTTTTTTTTTCGATTTCGGTTTTTTCGTTTGGAGAAATGGATTCTATGAAAAAAAACAAGCAGATTGGTATGATCGAAGTTGAAAATCGGTCCATCCGTTCGGAAGTTTAGGCGATCTGAAGAATTCGAAAAAGTTCCAAGAGGGCCCCCTTTGGTGCATTTCCTTTTCGATTTCGGTTTTTTCGATTGAAGAAATGGATTCTATGAAAAAAAAAACAAACAGATTGGTATGATCGAAGTTGAAAATCGGTCCATCCGTTCGGAAGTTAAGGCTATCTGAAGAATTCGAAAAAGTTTCAAGGGGGCCCCCTTTGATGCAGTTTTTTTTTCGATTTCGGTTTTTTCGATTGGAGAAATGGATTCAATGAAAAAAAAACATGCAGATTGGTATGATCGAAGTTGAAAATCGGTCCATCCGTTTGGAAGTTAAGGCGATCTGAAGAATTCGAAAAAGTTCCAAGGGGGCCCCCTTTGATGCATTTTTTTTTCGATTTCGGTTTTTTCGATTGGAGAAATGGATTTTATGAAAAAAAACATACAGATTGGTATGATCGAAGTTGAAAATCGGTCCATCCGTTCGGAAGTTAAGGTGATCTGAAGATTTCGAGAAAGTTCCAAGGGGACCCCCTTTGATGCATTTTTTTTTTCGATTTCGGTTTTTTCGATTGGAGAAATGGTTTCTATGAAAAAAAACAAGCAAATTGGTATGCGCGAAGTTGAAAATCGGTCCATCCGTTCGGAAGTTAAGGCGATCTGAAGAATTCGAAAAAGTTCCAAGGGGACCCCCTTTGATGCATTTTTTTTTGATTTCGGTTTTTTCGATTGGAGAAATGGATTCTATGAAAAAAAACAAGCAAATTGGTATGCGCGAAGTTGAAAATCGGTCCATCCGTTCGGAAGTTAAGGCGATCTGAAGAATTCGAAAAAGTTCCAAGGGGGCCCCCTTTGATGCATTTTTATTTTCGATTTCGGTTTTTTCGATTGGAGAAATGGATTCAATGAAAAAAAAAACAAACAGATTGGTATGATCGAAGTTGAAAATCGGTCCATCCGTTCGGAAGTTAAGGCGATCTGAAAAATTCGAAAAAGTTCCAAGGGGGCCCCCTTTGATGCATTTTTTTTTTCGATTTCGGTTTTTTCGTTTGGAGAAATGGATTCTATGAAAAAAAACAAGCAGATTGGTATGATCGAAGTTGAAAATCGGTCCATCCGTTCGGAAGTTTAGGCGATCTGAAGAATTCGAAAAAGTTCCAAGAGGGCCCCCTTTGGTGCATTTCCTTTTCGATTTCGGTTTTTTCGATTGAAGAAATGGATTCTATGAAAAAAAAACAAAAAGATTGGTATGATCGAAGTTGAAAATCGGTCCATCCGTTCGGAAGTTAAGGCGATCTGAAGAATTCGAAAAAATTCCAAGAGGGCCCCCTTTGATGCATTTTTTTTTCGATTTCGGTTTTTTTGATTGGAGAAATGGATTCTATGAAAAAAAACAAGCAGATTGGTATGATCGAAGTTGAAAATCGGTGCATCCGTTCGGAAGTTAAGGTGATCTGAGGAATTCGAAAAAGTTCCAAGAGGGCCCCCTTTGATGTATTTTTTTTTTCGATTTCGGTTTTTTCGATTGGAGAAATGGATTCTATGAAAAAAAAACAAACAGATTGGTATGATCGAAGTTGAAAATCGGTTCATCCGTTCGGAAGTTAAGGCGATCTGAAAAATTCGAAAAAGTTCCAAGGGGGCCCCCTTTGATGCATTTTTTTTTTCGATTTCGGTTTTTTCGTTCGGAGAAATGGATTCCATGAAAAAAAACAAGCAGATTGGTATGATCGAAGTTGAAAATCGGTCCATCCGTTCGGAAGTTTAGGCGATCTGAAGAATTCGAAAAAGTTCCAAGAGGGCCCCCTTTGGTGCATTTCCTTTTCGATTTCGGTTTTTTCGATTGAAGAAATGGATTCTATGAAAAAAAAATAAACAGATCGGTATGATCGAAGTTGAAAATCGGTCCATCCGTTCGGAAGTTAAGGCGATCTGAAGAATTCGAAAAAGTTTCAAGAGGGCCCCCTTTGATGCATTTTTTTTTTCGATTTCGGTTTTTTCGATTGGAGAAATGGATTCAATGAAAAAAAAACATGCAGATTGGTATGATCGAAGTTGAAAATCGGTCCATCCGTTTGGAAGTTAAGGCGATCTGAAGAATTCGAAAAAGTTCCAAGGGGGCCCCCTTTGATGCATTTTTTTTTCGATTTCGGTTTTTTTGATTGGAGAAATGGATTTTATGAAAAAAAACATACAGATTGGTATGATCGAAGTTGAAAATCGGTCCATCCGTTCGGAAGTTAAGGTGATCTGAAGATTTCGAGAAAGTTCCAAGGGGACCCCCTTTGATGCATTTTTTTTTTCGATTTCGGTTTTTTCGATTGGAGAAATGGATTCTATGAAAAAAAAACAAGCAAATTGGTATGCGCGAAGTTGAAAATCGGTCCATCCGTTCGGAAGTTAAGGCGATCTGAAGAATTCGAAAAAGTTCCAAGGGGACCCCCTTTGATGCATTTTTTTTTTATTTCGGATTTTTCGATTGGAGAAATGGATTCTATAAAAAAAAAACAAGCAAATTGGTATGCGCGAAGTTGAAAATCGGTCCATCCGTTCGGAAGTTAAGGCGATCTGAAGAATTCGAAAAAGTTCCAAGGGGGCCCCCTTTGATGCATTTTTATTTTCGATTTTGGTTTTTTAGATTGGAGAAATGGATTCAATGAAAAAAAAAACAAACAGATTGGTATGATCGAAGTTGAAAATCGGTCCATCCGTTCGGTAGTTAAGGCGATCTGAAGAATTCGAAAAAGTTCCAAGGGGGCCCCCATTGATGCATTTTTTTTTTTCGATTTCGGTTTTTTCGATTGGAGAAATGGATTCAATGAAAAAAAACAAGCAGATTGGTATGATCGAAGTTGAAAATCGGTCCATCCGTTTGGAAGTTAAGGCGATCTGAAGAATTCGAAAAAGTTCCAAGAGGGCACCCTTTGATGCATTTTTTTTTCGATTTCGGTTTTTTTGATTGGAGAAATGGATTTTATGAAAAAAAAAAACAGATTGGTATGATCGAAGTTGAAAATCGGTCCATCCGTTCGGAAGTTAAGGCGATCTGAAGAATTCGAGAAAGTTCCAAGGAGACCCCCTTTGATGCAATTTTTTTTGATTTCGGTTTTTTCGATTGGAGAAATGGATTCTATGAAGAAAAAAACAAACAGATTGGTATGATCAAAGTTGAAAATCGGTCCATCCGTTCGGAAGTTAAGGCGATCTGAAGAATTCGAAAAAGTTCCAAGGGGGCCCCCTTCGATGCAATTTTTTTTTCGATTTCGGTTTTTTCGATTCGAGAAATTGATTCTATGAAAAAAACAAGCAGATTGGTATAATCGAAGTTGAAAATCGGTCCATTCGTTCGGAAGTTAAGGCGATCTGAAGAATTCGAAAAAGTTCCAAGGGGGCCCCCTTTGATTCGTTTTTTTTTTTCGATTTCGGTTTTTTCGATTGGAGAAATGGATTCAATGAAAAAAAACAAGCAGATTGGTATGATCGAAGTTGAAAATCGGTCCATCCGTTTGGAAGTTGAGGCGATCTGAAGAATTCGAAAAAGTTCCAAGGGGGCCCCCTTTGATGCATTTTTTTTTTCGATTTCGGTTTTTTCGATTGGAGAAATGGATTTTATGAAAAAAAACAAACAGATTGGTATGATCGAAGTTGAAAATCGGTCCATCCGTTCGGAAGTTAAGGCGATCTGAAGAATTCGAAAAAGTTCCATGGGGACCCCTATTGATGCATTTTTTTTTCGATTTCGGTTTTTTCGATTGGAGAAATGGATTTTATGAAAAAAACGAGCAAATTGGCATGCACGAAGTTGAAAATCGGTCCATCCGTTCGGAAGTTAAGTTGATCTGAAGATTTCGAAAGAGTCCAAGAGGACCCCCTTTGATGCATTTTTTTTTCGATTTCGGTTTTTTTGATTGGAGAAATGGATTCAATGAAAAAAAACAAGCAGATTGGTATGATCGAAGTTGAAAATCGTTCCATCCGTTCGGAAGTTAAGGCGATCTGAAGAATTCGAAAAAGTTCCAAGGGGGCCCCCTTTGATGCATTTTTTTTTCGATTTCGGTTTTTTCGATTGGAGAAATGGATTCTATGAAGAAAAAAACAGATTGGTATGATGGAAGTTGAAAATCGGTCCATCCGTTCGGAAGTTAAGGCGATCTGAAGAATTCGAAAAAGTTCCAATGGGACCCCCTTTGATGCAATTTTTTTTTTTCGATTTCGGTTTTTTTCATTAGAGAAATGGATTCTATGAAAAAAACAAGCAGATTGGTATGATCGAAGTTGAAAATAGGTCCATCCGTTCGGAAGTTGAGGCGATCTGAAGAATTCGAAAAAGTTTCAAGGGGATCCCCTTTGATGCAATTTTTTTTTCGATTTCGGTTTTTTCGATTGGAGAAATGGATTTTATGAAAAAAAACAAGCAGATTGGTATGATCGAAGTTGAAAATCGGTCCATCCGTTTGGAAGTTGAGGCGATCTGAAGAATTCGAAAAAGTTCCAAGGAGGCCCCCTATGATGCATTTTTTTTTTTTCGATTTCGGTTTTTTCGATTGGAGAAATGGATTTTATGAAAAAAAAACAAACAGATTGGTATGATCGAAGTTGAAAACCAGTCCATCCGTTCGGAAGTTAAGGCGATCTGAAGAATTCGAAAAAGTTCCAAGGGGGCCCCCTTTGATCAATTTTTTTTTTCGATTTCGGTTTTTTCGATTGGATAAATGGATTCTATAAAAAAAAAACAAGCAGATTGGTATGATCGAAGTTGAAAATCGGTCCATCCGTTCGGAAGTTAAGGCGATCTGAAGAATTCGAAAAAATTCCAAGAGGGCCCCCTTTGATGCATTTTTTTTTTCGATTTTGGTTTTTTCGATTGGAGAAATGGATTCTATGAAAAAAACAAGCAGATTGGTATGATCGAAGTTGAAAATCGGTGCATCCGTTCGGAAGTTAAGGTGATCTGAGGAATTCGAAAAAGTTCCAAGAGGGCCCCCTTTGATGTATTTTATTTTTTGATTTCGGTTTTTTCGATTGGAGAAATGGATTCTATGAAAAAAAACAAACATATTGGTATGATCGAAGTTGAAAATCGGTCCATCCGTTCGGAAGTTAAGGCGATCTGAAAAATTCGAAAAAGTTCCAAGGGGGCCCCCTTTGATGCATTTTTTTTTCGATTTCGGTTTTTTCGTTTGGAGAAATGGATTCTATGAAAAAAAACAAGCAGATTGGTATGATCGAAGTTGAAAATCGGTCCATCCGTTCGGAAGTTTAGGCGATCTGAAGAATTCGAAAAAGTTCCAAGAGGGCCCCCTTTGGTGCATTTCCTTTTCGATTTCGGTTTTTTCGATTGAAGAAATGGATTCTATGAAAAAAACAAGCAGATTGGTATGATCGAAGTTGAAAATCGGTCCATCCGTTTGGAAGTTGAGGCGATCTGAAGAATTCGAAAAAGTTCCAAGAAGGCCCCCTTTGATGCAATTTTTTTTTTCGATTTCGGTTTTTTCGATTCGAGAAATTGATTCTTTGAAAATAACAAGCAGATTGGTATGATCGAAGTTGAGAATCGGTCCATCCGTTTGGAAGTTGAGGCGATCTGAAGAATTCGAAAAAGTTCCAAAGGGGGCCCCCTTTGATTAGTTTTTTTTTTTCGATTTCGGTTTTTTCGATTGGAGAAATGGATTCAATGAAAAAAAAACAAGCAGATTGGTATGATCGATGTTGAAAATCGGTCCATCCGTTTGGAAGTTGAGGCGATCAAGAATTCGAAAAAGTTACAAGGAGGCCCCCTTTGATGCATTTTTTTTTCGATTTCGGTTTTTTCGATTGGAGAAATGGATTTTATGAAAAAAAAACAAACAGATTGGTATGATGGAAGTTGAAAATCGGTCCATCCGTTCGGAAGTTAAGGCGATCTGAACAATTCGAAAAAGTTCCATGGGGACCCCTTTTGATGCAATTTTTTTTCGATTTCGGTTTTTTCGATTGGAGAAATGGATTTTATGAAAAAAAAAACAAGCAAATTGGAATGTACAAAGTTGAAAATCGGTCCATCCGTTCGGAAGTTAAGTTGATCTGAAGATTTCGAAAAAGTTTCAAGGGGACCCCCTTTGATGCATTTTTTTTTTGTTTTCGGTTTTTTCGATTGGGGAAATGGATTCTATGAAAAAAACAAGCAAATTGGTATGCGCGAAGTTGAAAATCGGTCCATCCGTTCGGAAGTTAAGGCGATCTGAAGAATTCGAAAAAGTTCCAAGGGGGCCCCTTTTGATGCATTTTTTTTTTTTTTTTCGATTTCGGTTTTTTTGATTGGAGAAATGGATTCTATGAAAAAAAAAACAAACAGATTGGTATGATCGAAGTTGAAAATCGGTCCATCCGTTCGGAAGTTAAGGCGATCTGAAGAATTCGAAAAAGTTCCAAGGGGGCCCCCTTTGATGCATTTTTTTTTTCGATTTCGGTTTTTTTGATTGAAGAAATGGATTCAATGAAAAAAAAACAAGCAGATTGGTATGCGCGAAGTTGAAAATCGGTCCATCCGTTCGGAAGTTAAGGCGATCTGAAGAATTCGAAAAAGTTCCAAGGGGGCCCCCTTTGATGCATTTTTTATTTCGATTTCGGTTTTTTCGATTGGAGAAATGGATTCAATGAAAAAACAAACAAACAGATTGGTATGATCGAAGTTGAAAATCGGTCCATCCGGAAGTTAAGGCGATCTGAAGAATTCGAAAAAGTTCCAAGGGGGCCCCCTTTGATGCATTTTTTTTTTTCGATTTCGGTTTTTTCGATTGGAGAAATGGATTCAATGAAAAAAAAACAAGCAGATTGGTATGATCGAAGTTGAAAATCGGTCTATCCGTTTGGAAGTTAAGGCGATCTGAAGAATTCGAAAAAGTTCCAAGGGGGCCCCCTTTGATGCATACTTTCTTCGATTTCGGTTTTTTTGTTTGGAGAAATGGATTTTATGAAAAAAAAAACAGATTGGTATGATCGAAGTTGAAAATCGGTCCATCCGTTCGGAAGTTGAGGCGATCTGAAGAATTCGAAAAAGTTCCAAGGGGGCTCCCTTTGATGAATTTTTATTTTTTCGATTTCGGTTTTTTTGATTGGAGAAATGGATTCCATGAAAAAAAAACAAGCAGATTGGTATGATGGAAGTTGAAAATCGGTCCATCCGTTCGGAAGTTAAGGCGATCTGAAGAATTCGAGAAAGTTCCAAGGGGACCCCCTTTGATGCTTTTTTTTTTTCGATTTCGGTTTTTTCGATTGGAGAAATGGATTTTATGACAAAAAATAAGCAGATTGGTGTGATCGAAATTGAAAATCGGTCCATCCGTTCGGAAGTTGAGGCGATCTGAAGAATTCGAAATAGTTCCAAGGGGGCCCCCTTTGATTCGTTTTTTTTTTTCGATTTCGGTTTTTTCGATTGGAGAAATGGATTCAATGAAAAAAAAAACAAACATATTGGTATGATCGAAGTTGAAAATCGGTCCATCCGTTCGGAAGTTAAGGCGATCTGAAGAATTCGAAAAAGTTCCAAGGGGGCCCCCTTTGATGCAATTTTTTTTTTCAGATTTCGGTTTTTTCGATTGAAGAAATGGATTCTATAAAAAAAAAAACAAGCAGATTCGTATAATCGAAGTTGAAAATCGGTCCATCCGTTTGGAAGTTAAGGCGATCTGAAGAATTCGAAAAAGTTCCAAGGGGACCCCCTTTGATGCAATTTTTTTTCAGATTTCGGTTTTTTCGATTGGAGAAATGGATTCTATGAAAAAAAAACAAGCAGTTTGGTATGATCGAAGTTGAAAATCGGTCCATCCGTTTGGAAGTTAAGGCGATCTGAAGAATTCGAAAAAGTTCCAAGGGGGCCCCCTTTGATGCAATTTTTTTTTCGATTTCGGTTTTTTCGATTGGAGAAATGGATTCAATGAAAAAAAAACAAGCAGATTGGTATGATCGAAGTTGAAAATCGGTCTATCCGTTTGGAAGTTAAGGCGATCTGAAGAATTCGAAAAAGTTCCAAGGGGGCCCCCTTTGATGCATACTTTCTTCGATTTCGGTTTTTTTGTTTGGAGAAATGGATTTTATGAAAAAAAAAACAGATTGGTATGATCGAAGTTGAAAATCGGTCCATCCGTTCGAAAGTTGAGGTGATCTGAAGAATTCGAAAAAGTTTCAAGCGGGCCCCCTTTGATGCAATTTTTTTTTCGATTTCGGTTTTTTCGATTGGAGAAATGGATTCAATGAAAAAAAAACAAGCAGATTGGTATGATCGAAGTTGAAAATCGGTCTATCCGTTTGGAAGTTAAGGCGATCTGAAGAATTCGAAAAAGTTCCAAGGGGGCCCCCTTTGATGCATACTTTCTTCGATTTCGGTTTTTTTGTTTGAAGAAATGGATTTTATGAAAAAAAAAACAGATTGGTATGATCGAAGTTGAAAATCGGTCCATCCGTTCGGAAGTTGAGGCGATCTGAAGAATTCGAAAAAGTTCCAAGGGGGCTCCCTTTGATGAATTTTTATTTTTTCGATTTCGGTTTTTTTGATTGGAGAAATGGATTCCATGAAAAAAAAACAAGCAGATTGGTATGATGGAAGTTGAAAATCGGTCCATCCGTTCGGAAGTTAAGGCGATCTGAAGAATTCGAGAAAGTTCCAAGGGGACCCCCTTTGATGCTTTTTTTTTTTTCGATTTCGGTTTTTTCGATTGGAGAAATGGATTTTATGACAAAAAATAAGCAGATTGGTGTGATCGAAATTGAAAATCGGTCCATCCGTTCGGAAGTTGAGGCGATCTGAAGAATTCGAAATAGTTCCAAGGGGGCCCCCTTTGATTCGTTTTTTTTTTTCGATTTCGGTTTTTTCGATTGGAGAAATGGATTCAATGAAAAAAAAAACAAACATATTGGTATGATCGAAGTTGAAAATCGGTCCATCCGTTCGGAAGTTAAGGCGATCTGAAGAATTCGAAAAAGTTCCAAGGGGGCCCCCTTTGATGCAATTTTTTTTTTCAGATTTCGGTTTTTTCGATTGAAGAAATGGATTCTATAAAAAAAAAAACAAGCAGATTCGTATAATCGAAGTTGAAAATCGGTCCATCCGTTTGGAAGTTAAGGCGATCTGAAGAATTCGAAAAAGTTCCAAGGGGACCCCCTTTGATGCAATTTTTTTTCAGATTTCGGTTTTTTCGATTGGAGAAATGGATTCTATGAAAAAAAAACAAGCAGTTTGGTATGATCGAAGTTGAAAATCGGTCCATCCGTTTGGAAGTTAGGGCGATCTGAAGAATTCGAAAAAGTTCCAAGGGGGCCCCCTTTGATGCGATGTTTTTTTTAGATTTCGGTTTTTTCTATTGGAGAAATGGATTCTATGAAAAAAAAACAAGCAGATTGGTATGATCGAAGTTGAAAATCGGTTCATCCGTTTGGAAGTTAAGGCGATCTGAAGAATTCGAAAAAGTTCCAAGGGGGCCCCCTTTGATGCAATTTTTTTTTTTAGATTTCGGTTTTTTTGATTGGAGAAATGGATTCTATGAAAAAAAACAAGCAGATTGGTATGATCGAAGTTGAAAATCGGTCCATCCGTTTGGAAGTTAAGGCGATCTGAAGAATTCGAAAAAGTTCCAAGGGGACCCCCTTTGATGCAATTTTTTTTTTCGATTTCGGTTTTTTTGATTGGAGAAATGGATTCTATGAAAAAAAACAAGCAGTTTGGTATGATCGAAGTTGAAAATCGGTCCATCCGTTCGGAAGTTAAGGCGATCTGAAGAATTCGAAAAAGTTCCAAGAGGACCCCCTTTGATGCAATTTTTTTTTCGATTTCGGTTTTCCGTTCGGAAGTTAAGGCGGTCTGAAGAATTCGAAAAAGTTCCAAGGGGGCCCCCTTTGATGCATTTTTTTTTTCGATTTCGGTTTTTCCGATTGGAGAAATGTATTCTATGAAAAAAACAAGCAGATTGGTATGATCGAAATTGAAAATCGGTCCATCCGTTCGGAAGTTAAGGTGATCTGAAGAATTCGAAAAAGTTCCAAGCGGGCCCCCTTTGATGCAATTTTTTTTTTTGGTTTCGGTTTTTTCGATTGGAGAAATGGATTCTATGAGAAAAAAAAAAAAAGCAGATTGGTATGATCGAAGTTGAAAATCGGTCCATCCGTTTGGAAGTTAAGGCGATCTGCAGAATTCGAAAAAGTTCCAAGGGGACCCCCTTTGTTGCAATTTTTTTTTCGATTTCGGTTTTTTCGATTGGAGAAATGGTTTCTATGAAAAAAAAAAAAAAGCAGTTTGGTATGATCGAAGTTGAAAATCGGTTCATCCGTTTGGAAGTTAAGGCGATCTGAAGAATTCGAAAAAGTTCCAAGGGGGCCCCCTTTGATGCAATGTTTTTTTTAGATTTCGGTTTTTTCGATTGGAGAAATGGATTCTATGAAAAAAAAACAAGCAGATTGGTATGATCGAAGTTGAAAATCGGTTCATCCGTTTGGAAGTTAAGGCGATCTGAAGAATTCGAAAAAGTTCCAAGGGGGCCCCCTTTGATGCAATTTTTGTTTTAGATTTCGGTTTTTTCGATTGGAGAAATGGATTCTATGAAAAAAAAACAAGCAGATTGGTATGATCGAAGTTGAAAATCGGTCAATCCGTTTGGAAGTTAAGGCGATCTGAAGAATTCGAAAAAGTTCCAAGGGGACCCCCTTTGATGCAATTTTTCTTTCGATTTCGGTTTTTTCGATTATAGAAATGGATTCTATGAAAAAAAACAAGCAGTTTGGTATGATCGAAGTTGAAAATCGGTCCATCCGTTCGGAAGTTAAGGCGATCTGAAGAATTCGAAAAAGTTCCAAGAGGACCCCCTTTGATGCAATTTTTTTTTCGATTTCGGTTTTCTCTATTGAAGAAATGGATTCTATGAAAAAACAAGCAAATTGGTATGCGCGAAATTGAAAATCGGTCCATCCGTTCGGAAGTTAAGGCGATCTGAAGAATTCGAAAAAGTTCCAAGGGGACCCCCATTGATGCAATTCTTTTTCGATTTCGGTTTTTTCGATTGGAGAAATGGATTCTATGAAAAAAAACAAGCAGATTGGTATGATCGAAGTTGAAAATCGGTCCATCCGTTTGGAAGTTAAGGCGATCTGAAGAATTCGAAAAAGTTCCAAGGGGACCCCCTTTGATGCAATTTTTTTTCGATTCCGGTTTTTTCGATTGGAGAAATGGATTCTATGAAAAAAAACAAGCAGTTTGGTATGATCGAAGTTGAAAATCGGTCAATCCGTTCGGAAGTTGAGGCGATCTGAAGAATTCGAAAAAGTTCCAAGAGGACCCCCTTTGATGCAATTTTTTTTTCGATTTCGGTTTTTTCAATTGAAAAAATGGATTCAATGAAAAAACAAGCAAATTGGTATGCGCGAAATTGAAAATCGGTCCATCCGTTCGGAAGTTAAGGCGGTCTGAAGAATTCGAAAAAATTCCAAGGGGGCCCCCTTTGATGCATTTTTTTTTTCGATTTTGGTTTTTTCGATTAGAGAAATGGATTCTATGAAAAAAACAAGCAGATTGGTTTGATCGAAGTTGAAAATCGGTCAATCCGTTCGGAAGTTAAGGCGATCTGAAGAATTCGAAAAAGTTCCAAGGGGGCCCCCTTCGATGCAATTTTTTTTTAGATTTCGGTTTTTTCGATTGGAGAAATGGATTCTATAAAAAAAACAAGCAGATTGGTAAGATCGAAGTTGAAAATCGGTCCATTCGTTTGGAAGTTAAGGCGATCTGAAGAATTCGAAAAAGTTCCAAGAGGACCTCCTTTGATGCAATTTTTTTTTCGATTTCGGTTTTCTCTATTGAAGAAATGGATTTTATGAAAAAACAAGCAAATTGGTATGCGCGAAATTGAAAATCGGTCCATCCGTTCGGAAGTTAAGGCGGTCTGAAGAATTCGAAAAAGTTCCAAGGGGGTCCCCTTTGATGTACTTTTTTTTCGATTTCGGTTTTTTCGATTGAAGAAATGGATTCTATTAAAAAAACAAGCGGATTGGTATGATCGAAGTTGAAAATCGGTCCATCCGTTCGGAAGTTAAGGCGATCTGAAGAATACGAAAAAGTTCCAAGGGGGCCCTCTTTGATGCAATTTTTTCTTTAGATTTCGGTTTTTTCGATTGGAGAAATGGATTCTATGAAAAAAAAACAAGCAGATTGGTACGATCGAAGTTGAAAATCGGTACATTCGTTTGGAAGTTAAGGCGATCTGAAGAATTCGAAAAAGTTCCAAGGGGACCCCCTTTGATGCAATTTTTTTTTCGATTTCGGTTTCTTCGATTTGAGAAATGGATTCTATAAAAAAACAAGCAGTTTGGTATGATCGAAGTTGAAAATCGGTCCATCCGTTTGGAAGTTAAGGCGATCTGAAGAATACGAAAAAGTTCCAAGGGGGCCCCCTTTGATGCAATTTTTTTCTCAGATTTCGGTTTTTTCGATTGAAGAAATGGATTCTATGAAAAAAAACAAGCAGATTGGTATGATCGAAGTTGAAAATCGGTCCATCCGTTTGGAAGTTAAGGCGATCTGAAGAATTCGAAAAAGTTCCAAGGGGGCCCCCTTTGATGCAATTTTTTTTCGATTTCGGTTTTTTCGATTGGAGAAATGGAATCTATGAAAAAAAACAAGCAGTTTGGTATGATCAAAGTTGAAAATCGGTCCATCCGTTCGGAAGTTAAGGCGATCTGAAGAATTCGAAAAAGTTCCAAGAGGACCCCCTTTGATGCAAATTTTTTTTCGATTTTGGTTTTTTCTATTGAAGAAATGGATTCTATGAAAAAACAAGCAAATTGGTATGCGCGAAATTGAAAATCGGTCCATCCGTTCGGAAGTTAAGGCGGTCTGAAGAATTCGAAAAAGTTCCAAGGGGGCCCCCTTTGATGCATTTTTTTTTCGATTTCGGTTTTTTCGATTGGAGAAATGGATTCTATGAAAAAAACAAGCAGATTGGTATGATCGAAGTTGAAAATCGGTCCATCCGTTTGGAAGTTAAGGCGATCTGAAGAATTCGAAAAAGTTCCAAGGGGACCCCCTTTGATGCAATTTTTTTTTCGATTTCAGTTTTTTTGATTGGAGAAATGGATTCTATGAAAAAAAACAAGCAGTTTGGTATGATCGAAGTTGAAAATCGGTCCATCCGTTTGGAAGTTAAGGCGATCTGAAGAATTCGAAAAAGTTCCAAGGGGGCCCCCTTTGATGCAATTTTTTTTTCGATTTCGGTTTTTTCGATTGGAGAAATGGATTCTATGAGAAAAAAACAAGCAGATTGGTATGATCGAAGTAGAAAATCGGTCCATCCGTTTGGAAGTTAAGGCGATCTGAAGAATTCGAAAAAGTTCCAAGGGGACCCCCTTTGATGCAATTTTTTTTCGATTTCGGTTTTCCGTTCGGAAGTAAAGGCGGTCTGAAGAATTCGAAAAAGTTCCAAGGGGGCCCCCTTTGATGCATTTTTTTTTTTTTTTTCGATTTCGGTTTTTCCGATTGGAGAAATGTATTTTATGAAAAAAACAAGCAGATTGGTATGATCGAAGTTGAAAATCGGTCCATCCGTTCGAAAGTTGAGGTGATCTGAAGAATTCGAAAAAGTTTCAAGCGGGCCCCCTTTGATGCAATTTTTTTTTAGATTTCGGTTTTTTCGATTGGAGAAATGGATTCTATAAAAAAAAAACAAGCAGTTTGGTATGATCGAAGTTGAAAATCGGTCCATCCGTTTGGAAGTTAAGGCGATCTGAAGAATTCGAAAAAGTTCCAAGGGGGCCCCCTTTGATGCGATGTTTTTTTTAGATTTCGGTTTTTTCGATTGGAGAAATGGATTCTATGAAAAAAAAACAAGCAGATTGGTATGATCGAAGTTGAAAATCGGTTCATCCGTTTGGAAGTTAAGGCGATCTGAAGAATTCGAAAAAGTTCCAAGGGGGCCCCCTTTGATGCAATTTTTTTTTTTAATTTCGGTTTTTTTGATTGGAGAAATGGATTCTATGAAAAAAAACAAGCAGATTGGTATGATCGAAGTTGAAAATCGGTCCATCCGTTTGGAAGTTAAGGCGATCTGAAGAATTCGAAAAAGTTCCAAGGGGACCCCCTCTGATGCAATTTTTTTTTTCGATTTCGGTTTTTTTGATTGGAGAAATGGATTCTATGAAAAAAAACAAGCAGTTTGGTATGATCGAAGTTGAAAATCGGTCCATCCGTTCGGAAGTTAAGGCGATCTGAAGAATTCGAAAAAGTTCCAAGAGGACCCCCTTTGATGCAATTTTTTTTTCGATTTCGGTTTTCCGTTCGGAAGTTAAGGCGGTCTGAAGAATTCGAAAAAGTTCCAAGGGGGCCCCCTTTGATGCATTTTTTTATTTCGATTTCGGTTTTTCCGATTGGAGAAATGTATTCTATGAAAAAAACAAGCAGATTGGTATGATCGAAATTGAAAATCGGTCCATCCGTTCGGAAGTTAAGGTGATCTGAAGAATTCGAAAAAGTTCCAAGCGGGCCCCCTTTGATGCAATTTTTTTTTTTGGTTTCGGTTTTTTCGATTGGAGAAATGGATTCTATGAGAAAAAAAAAAGCAGATTGGTATGATCGAAGTTGAAAATCGGTCCATCCGTTTGGAAGTTAAGGCGATCTGAAGAATTCGTAAAAGTTCCAAGGGGACCCCCTTTGTTGCAATTTTTTTTTCGATTTCGGTTTTTTCGATTGGAGAAATGGTTTCTATGAAAAAAAAAAGCAGTTTGGTATGATCGAAGTTGAAAATCGGTTCATCCGTTTGGAAGTTAAGGCGATCTGAAGAATTCGAAAAAGTTCCAAGGGGGCCCCCTTTGATGCAATGTTTTTTTTAGATTTCGGTTTTTTTGATTGGAGAAATGGATTCTATGAAAAAAAACAAGCAGATTGGTATGATCGAAGTTGAAAATCGGTTCATCCGTTTGGAAGTTAAGGCGATCTGAAGAATTCGAAAAAGTTCCAAGGGGGCCCCCTTTGATGCAATTTTTTTTTTTATTTCGGTTTTTTCGATTGGAGAAATGGATTCTATGAAAAAAAACAAGCAGATTGGTATGATCGAAGTTGAAAATCGGTCCATCCGTTTGGAAGTTAAGGCGATCTGAAGAATTCGAAAAAGTTCCAAGGGGACCCCCTTTGATGCAGTTTTTCTTTCGATTTCGGTTTTTTCGATTATAGAAATGGATTCTATGAAAAAAAACAAGCAGTTTGGTATGATCGAAGTTGAAAATCGGTCCATCCGTTCGGAAGTTAAGGCGATCTGAAGAATTCGAAAAAGTTCCAAGAGGACCCCCTTTGATGCAATTTTTTTTTCGATTTCGGTTTTCTCTATTGAAGAAATGGATTCCATGAAAAAACAAGCAAATTGGTATGCGCGAAATTGAAAATCGGTCCATCCGTTCGGAAGTTAAGGCGATCTGAAGAATTCGAAAAAGTTCCAAGGGGACCCCCATTGATGCAATTCTTTTTCGATTTCGGTTTTTTTGATTGGAGAAATGGATTCTATGAAAAAAAACAAGCAGTTTGGTATGATCGAAGTTGAAAATCGGTCAATCCGTTCGGAAGTTGAGGCGATCTGAAGAATTCGAAAAAGTTCCAAGAGGACCCCCTTTGATGCAATTTTTTTTTCGATTTCGGTTTTTTCTATTGAAGAAATGGATTCAATGAAAAAACAAGCAAATTGGTATGCGCGAAATTGAAAATCGGTCCATCCGTTCGGAAGTTAAGGCGGTCTGAAGAATTCGAAAAAATTCCAAGGGGGCCCCCTTTGATGAATTTTTTTTTCGATTTCGGTTTTTTTGATTAGGGAAATGGATTCTATGAAAAAAACAAGCAGATTGGTTTGATCGAAGTTGAAAATCGGTCAATCCGTTCGGAAGTTAAGGCGATCTGAAGAATTCGAAAAAGTTCCAAGGGGGCCCTCTTTGATGCAATTTTTTTTTAGATTTCGGTTTTTCCGATTGGAGAAATGGATTCTATGAAAAAAAACAAGCAGATTGGTATGATCGAAGTTGAAAATCGGTCCATTCGTTTGGAAGTTAAGGCGATCTGAAGAATTCGAAAAAGTTCCAAGAAGACCCCCTTTGATGCAATTTTTTTTTCGATTTCGGTTTCTTCGATTGGAGAAATGAATTCTATAAAAAAAAAACAAGCAGTTTGGTATGATCGAAGTTGAAAATCGGTCCATCCGTTTGGAAGTTAAGGCGATCTGAAGAATTCGAAAAAGTTCCAAGGGGGCCCCCTTTGATGCAATTTTTTTTTTCAGATTTCGGTTTTTTCGATTGGAGAAATGGATTCTATAAAAAAAAACAAGCAGATTCGTATGATCGAAGTTGAAAATCGGTCCATCCGTTTGGAAGTTAAGGCGATCTGAAGAATTCGAAAAAGTTCCAAGGGGACCCCCTTTGATGCAATTTTTTTTTCGATTTCGGTTTTTTCGATTGGAGAAATGGATTCTATGAAAAAAAAACAAGCAGTTTGGTATGATCGAAGTTGAAAATCGGTCCATCCGTTCGGAAGTTAAGGCGATCTGAAGAATTCGAAGAAGTTCCAAGAGGACCCCCTTTGATGCAAATTCTTTTTCGATTTCGGTTTTTTCTATAGAAGAAATGGATTCTATGAAAAAACAAGCAAATTGGTACGGGCGAAATTGAAAATCGGTCCATCCGTTCGGAAGTTAAGGCGGTCTGAAGAATTCGAAAGAGTCGGTCCATCCGTTTGGAAGTTAAGGCGATCTGAAGAATTCGGAAAAGTTCCAAGGGGACCCCCTTTCATGCAATTTGTTTTTCGATTTCAGTTTTTTCGATCGGAGAAATGGATTCTATGAAAAAAAACAAGCAGTTTGGTATGATCGAAGTTAAAAATCGGTCCATCCGTTTGGAAGTTAAGGCGATCTGAAGAATTCGAAAAAGTTCCAAGAGGACCCCCTTTGATGCAATTTTTTTTTCGATTTCGGTTTTTTCTATTGAAGAAATGGATTCTATGAAAAAAAAAACAAGCAGATTGGCATGATCGAAGTTGAAAATCGGTTCATCCGTTTGGAAGTTAAGGCGATCTGAAGAATTCGAAAAAGTTCCAAGGGGGCCCCCTTTGATGCAATTTTTTTTTAGATTTCGGTTTTTTCGATTGGAGAAATGGATTCTATGAAAAAAAAACAAGCAGATTGGTATGATCGAAGTTGAAAATCGGTCCATCCGTTTGGAAGTTAAGGCGATCTTAAGAATTCGAAAAAGTTCCAAGGGGACCCCCTTTGATGCAATTTTTTTTTCGGTTTTGGTTTTTTCGATTGGAGAAATGGATTCTATAAAAAAAACATGCAGTTTGGTATGATCGAAGTTGAAAATCGGTCCATCCGTTCGGAAGTTAAGGCGATCTGAAGAATTCGAAAAAGTTCCAAGAGGACCCCCTTTGATGCAATTTTTTTTTCGATTTCGGTTTTCTCTATTGAAGAAATGGATTCTATGAAAAAACAAGCAAATAGGTATGCGCGAAATTGAAAATCGGTCCATCCGTTCGGAAGTTAAGGCGATCTGAAGAATTCGAAAAAGTTCCAAGGGGACCCCCTTTGATGCAATTTTTTTTCGATTCCGGTTTTGTCGATTGGAGAAATGGATTCTATGAAAAAAAACAAGCAGTTTGGTATGATCGAAGTTGAAAATCGGTCAATCCGTTCGGAAGTTGAGGCGATCTGAAGAATTCGAAAAAGTTCCAAGAGGACCCCCTTTGATGCAATTTTTTTTTCGATTTCGGTTTTTTCAATTGAAAAAATGGATTCAATGAAAAATCAAGCAAATTGGTATGCGCGAAATTGAAAATCGGTCCATCCGTTCGGAAGTTAAGGCGGTCTGAAGAATTCGAAAAAATTCCAAGGGGGCCCCCTTTCATGCATTTTTTTTTTCGATTTTGGTTTTTTCGATTAGAGAAATGGATTCTATGAAAAAAACAAGCAGATTGGTTTGATCGAAGTTGAAAATCGGTCAATCCGTTCGGAAGTTAAGGCGATCTGAAGAATTCGAAAAAGTTCCAAGGGGGCCCCCTTCGATGCAATTTTTTTTTTAGATTTCGGTTTTTTCGATTGGAGAAATGGATTCTATGAAAAAAACAAGCAGATTGGTAAGATCGAAGTTGAAAATCGGTCCATTCGTTTGGAAGTTAAGGCGATCTGAAGAATTCGAAAAAGTTCCAAGAGGACCTCCTTTGATGCAAATTTTTTTTCGATTTCGGTTTTCTCTATTGAAGAAATGGATTATATGAAAAAACAAGCAAATTGGTATGCGCGAAATTGAAAATCGGTCCATCCGTTCGGAAGTTAAGGCGATCTGAAGAATACGAAAAAGTTCCAAGGGGGCCCCCTTTGATGCAATTTTTTCTTTAGATTTCGGTTTTTTCGATTGGAGAAATGGATTCTATGAAAAAAAAACAAGCAGATTGGTACGATCGAAGTTGAAAATCGGTCCATTCGTTTGGAAGTTAAGGCGATCTGAAGAATTCGAAAAAGTTCCAAGGGGACCCCCTTTGATGCAATTTTTTTTTCGATTTCGGTTTCTTCGATTTGAGAAATGGATTCTATAAAAAAAACAAGCAGTTTGGTATGATCGAAGTTGAAAATCGGTCCATCCGTTTGGAAGTTAAGGCGATCTGAAGAATACGAAAAAGTTCCAAGGGGGCCCCCTTTGATGCAATTTTTTTTTCAGATTTCGGTTTTTTCGATTGAAGAAATGGATTCTATGAAAAAAAACAAGCAGATTGGTATGATCGAAGTTGAAAATCGGTCCATCCGTTTGGAAGTTAAGGCGATCTGAAGAATTCGAAAGAGTTCCAAGGGGACCCCCTTTGATGCAATTTTTTTTTCGATTTCAGTTTTTTTGATTGGAGAAATGGATTCATGAAAAAAAAACAAGCAGTTTGGTATGATCGAAGTTGAAAATCGGTCCATCCGTTTGGAAGTTAAGGCGATCTGAAGAATTCGAAAAAGTTCCAAGGGGACCCCCTTTGATGCAATTTTTTTTTCGATTTCGGTTTCTTCGATTTGAGAAATGGATTCTATAAAAAAAACAAGCAGTTTGGTATGATCGAAGTTGAAAATCGGTCCATCCGTTCGGAAGTTAAGGCGGTCTGAAGAATTCGATAAAGTTCCAAGGGGGCCCCCTTTGATGCATTTTTTTTTCGATTTCGGTTTTTTCGATTGGAGAAATGGATTCTATGAAAAAAACAAGCAGATTGGTATGATCGAAGTTGAAAATCGGTCCATCCGTTTGGAAGTTAAGGCGATCTGAAGAATTCGAAAAAGTTCCAAGGGGACCCCCTTTGATGCAATTTTTTTTTCGATTTCAGTTTTTTTGATTGGAGAAATGGATTCATGAAAAAAAAACAAGCAGTTTGGTATGATCGAAGTTGAAAATCGGTCCATCCGTTTGGAAGTTAAGGCGATCTGAAGAATTCGAAAAAGTTCCAAGGGGGCCCCCTTTGATGCAATTTTTTTTTCGATTTCGGTTTTTTCGATTGGAGAAATGGATTCTATGAGAAAAAAACAAGCAGATTGGTATGATCGAAGTAGAAAATCGGTCCATCCGTTTGGAAGTTAAGGCGATCTGAAGAATTCGAAAAAGTTCCAAGGGGACCCCCTTTGATGCAATTTTTTTTCGATTTCGGTTTTTTTGATTGGAGAAATGGATTCTATGAAAAAAAACAAGCAGTTTGGTATGATCGAAGTTGAAAATCGGTCCATCCGTTCGGAAGTTAAGGCGATCTGAAGAATTCGAAAAAGTTCCAAGAGGACCCCCTTTGATGCAATTTTTTTTTCGATTTCGGTTTTCCGTTCGGAAGTAAAGGCGGTCTGAAGAATTCGAAAAAGTTCCAAGGGGGCCCCCTTTGATGCATTTTTTTTTTTTCGATTTCGGTTTTTCCGATTGGAGAAATGTATTTTATGAAAAAAACAAGCAGATTGGTATGATCGAAGTTGAAAATCGGTCCATCCGTTCGAAAGTTGAGGTGATCTGAAGAATTCGAAAAAGTTCCAAGCGGGCCCCCTTTGATGCAATTTTTTTTTAGATTTCGGTTTTTTCGATTGGAGAAATGGATTCTATGAAAAAAAAACAAGCAGTTTGGTATGATCGAAGTTGAAAATCGGTCCGTCCGTTTGGAAGTTAAGGCGATCTGAAGAATTCGAAAAAGTTCCAAGGGGGCCCCCTTTGATGCGATGTTTTTTTTAGATTTCGGTTTTTTCGATTGGAGAAATGGATTCTATGAAAAAAAAACAAGCAGATTGGTATGATCGAAGTTGAAAATCGGTTCATCCGTTTGGAAGTTAAGGCGATCTGAAGAATTCGAAAAAGTTCCAAGGGGGCCCCCTTTGATGCAATTTTTTTTTTAGATTTCGGTTTTTTTGATTGGAGAAATGGATTCTATGAAAAAAAACAAGCAGATTGGTATGATCGAAGTTGAAAATCGGTCCATCCGTTTGGAAGTTAAGGCGATCTGAAGAATTCGAAAAAGTTCCAAGAAGACCCCCTTTGATGCAATTTTTTTTTCGATTTCGGTTTTTTTGATTGGAGAAATGGATTCTATGAAAAAAAAACAAGCAGTTTGGTATGATCGAAGTTGAAAATCGGTCCATCCGTTCGGAAGTTAAGGCGATCTGAAGAATTCGAAAAAGTTCCAAGAGGACCCCCTTTGATGCAAATTTTTTTTCGATTTTGGTTTTTTCTATTGAAGAAATGGATTCTATGAAAAAACAAGCAAATTGGTATGCGCGAAATTGAAAATCGGTCCATCCGTTTGGAAGTTAAGGCGATCTGAAGAATTCGAAAAAGTTCCAAGGGGACCCCCTTTGTTGCAATTTTTTTTTCGATTTCGGTTTTTTCGATTGGAGAAATGGTTTCTATGAAAAAAAAAAAAGCAGTTTGGTATGATCGAAGTTGAAAATCGGTTCATCCGTTTGGAAGTTAAGGCGATCTGAAGAATTCGAAAAAGTTCCAAGGGGGCCCCCTTTGATGCAATGTTTTTTTTAGATTTCGGTTTTTTCGATTGGAGAAATGGATTCTATGAAAAAAAAACAAGCAGATTGGTATGATCGAAGTTGAAAATCGGTTCATCCGTTTGGAAGTTAAGGCGATCTGAAGAATTCGAAAAAGTTCCAAGGTGGCCCCCTTTGATGCAATTTTTTTTTTAGATTTCGGTTTTTTCGATTGGAGAAATGGATTCTATGAAAAAAAAACAAGCAGATTGGTATGATCGAAGTTGAAAATCGGTCCATCCGTTTGGAAGTTAAGGCGATCTGAAGAATTCGAAAAAGTTCCAAGGGGACCCCCTTTGATGCAATTTTTCTTTCGATTTCGGTTTTTTCGATTATAGAAATGGATTCTATGAAAAAAAAAACAAGCAGTTTGGTATGATCGAAGTTGAAAATCGGTCCATCCGTTCGGAAGTTAAGGCGATCTGAAGAATTCGAAAAAGTTCCAAGAGGACCCCCTTTGATGCAATTTTTTTTCGATTTCGGTTTTCTCTATTGAAGAAATGGATTCTATGAAAAAACAAGCAAATTGGTATGCGCGAAATTGAAAATCGGTCCATCCGTTCGGAAGTGAAAGCGATCTGAAGAATTCGAAAAAGTTCCAAGGGGGCCCCCTTTGATGCAATTTTTTTTTTAGATTTCGGTTTTTCCGATTGGAGAAATGGATTCTATGAAAAAAAACAAGCAGATTGGTATGATCGAAGTTGAAAATCGGTCCATTCGTTTGGAAGTTAAGGCGATCTGAAGAATTCGAAAAAGTTCCAAGGGGACCCCCTTTGATGCAATTTTTTTTTCGATTTCGGTTTCTTCGATTGGAGAAATGAATTCTATAAAAAAAAACAAGCAGTTTGGTATGATCGAAGTTGAAAATCGGTCCATCCGTTTGGAAGTTAAGGCGATCTGAAGAATTCGAAAAAGTTCCAAGGGGGCCCCCTTTGATGCAATTTTTTTTTCGATTTCGGTTTCTTCGATTGGAGAAATGAATTCTATAAAAAAAAACAAGCAGTTTGGTATGATCGAAGTTGAAAATCGGTCCATCCGTTTGGAAGTTAAGGCGATCTGAAGAATTCGAAAAAGTTCCAAGGGGACCCCCTTTGATGCAATTTTTTTTTCGATTTCGGTTTTTTCGATTGGAGAAATGGATTCTATGAAAAAAAACAAGCAGTTTGGTATGATCGAAGTTGAAAATCGGTCCATCCGTTCGGAAGTTAAGGCGATCTGAAGAATTCGAAAAAGTTCCAAGAGGACCCCCTTTGATGCAAATTCTTTTTCGATTTCGGTTTTTTCTATAGAAGAAATGGATTCTATGAAAAAACAAGCAAATTGGTATGGGCGAAATTGAAAATCGGTCCATCCGTTCGGAAGTTAAGGCGGTCTGAAGAATTCGAAAGAGTCGGTCCATCCGTTTGGAAGTTAAGGCGATCTGAAGAATTCGGAAAAGTTCCAAGGGGACCCCCTTTCATGCAATTTGTTTTTCGATTTCAGTTTTTTCGATCGGAGAAATGGATTCTATGAAAAAAAACAAGCAGTTTGGTATGATCGAAGTTGAAAATCGGTCCATTTGTTTGGAAGTTAAGGCGATCTGAAGAATTCGAAAAAGTTCCAAGGGGGCCCCCTTTGATGCAATTTTTTTTTTTTAGATTTCGGTTTTTTCGATTGGAGAAATGGATTCTATGAAAAAAAAAACAAGCAGATTGGTATGATCGAAGTTGAAAATCGGTCCATCCGTTTGGAAGTTAAGGCGATCTGAAGAATTCGAAAAAGTTCCAAGGGGGCCCCCTTTGATGCATTTTTATTTTTCGATTTCGGTTTTTCCGATTGGAGAAATGTATTCGATGAAAAAAACAAGCAGATTGGTATGATCGAAGTTGAAAATCGGTCCATCCGTTCGGAAGTTAAGGTGATCTGAAGAATTCGAAAAAGTTTCAAGCGGGCCCCCTTTGATGCAATTTTTTTTTTAGATTTCGGTTTTTTCGATTGGAGAAATGGATTCTATGAAAAAAAAAAGCAGATTGGTATGATCGAAGTTGAAAATCGGTCCATCCGTTTGGAAGTTAAGGCGATCTGAAGAATTCGAAAAAGTTCCAAGGGGACCCCCTTTGATGCAATTTTTTTTTCGATTTCGGTTTTTTCGATTGGAGAAATGGATTCTATGAAAAAAAAACAAGCAGTTTGGTATGATCGAAGTTGAAAATCGGTCCATCCGTTTGGAAGTTAAGGCGATCTGAAGAATTCGAAAAAGTTCCCAGGGGACCCCCTTTGATGCAATTTTTTTTTCGATTTCGGTTTTTTCGATTGGAGAAATGGATTCTATGAAAAAAAAACAAGCAGATTGGTATGATCGAAGTTGAAAATCGTTCCATCCGTTTGGAAGTTAAGGCGATCTGAAGAATTCGAAAAAGTTCCAAAGGGGCACCCTTTGATGCAATTTTGTTTTTAGATTTCGGTTTTTTCGATTCGAGAAATGGATTCTATGAAAAAAAACAAGCAGATTGGTATGATCGAAGTTGAAAATCGGTCCATCCGTTCGGAAGTTAAGGCGATCTGAAGAATTCGAAAAAGTTCCAAGAGGACCCCCTTCGATGCAATTTTTTTTTTGATTTCGGTTTTTTCTATTGAAGAAATGGATTCTATGAAAAAACAAGCAAATTGGTATGCGCGAAATTGAAAATCGGTCCATCAGTTCGGAAGTTAAGGCTGTCTGAAGAATTCGAAAAAGTTCCAAGGGGGCCCCCTTTGATGCATTTTTTTTTTCGATTTCGGTTTTTTCGATTGGAGAAATGGATTCTATGAAAAAAACAAGCAGATTGGTATGATCGAAGTTGAAAATCGGTCAATCCGTTCGGAAGTTAAGGCGATCTGAAGTATTCGAAACAGTTCCAAGGGGGCCCCCTTTGATGCAATTTTTTTTTAGATTTCGGTTTTTTCGATTGGAGAAATGGATTCTATGAAAAAAAAAACAAGCAGTTTGGTATGATCGAAGTTGAAAATCGGTCCATCCGTTTGGAAGTTAAGGCGATCTGAAGAATTCGAAAAAGTTCCAAGGGGGCCCCCTTTGATGCAATGTTTTTTTTAGATTTCGGTTTTTTCGATTGGAGAAATGGATTCTATGAAAAAAAACAAGCAGATTGGTATGATCGAAGTTGAAAATCGGTTCATCCGTTTGGAAGTTAAGGCGATCTGAAGAATTCGAAAAAGTTCCAAAGGGGCCCCCTTTGATGCAATTTTTTTTTTAGATTTCGGTTTTTTCGATTGGAGAAATGGATTCTATGAAAAAAACAAGCAGATTGGTATGATCGAAGTTGAAAATCGGTTCATCTGTTTGGAAGTTAAGGCGATCTGAAGAATTCGAAAAAGTTTCAATGGGGCCCCCTTTGATGCAATGTTTTTTTTCAGATTTCGGTTTTTTCGATTGGAGAAATGGATTCTATAAAAAAAAAACAAGCAGATTCGTATGATCGAAGTTGAAAATCGGTCCATCCGTTCGGAAGTTAAGGCGATCTGAAGAATTCGAAAAAGTTCCAAGAGGACCCCCTTTGATGCAAATTCTTTTTCGATTTCGGTTTTTTCTATAGAAGAAATGGATTCTATGAAAAAACAAGCAAATTGGTATGGGCGAAATTGAAAATCGGTCCATCCGTTCGGAAGTTAAGGCGGTCTGAAGAATTCGAAAGAGTCGGTCCATCCGTTTGGAAGTTAAGGCGATCTGAAGAATTCGGAAAAGTTCCAAGGGGACCCCCTTTCATGCAATTTGTTTTTCGATTTCAGTTTTTTCGATCGGAGAAATGGATTCTATGAAAAAAAACAAGCAGTTTGGTATGATCGAAGTTGAAAATCGGTCCATCCGTTTGGAAGTTAAGGCGATCTGAAGAATTCGAAAAAGTTCCAAGGGGGCCCCCTTTGATGCAATTTTTTTTTTAGATTTCGGTTTTTTCGATTGGAGAAATGGATTCTATGAAAAAAAAACAAGCAGATTGGTATGATCGAAGTTGAAAATCGGTCCATCCGTTTGGAAGTTAAGGCGATCTGAAGAATTCGAAAAATTTCCAAGGGGGCCCCCTTTGATGCAATGTTTTTTTTAGATTTCGGTTTTTTCGATTGGAGAAATGGATTCTATGAAAAAAAACAAGCAGATTGGTATGATCGAAGTTGAAAATCGGTTCATCCGTTTGGAAGTTAAGGCGATCTGAAGAATTCGAAAAAGTTCCAAAGGGGCCCCCTTTGATGCAATTTTTTTTTTAGATTTCGGTTTTTTCGATTGGAGAAATGGATTCTATGAAAAAAAACAAGCAGATTGGTATGATCGAAGTTGAAAATCGGTCCATCCGTTTGGAAGTTAAGGCGATCTGAAGAATTCGAAAAAGTTCCAAGGGGACCCCCTTTGATGCAATGTTTTTTTTAGATTTCGGTTTTTTCGATTGGAGAAATGGATTTTATGAAAAAACAAGCAAATTGGTATGCGCGAAATTGAAAATCGGTCCATCAGTTCGGAAGTTAAGGCGGTCTGAAGAATTCGAAAAAGTTCCAAGGGGGCCCCCTTTGATGCAATGTTTTTTTTAGATTTCGGTTTTTTCGATTGGAGAAATGGATTTTATGAAAAAACAAGCAAATTGGTATGCGCGAAATTGAAAATCGGTCCATCAGTTCGGAAGTTAAGGCGGTCTGAAGAATTCGAAAAAGTTCCAAGGGGGCCCCCTTTGATGCAATTTTTTTTTCGATTTCGGTTTTTTCGATTGGAGAAATGGATTCTATGAAAAAAACAAGCAGATTGGTATGATCGAAGTTGAAAATCGGTTCATCTGTTTGGAAGTTAAGGCGATCTGAAGAATTCGAAAAAGTTTCAATGGGGCCCCCTTTGATGCAATGTTTTTTTTCAGATTTCGGTTTTTTCGATTGGAGAAATGGATTCTATAAAAAAAAAACAAGCAGATTCGTATGATCGAAGTTGAAAATCGGTCCATCCGTTTGGAAGTTAAGGCGATCTGAAGAATTCGAAAAAGTTCCAAGGGGACCCCCTTTGATGCAATTTTTTTTTCGATTTCGGTTTTTTCGATTGGAGAAATGGATTCTATGAAAAAAAACAAGCAGTTTGGTATGATCGAAGTTGAAAATCGGTCCATCCGTTCGGAAGTTAAGGCGATCTGAAGAATTCGAAAAAGTTCCAAGAGGACCCCCTTTGATGCAAATTCTTTTTCGATTTCGGTTTTTTCTATAGAAGAAATGGATTCTATGAAAAAACAAGCAAATTGGTATGGGCGAAATTGAAAATCGGTCCATCCGTTCGGAAGTTAAGGCGGTCTGAAGAATTCGAAAGAGTCGGTCCATCCGTTTGGAAGTTAAGGCGATCTGAAGAATTCGGAAAAGTTCCAAGGGGACCCCCTTTCATGCAATTTGTTTTTCGATTTCAGTTTTTTCGATCGGAGAAATGGATTCTATGAAAAAAAACAAGCAGTTTGGTATGATCGAAGTTGAAAATCGGTCCATCCGTTTGGAAGTTAAGGCGATCTGAAGAATTCGAAAAAGTTCCAAGGGGGCCCCCTTTGATGCAATTTTTTTTTTAGATTTCGGTTTTTTCGATTGGAGAAATGGATTCTATGAAAAAAAAACAAGCAGATTGGTATGATCGAAGTTGAAAATCGGTCCATCCGTTTGGAAGTTAAGGCGATCTGAAGAATTCGAAAAAGTTCCAAGGGGGCCCCCTTTGATGCAATGTTTTTTTTAGATTTCGGTTTTTTCGATTGGAGAAATGGATTCTATGAAAAAAAACAAGCAGATTGGTATGATCGAAGTTGAAAATCGGTTCATCCGTTTGGAAGTTAAGGCGATCTGAAGAATTCGAAAAAGTTCCAAAGGGGCCCCCTTTGATGCAATTTTTTTTTTAGATTTCGGTTTTTTCGATTGGAGAAATGGATTCTATGAAAAAAAACAAGCAGATTGGTATGATCGAAGTTGAAAATCGGTCCATCCGTTTGGAAGTTAAGGCGATCTGAAGAATTCGAAAAAGTTCCAAGGGGACCCCCTTTGATGCAATTTTTTTTTCGATTTCGGTTTTTTCGATTGGAGAAATGGATTTTATGAAAAAACAAGCAAATTGGTATGCGCGAAATTGAAAATCGGTCCATCAGTTCGGAAGTTAAGGCGGTCTGAAGAATTCGAAAAAGTTCCAAGGGGGCCCCCTTTGATGCAATTTTTTTTTCGATTTCGGTTTTTTCGATTGGAGAAATGGATTCTATAAAAAAAACAAGCAGATTGGTATGATCGAAGTTGAAAATCGGTTCATCTGTTTGGAAGTTAAGGCGATCTGAAGAATTCGAAAAAGTTTCAATGGGGCCCCCTTTGATGCAATGTTTTTTTTCAGATTTCGGTTTTTTCGATTGGAGAAATGGATTCTATAAAAAAAAAACAAGCAGATTCGTATGATCGAAGTTGAAAATCGGTCCATCCGTTTGGAAGTTAAGGCGATCTGAAGAATTCGAAAAAGTTCCAAGGGGACCCCCTTTGATGCAATTTTTTTTTCGATTTCGGTTTTTTCGATTGGAGAAATGGATTCTATGAAAAAAAACAAGCAGTTTGGTATGATCGAAGTTGAAAATCGGTCCATCCGTTCGGAAGTTAAGGCGATCTGAAGAATTCGAAAAAGTTCCAAGAGGACCCCCTTTGATGCAAATTCTTTTTCGATTTCGGTTTTTTCTATAGAAGAAATGGATTCTATGAAAAAACAAGCAAATTGGTATGGGCGAAATTGAAAATCGGTCCATCCGTTCGGGAGTTAAGGCGGTCTGAAGAATTCGAAAGAGTCGGTCCATCCGTTTGGAAGTTAAGGCGATCTGAAGAATTCGGAAAAGTTCCAAGGGGACCCCCTTTCATGCAATTTGTTTTTCGATTTCAGTTTTTTCGATCGGAGAAATGGATTCTATGAAAAAAAACAAGCAGTTTGGTATGATCGAAGTTGAAAATCGGTCCATCCGTTTGGAAGTTAAGGCGATCTGAAGAATTCGAAAAAGTTCCAAGGGGGCCCCCTTTGATGCAATTTTTTTTTTAGATTTCGGTTTTTTCGATTGGAGAAATGGATTCTATGAAAAAAAAACAAGCAGATTGGTATGATCGAAGTTGAAAATCGGTCCATCCGTTTGGAAGTTAAGGCGATCTGAAGAATTCGAAAAAGTTCCAAGGGGGCCCCCTTTGATGCATTTTTTTTTTCGATTTCGGTTTTTCCGATTGGAGAAATGTATTCGATGAAAAAAACAAGCAGATTGGTATGATCGAAGTTGAAAATCGGTCCATCCGTTCGGAAGTTAAGGTGATCTGAAGAATTCGAAAAAGTTCCAAGCGGGCCCCCTTTGATGCAATTTTTTTTTTAGATTTCGGTTTTTTCGATTGGAGAAATGGATTCTATGAAAAAAAAAAGCAGATTGGTATGATCGAAGTTGAAAATCGGTCCATCCGTTTGGAAGTTAAGGCGATCTGAAGAATTCGAAAAAGTTCCAAGGGGACCCCCTTTGATGCAATTTTTTTTTCGATTTCGGTTTTTTCGATTGGAGAAATGGATTCTATGAAAAAAAAACAAGCAGTTTGGTATGATCGAAGTTGAAAATCGGTCCATCCGTTTGGAAGTTAAGGCGATCTGAAGAATTCGAAAAAGTTCCCAGGGGACCCCCTTTGATGCAATTTTTTTTTCGATTTCGGTTTTTTCGATTGGAGAAATGGATTCTATGAAAAAAAAACAAGCAGATTGGTATGATCGAAGTTGAAAATCGTTCCATCCGTTTGGAAGTTAAGGCGATCTGAAGAATTCGAGAAAGTTCCAAGGGGGCCCCCTTTGATGCAATTTTTTTTTTCAGATTTCGGTTTTTTCGATTCGAGAAATGGATTCTATGAAAAAAAACAAGCAGATTGGTATGATCGAAGTTGAAAATCGGTCCATCCGTTTGGAAGTTAAGGCGATCTGAAGAATTCGAAAAAGTTCCAAGAAGGCCCCCTTTGATGCAATGTTTTTTTCAGATTTCGGTTTTTTCGATTGGAGAAATGGATTCTATGAAAAAAAACAAGCAGATTGGTATAATCGAAGTTGAAAATCGGTTCATCCGTTTGGAAGTTAAGGCGATCTGAAGAATTCGAAAAAGTTCCAAAGGGGCCCCCTTTGATGCAATTTTTTTTTTAGATTTCGGTTTTTTCGATTGGAGAAATGGATTCTATGAAAAAAACAAGCAGATTGGTATGATCGAAGTTGAAAATCGGTCCATCCGTTTGGAAGTTAAGGCGATCTGAAGAATTCGAAAAAGTTCCAAGGGGACCCCCTTTGATGCAATTTTTTTTTCGATTTCGGTTTTTTCGATTGGAGAAATGGATTCTATGAAAAAACAAGCAAATTGGTATGCGCGAAATTGAAAATCGGTCCATCAGTTCGGAAGTTAAGGCGGTCTGAAGAATTCGAAAAAGTTCCAAGGGGGCCCCCTTTGATGCAATTTTTTTTTCGATTTCGGTTTTTTCGATTGGAGAAATGGATTCTATGAAAAAAACAAGCAGATTGGTATGATCGAAGTTGAAAATCGGTTCATCTGTTTGGAAGTTAAGGCGATCTGAAGAATTCGAAAAAGTTTCAATGGGGCCCCCTTTGATGCAATGTTTTTTTTAGATTTCGGTTTTTTCGATTGGAGAAATGGATTCTATGAAAAAAAACAAGCAGATTGGTATGATAAGTTGAAAATCGGTTCATCCGTTTGGAAGTTAAGGCGATCTGAAGAATTCGAAAAAGTTCCAAGGGGGCCCCCTTTGATGCAATTTTTTTTTTAGATTTCGGTTTTTTCGATTGGAGAAATGGATTCTATGAAAAAAAACAAGCAGATTGGTATGATCGAAGTTGAAAATCGGTCCATCCGTTTGGAAGTTAAGGCGATCTGAAGAATTCGAAAAAGTTCCAAGGGGACCCCCTTTGATGCAATTTTTTTTTTCGATTTCGGTTTTTTCGATTGGAGAAATGGATTCTATGAAAAAAAACAAGCAGTTTGGTATGATCAAAGTTGAAAATCGGTCCATCCGTTCGGAAGTTAAGGCGATCTGAAGAATTCGAAAAAGTTCCAAGAGGACCCCCTTTGATGCAATTTTTTTTTCGATTTCGGTTTTTCCGATTGGAGAAATGTATTCTATGAAAAAAAAAAGCAGATTGGTATGATCGAAGTTGAAAATCGGTTCATCCGTTTGGAAGTTAAGGCGATCTGAAGAATTCGAAAAAGTTCCAAGGGGGCACCCTTTGATGCAATTTTTTTTTCAGATTTCGGTTTTTTCGATTGGAGAAATGGATTCTATGAAAAAAAACAAGCAGATTGGTATGATCGAAGTTGAAAATCGGTCCATCCGTTTGGAAGTTAAGGCGATCTGAAGAATTCGAAACAGTTCCAAGGGGACCCCCTTTGATGCAATTTTTTTTTCGATTTCGGTTTTTTCGATTGGAGAAATGGATTCTATGAAAAAAACAAGCAGATTGGTATGATCGAAGTTGAAAATCGGTTCATCCGTTTGGAAGTTAAGGCGATCTGAAGAATTCGAAAAAGTTCCAAGGGCGCCCCCTTTGATGCAATTTTTTTTTAGATTTCGGTTTTTTCGATTGGAGAAATGGATTCTATGAAAAAAAACAAGCAGATTGGTATGATCGAAGTTGAAAATCGGTCCATCCGTTTGGAAGTTAAGGCGATCTGAAGAATTCGAAAAAGTTCCCAAGGGACCCCCTTTGATGCAATTTTTTTTTTCGATTTCGGTTTTTTTCGATTGGAGAAATGGATTCTATGAAAAAAAACAAGCAGATTGGTATGATCGAAGTTGAAAATCGGTTCATCCGTTTGGAAGTTAAGGCGATCTGAAGAATTCGAAAAAGTTCCAAGGGGGCCTTCTTTGATGCAATTTTTTTTTAGATTTCGGTTTTTTCGATTGAAGAAATGGATTCTATGAAAAAAACAAGCAGATTGGTATGATCGAAGTTGAAAATCGGTCCATCCGTTTGGAAGTTGAGGCGATCTGAAGAATTCGAAAAAGTTCCAAGGGGACCCCCTTTGATGCAATTTTTTTTTCGATTTCTGTTTTTTCGATTGGAGAAATGGATTCTATGAAAAAAACAAGCAGATTGGTATGATCGAAGTTGAAAATCGGTTCATCCGTTTGGAAGTTAAGGCGATCTGAAGAATTCGAAAAAGTTCCAAGGGCGCCCCCTTTGATGCAATTTTTTTTTTGCTGTTTTTTCGATTGGAGAAATGGATTCTATGAAAAAAAACAAGCAGATTGGTATGATCGAAGTTGAAAATCGGTCCATCCGTTTGGAAGTTAAGGCGATCTGAAGAATTCGAAAAAGTTCCCAGGGGACCCCCTTTGATGCAATTTTTTTTTCGATTTCAGTTTTTTCGATTGGAGAAATGGATTCTATGAAAAAAAAAAACAAGCAGATTGGTATGATCGAAGTTGAAGATCGGTTCATCCGTTTGGAAGTTAAGGCGATCTGAAGAATTCGAAAAAGTTCCAAGGGGGCCCCCTTTGATGCAATTTTTTTTAGATTTCGGTTTTTTCGATTGGAGAAATGGATTCTATGAAAAAACAAGCAGATTGGTATGATCGAAGTTGAAAATCGGTCCATCCGTTTGGAAGTTAAGGCGATCTGAAGAATTCGAAAAAGTTCCAAGGGGACCCCCTTTGATGCATTTTTTTTTTTCGATTTCGGTTTTTTCGATTGGAGAAATGGATTCTATGAAAAAAAAAAACAAGCAGTTTGGTATGATCAAAGTTGAAAATCGGTCCATCCGTTCGGCAGTTAAGGCGATCTGAAGAATTCGAAAAAGTTCCAAGAGGACCCCCTTTGATGCAATTTTTTTTTCGATTTCGGTTTTTCCGATTGGAGAAATGTATTCTATGAAAAAAAAAGCAGATTGGTATGATCGAAGTTGAAAATCGGTTCATCCGTTTGGAAGTTAAGGCGATCTGAAGAATTCGAAAAAGTTCCAAGGGGGCCCCCTTTAATGCAATTTTTTTTTAGATTTCGGTTTTTTCGATTGGAGAAATGGATTCTATGAAAAAAAACAAGCAGATTGGTATGATCGAAGTTGAAAATCGGTCCATCCGTTTGGAAGTTAAGGCGATCTGAAGAATTCGAAAAAAATCCAAGGGGACCCCCTTTGATGCAATTTTTTTTTCGATTTCGGTTTTTTCGATTGGAGAAATGGATTCTATGAAAAAACAAGCAAATTGGTGTGCGCGAAATTGAAAATCGGTCCATCAGTTCGGAAGTTAAGGCGGTCTGAAGAATTCGAAAAAGTTCCAAGGGGGCCCCCTTTGATGCAAGTTTTTTTTCGATTTCGGTTTTTTCGATTGGAGAAATGGATTCTATGGAAAAAAACAAGCAGATTGGTATGATCGAAGTTGAAAATCGGTCCATCCGTTTGGAAGTTAAGGCGATCTGAAGAATTCGAAAAAGTTCCAAGGGGACCCCCTTTGATGCAACTTTTTTTTTCGATTTCGGTTTTTTCGATTGGAGAAATGGATTCTATGAAAAAAAACAAGCAGTTTGGTATGATCAAAGTTGAAAATCGGTCCATCCGTTTGGAAGTTAAGGCGATCTGAAGAATTCGAAAAAGTTCCAAGGGGGCACCCTTTGATGCAATTTTT
This sequence comes from Chrysomela aeneicollis, assembly GCA_029955515.1. Taxonomy (NCBI): domain Eukaryota; kingdom Metazoa; phylum Arthropoda; class Insecta; order Coleoptera; family Chrysomelidae; genus Chrysomela; species Chrysomela aeneicollis. The sequence continues at coordinate 3,705,215 of JARUHQ010000005.1, read as the reverse complement.
TTTTCAGATTTCGGTTTTTTCGATTGGAGAAATGGATTCTATGAAAAAAAACAAGCAGATTGGTATGCGCGAAATTGAAAATCGGTCCATCAGTTCGGAAGTTAAGGCGGTCTGAAGAATTCGAAAAAGTTCCAAGGGGGCCCCCTTTGATGCAATTTTTTTTTCGATTTCGGTTTTTTCGATTGGAGAAATGGATTCTATGAAAAAAACAAGCAGATTGGTATGATCGAAGTTGAAAATCGGTTCATCCGTTTGGAAGTTAAGGCGATCTGAAGAATTCGAAAAAGTTCCAAGGGCGCCCCCTTTGATGCAATTTTTTTTTAGATTTCGGTTTTTTCGATTGGAGAAATGGATTCTATGAAAAAAAACAAGCAGATTGGTATGATCGAAGTTGAAAATCGGTCCATCCGTTTGGAAGTTAAGGCGATCTGAAGAATTCGAAAAAGTTCTCAAGGGACCCCCTTTGATGCAATTTTTTTTTTCGATTTCGGTTTTTTTCGATTGGAGAAATGGATTCTATGAAAAAAAACAAGCAGATTGGTATGATCGAAGTTGAAAATCGGTTCATCCGTTTGGAAGTTAAGGCGATCTGAAGAATTCGAAAAAGTTCCAAGGGGGCCTTCTTTGATGCAATTTTTTTTTAGATTTCGGTTTTTTCGATTGAAGAAATGGATTCTATGAAAAAAACAAGCAGATTGGTATGATCGAAGTTGAAAATCGGTCCATCCGTTTGGAAGTTGAGGCGATCTGAAGAATTCGAAAAAGTTCCAAGGGGACCCCCTTTGATGCAATTTTTTTTTCGATTTCGGTTTTTTCGATTGGAGAAATGGATTCTATGAAAAAAACAAGCAGATTGGTATGATCGAAGTTGAAAATCGGTTCATCCGTTTGGAAGTTAAGGCGATCTGAAGAATTCGAAAAAGTTCCAAGGGCGCCCCCTTTGATGCAATTTTTTTTTTGCTGTTTTTTCGATTGGAGAAATGGATTCTATGAAAAAAAACAAGCAGATTGGTATGATCGAAGTTGAAAATCGGTCCATCCGTTTGGAAGTTAAGGCGATCTGAAGAATTCGAAAAAGTTCCCAGGGGACCCCCTTTGATGCAATTTTTTTTTCGATTTCAGTTTTTTCGATTGGAGAAATGGATTCTATGAAAAAAAAAAAACAAGCAGATTGGTATGATCGAAGTTGAAGATCGGTTCATCCGTTTGGAAGTTAAGGCGATCTGAAGAATTCGAAAAAGTTCCAAGGGGGCCCCCTTTGATGCAATTTTTTTTAGATTTCGGTTTTTTCGATTGGAGAAATGGATTCTATGAAAAAACAAGCAGATTGGTATGATCGAAGTTGAAAATCGGTCCATCCGTTTGGAAGTTAAGGCGATCTGAAGAATTCGAAAAAGTTCCAAGGGGACCCCCTTTGATGCATTTTTTTTTTCGATTTCGGTTTTTTCGATTGGAGAAATGGATTCTATGAAAAAAAAAACAAGCAGTTTGGTATGATCAAAGTTGAAAATCGGTCCATCCGTTCGGCAGTTAAGGCGATCTGAAGAATTCGAAAAAGTTCCAAGAGGACCCCCTTTGATGCAATTTTTTTTTCGATTTCGGTTTTTCCGATTGGAGAAATGTATTCTATGAAAAAAAAAGCAGATTGGTATGATCGAAGTTGAAAATCGGTTCATCCGTTTGGAAGTTAAGGCGATCTGAAGAATTCGAAAAAGTTCCAAGGGGGCCCCCTTTAATGCAATTTTTTTTTAGATTTCGGTTTTTTCGATTGGAGAAATGGATTCTATGAAAAAAAACAAGCAGATTGGTATGATCGAAGTTGAAAATCGGTCCATCCGTTTGGAAGTTAAGGCGATCTGAAGAATTCGAAAAAAATCCAAGGGGACCCCCTTTGATGCAATTTTTTTTTCGATTTCGGTTTTTTCGATTGGAGAAATGGATTCTATGAAAAAACAAGCAAATTGGTGTGCGCGAAATTGAAAATCGGTCCATCAGTTCGGAAGTTAAGGCGGTCTGAAGAATTCGAAAAAGTTCCAAGGGGGCCCCCTTTGTTGCAAGTTTTTTTTCGATTTCGGTTTTTTCGATTGGAGAAATGGATTCTATGGAAAAAAACAAGCAGATTGGTATGATCGAAGTTGAAAATCGGTTCATCCGTTTGGAAGTTAAGGCGATCTGAAGAATTCGAAAAAATTCCAAGGGGGCCCCTTTGATGCAATTTTTTTTTAGGTTTCGGTTTTTCGATTGGAGAAATGGATTCTATGAAAAAAAAACAAGCAGATTGGTATGATCGAAGTTGAAAATCGGTCCATCCGTTTGGAAGTTAAGGCGATCTGAAGAATTCGAAAAAGTTCCCAGGGGACCCCCTTTGATGCAATTTTTTTTTCGATTTCGGTTTTTTCGATTGGAGAAATGGATTCTATGAAAAAAAAACAAGCAGATTGGTATGATCGAAGTTGAAAATCGGTTCATCCGTTTGGAAGTTAAGGCGATCTGAAGAATTCGAAAAAGTTCCAAGGGGGCCACCTTTGATGCAATTTTTTTTTCAGATTTCGGTTTTTTCGATTGAAGAAATGGATTCTATGAAAAAAAACAAGCAGATTGGTATGATCGAAGTTGAAAATCGGTCCATCCGTTCGGAAGTCAAGGCGATCTGAAGAATTCGAAAAAGTTCCAAGAGGACCCCCTTCGATGCATTTTTTTTTTCGATTTCGGATTTTTCTATTGAAGAAATGGATTCTATGAAAAAACAAGCAAATTGGTATGCGCGAAATTGAAAATCGGTCCATCAGTTCGGAAGTTAAGGCGGTCTGAAGAATTCGGAAAAGTTCCAAGGGGGCCCCCTTTGATGCATTTTTTTTTTCGATTTCGGTTTTTTCGATTGGAGAAATGGATTCTATGAAAAAAACAAGCAGATTGGTATGATCGAAGTTGAAAATCGGTCAATCCGTTCGGAAGTTAAGGCGATCTGAAGAATTCGAAAAAGTTCCAAGGGGGCCCCTTTTGAAGCAATTTTTTTTTAGATTTCAGTTTTTTCGATTGGAGAAATGGATTCTATGAGAAAAAAACAAGCAGATTGGTATGATCGAAGTTGAAAATCGGTCCATCCGTTTGGAAGTTAAGGCGATCTGAAGAATTCGAAAAAGTTCCTAGGGGACCCCCTTTGATGCAATTTTTTTTTTCGATTTCGGTTTTTTCGATTGGAGAAATGGATTCTATGAAAATAAACAAGCAGTTTGGTATGATCGAAGTTGAAAATCGGTCCATCCGTTTGGAAGTTAAGGCGATCTGAAGAATTCGAAAAAGTTCCAAGGGGGCCCCCTTTGATGCAATGTTTTTTTTAGATTTCGGTTTTTTCGATTGGAGAAATGGATTCTATGAAAAAAAAAAACAAGCAGATTGGTATGATCGAAGTTGAAAATCGGTCCATCCGTTTGGAAGTTGAGGCGATCTGAAGAATTCGAAAAAGTTCCAAGGGGGCCCCCTTTGATGCAATTTTTTATTCGATTTCGGTTTTTTCGATTGGAGAAATGGATTCTATGAAAAAAAACAAGCAGATTGGTATGATCGAAGTTGAAAATCGGTCCATCCGTTTGGAAGTTAAGGCGATCTGAAGATTTCGAAAAAGTTCCAAGGGGACCCCCTTTGATGCAATTTTTTTTTCGATTTCGGTTTTTTCGATTGGAGAAATGAATTCTATGAAAAAAAACAAGCAGATTGGTATGATCGAAGTTGAAAATCGGTCCATCCGTTTGGAAGTTAAGGCGATCTGAAGAATTCGAAAAAGTTCCAAGGGGACCCCCTTTGATGCAATTTTTTTTTCGATTTCGGTTTTTTCGATTGGAGAAATGGATTCTATGAAAAAACAAGCAAATTGGTATGCGCGAAATTGAAAATCGGTCCATCCGTTTGGAAGTTAGGGCGATCTGAAGAATTCGAAAAAGTTCCAAGGGGACCCCCTTTGATGCAATTTTTTTTCGATTTCGGTTTTTTCGATTGGAGAAATGGATTCTATGAAAAAAAACAAGCAGTTTGGTATGATCGAAGTTGAAAATCGGTCCATCCGTTTGGAAGTTAAGGCGATCTGAAGAATTCGAAAAAGTTCCAAAGGGGCCCCCTTTGATGCAATGTTTTTTTTAGATTTCGGTTTTTTCGATTGGAGAAATGGATTCTATGAAAAAAAACAAGCAGATTGGTATGATCGAAGTTGAAAATCGGTTCATCCGTTTGGAAGTTAAGGCGATCTGAAGAATTCGAAAAAGTTCCAAGGGGGCCCCTTTTGATGCAATTTTTGTTTCGATTTCGGTTTTTTCGATTGGAGAAATGGATTCTATGGAAAAAAACAAGCAGATTGGTATGATCGAAGTTGAAAATCGGTCCATCCGTTTGGAAGTTAAGGCGATCTGAAGAATTCGAAAAAGTTCCAAGGGGACCCCCTTTGATGCAATTTTTTTTTCGATTTCGGTTTTTTCGATTGGAGATATGGATTCTATGAAAAAACAAGCAAATTGGTATGCGCGAAATTGAAAATCGGTCCATCAGTTCGGAAGTTAAGGCGGTCTGAAGAATTCGAAAAAGTTCCCAGGGGGCCCCCTTTGATGCAATTTTTTTTTCGATTTCGGTTTTTTTGATTAGAGAAATGGATTCTATGAAAAAAACAAGCAGATTGTGTTAGGTTTCAATTCTACTGGGACTTTTGTAGGGAACTAATGTTCCTCCCTTTCGATATTATTCATGTATTTAATTGCACAGATATTAGCTCAAAATCTGACGGAAAAGGAACTAACAAGAAAGTATTTAACGTGCACCAAAATTGCCCAGTTACATAAGGAGGTATTAGCACACGGCCTGACTATCGTGGGTTCTCTGTATAATAGCCCTTGGGTTCCTCTAATAAAAGCCAACAATATCTCAAAGCCTGGACATTTAATCACTTAGAATAAAAATTTAATCAATGAAGTTATACCATCAAGTATACCCCTAATACCCAAATGATATTTTAACCAATAAAGACAAGGTAACATGAACTGAAAAGGGCGCAAGGGAGATCTCTCTTGGGTCTTACACAATAGAATTATTCATGGAGCATTTGCCATAAGGGTACATTCCTCAAAGTGAAATACCAATGAAAAAAAAATATATATGATGGGTCATAGGGTAAATCAATTGGAAATATGGTGACCACTTAGCTGGCTCCTCTAAACCACTAATCTTGGCGTGGGTGATGGATAGTAAGGTCCTGGTCCTGAGCAGGCTCCTGTCAATCCAGAACAGCCTGACACCTGGCAGCAGGTCGCTCGGGTAATGGACGTGAACCGGGCATGATGGGGCCTCTTCACTTGGAAAACTGCACACAGGTGTAGCAAGACTACCCCAAGAAGCCCTATAGGGGGCCAGCAGGACTCCATAGAGGGGAACGAGATCCTCGGTGGAAGGTGAATCCCTAAGTTAAAAGCCCTACCAATGGAATTACCATGATGAAATCCAATAACTCTAGTAAGGGTGTTACTTACGTTGATGATGAGTGGCTTTGAAGAAGCTGTCTGAAGAGTGTTCAGACAGAAAGGCTACCAAAATGGCTGGTCTGCCGGTCGAGTCCGCACAAGGCGTAGGTGTGAAAATACATCAAAATATCAGCTGGATATTTATCGCCGAATCTCCCAACAACTCTTCACACCTTGACTTTCTCTCACGAGAATTTAATCCCACAAATAAGGGCAATTTCTTTAAAAGAATTGATCACAATCCGGAGAAAACAAGCAGCCAAACCAATCTTTTTTTTGACGGTAGCAACTAGTGGCAGCACCTGTTAGTCGCTCCAATTGAAAGCATCGAGACTTTTCTAGAAAATGCCAAAAGACATAGACGTACCTACCAAATCTTAAATCAAACAAATTGACGAATAGTTTCGTTCCAAATCGAATCTCACTATATACCCTTGAATCTCATCATAATGCTCCCAAAATTGCATTTCAATAACTTTCAAAACATTCCTATGCAAAAAAAAATAATAATTTATTTTATTGAACCCCTTGCAACGCTACTGACGTCAGTAGGTCCAGCCAGCGGTCGATGAGGTCACGGTTAGTATTCTCAGTGGTCAGTGGCCAACTTCAAGTGTCTGCTCCAATGTCCCTTCGGCCTAATGCCTAACGTGCCAAAAATTTGCTGTCATACGTCGAGCCTTTTGTCGAACATCATAACCTGGAATTTCAGCGAACCAAAACAATAACAATTTGTTACAACTACTTGATCGATTAGTTGACCTGCGACTTCGAGATAAAAGGAAACGACTTAAAATATGGTAAGTATACCCTTCCCCGTAGGGTTTGTTCATCTTTAAGATGTCTACTTTATTTTTAGGTTCGATTCAGAATGTCAACATTGGGGAAATTGATCGAGGAAAACGAGGATTTTATAGTGTTAGTGAGCTTCCACTGACATGCATTTTGATCGTCTCTAGTTCAAAACCACAAGATAGTTGACCGAAGTATGGAGAATGGAATAAAAATTAACCGAGTAGTACCTTTCGTCGTTATAGTGTGTGTGTTGCAATGTGATACTGTTATGTTTTGCGCTGAAGCTGTATGAGGAAATGTTAAATAAATTGTGAGTAACCCTTTTGAATGTTGTTTGTTACTTTTAATATAGAAAACCTACGATTTGACCTACAAAACTTTTATTCATTATGTGGCCGTAACAACTCCCCCTTAACCCCCGAGAGAATTACTCCGTAATTCTCGATAAAGAAAATAATTCCATTCCGAAGAACATTTATGCCTAAACTAATTTACCTATGATTATGCGCGGTACTGCGTGAATATTACTCCGCCCTCAGGCGATATCAAAAACCGTAACGCAATGGGAAAGACATACTCATCAATAGCAATGATCTTAATCCAGAAAAATGCACTTCCCAAAATAAATTACGGATAACGTATCGAATTCACATAGTCTAACGCTAAGGACAATACACATTTTTTTTTTTTTTTTGACAATTTTTCCCAACCAACTTGAATCATCACACAGTTTCCAATCAGAAGTGAACGGTCAATTCATCAAAATTCTCAATCCGTTTCCGATCCGGATTCAGAATCTGGAGGTTTCGCCTTAAGGTCCTTGATATGCCATATTCCTTTTGAACGATTTTGCTCGTCGGCGAGCTCATAGGTAGTAGGAGACAACTTAGTTTTGACGACAAATGGTCCTACGAACCTGCCAGCCAGTTTTGCCGTGAAATGGTTGGCTGCGTCCGAAAGCACGTGGTTCTTTCGGTAAACTTGGTCACCTTCTGCATAAGTATCGTGTCGACGTCTCAGATTGTAACTAGCCTTTGAAACAGCATGAGCCTTACGTATTCGCTCCTGCACCTCTTTGTAAACCTTTTGGATTTGCTCTGATCGTGCAACAAGGTCTTGGGGAGAAAAACTGACAAAATCGGGTGAACTGTGTAAGTCTCCTGCGCCCACGTAATCCCTCGAGAAATTGATGAAGTATGGGGAAAGTCCGGTGACTTCATGCACTGACGAGCGGATGGCGCAACCAACTTTCGGGAGGAGACGGTCCCAATTCTTATGGTTATCCTCGATGTAACAACTGAGCATGGTTTTTAATACGCCGTTCACGCGTTCCACGGGATTCGCCTGAGGGTGGTAGGCCGGGCTGAACCTTATTTCGACAGCATACGAGCGACACAAGGCAGTGAATTGATGACTTCGGAACTGGACTCCATTGTCACAAAGGACGAATTGGGGACAACCGAATACCAAAAAGATTTGTTCTTCAATCACCCTGCTCACAGCGGCAGCAGTGGCTGAACGAAGAGGGTAAAACAGCGAGAACTTACTGAATGTGTCAAGTACGACCAGAACGAATCGATAACCTTGCGAAGATCGCGGTAAAGGTCCAAACAGATCAATGCTGATTGTGGCCCAAGGCCTAACTACTTCCGGGGGTTTACCTAACTTTCCTGCCAGAGGCCGCAAAACTGGTTTGTTCGCAAGGCATGTGTGGCAACGCCGTATGTAACGGGCCACGTCAGCCCTCATTTTTGGCCAAAAATATCTACTCTTCAAACGTTCGTAGGTCTTGAAGACACCGCCGTGTCCCGCTGTAATGTCATCATGATGTTTCATTAGGATTTCGCGACGTTGGTACTTTGGCACCACAATCTTCCAAGACTCTGATTCGTCACGTAGATTGGGATAAGAACACTGGACGTATTTATAAAGGACTCTTCCATCATAGCGCCACTGAGGAAACTGAAGAGGGTTGACTTTAATTTTTTTAATGAGGGACTGATACCATTTGTCTAACGGATGAGTATTACATTGCTCAGGGTCCGGATGTTCCACGACCAACAATTCGGGGACTGATCTGCTGAGCATATCAGGTACAACGAGATGACGAGCTTTGCGGTGAATCACCTCGAAATTGAACTGTTGCAGCCTCAACACCCAACGGGCTAAACGACCCGTAGGTTCCTTTAAGTTGTGAAGCCACACCAGACTGTGGTGGTCGGTGATTACCTTAAACGAGTAACCTTCCAGATATGCCCTCAATTTTTCGCAAGCATATATGACTGCAAGAAGTTCGCGCTCAGTCGTTGAATAGTTTTTCTCGGTCTTCGAAAGGGAACGTGATATGTAGCAGATAACGTGTTCTCCGTCGTTATACTCCTGGGACAGAACAGCGCCAATGCCGTAAGCTGAAGCGTCAGTTTGAACGATAAAAGGCTTGGTGAAGTCGGGACAAACTAGCACTGGAGCGGAAGCCAAATAATTTTTTATGGACTGAAAAGCCTTGTCACAATCCTCGGTCCAATGCCATTTTTTATGTTTACACAATAATGCGGTAAGTGGTGCGATGATGGTTGAAAAATTTGGCAAAAAGCGACGATACCATGATGCCATTCCGATAACTCGTCGGACTTCAGTAGTGTTGACAGGTGGTTTAATATTCAATATGGCACTAACCTTCTCGGGGTCGACGTGTAGACCATACTTATCGACCACGTAGCCCAGATACTTTAACTCACTTCGGCAAAATTTACATTTGTCGGGTGATAGAGTTAGACCTGCGGATAATAATCTCTTGAAAATATTTTCCAGAACTTCAACATGCTTGTCGAAAGTTTCCGTAACAACAATAATATCGTCCAAATAAACAAATGAATTTGGCTCCATTTCCGCACCAAGCAAACGATCGACTAAGCGTTGCCACGTTGCCGGCGCATTGGTCAGACCAAAGGGCATCTTTTTAAATTGATAGAGTCCGCGTCCGGGGACTGTGAATGCCGTTTTATCACGCGACTCCGGGGAAACAGGAACTTGCCAATAAGCGGAGCGGATGTCCAGAGAGCTCAGATACTTGGCGTTACGCAATTTGTCGAGAATGGTTGCTATGAAGGGAATAGGGTACGCGTCCTTCTTGGTCACCCGATTGAGGGCACGGTAGTCTATGCAGAAACGCCATTTATCGTTCCCCTTAGGAACTAATAACACCGGCGAAGACCAAGCAGAATCGGAATGTTCAATGATGTCGTCCTTTAACATGGCTTCTATCTCATCATCAATGCGTTTTTGTATGATTGGAGAATAACGGTAAGGTCTCAATCTGATTGGCTCTCCTTCAGTTATTATTTTATGGTCGACCAAATTAGTACAGCCGATTTTATCACCCATCAAAGTGAAATATTTAGTAGTCAAATCCTCTAAGGTTTTACTTTGACTGGCAGTTAAAACATCCTGAGATATTAACGCCTCAATAGTCGAAATTTTGGGGCAATCGTCCTGAAATGACCAACAACTTTTTCTGATATCTGGTATTAAGCCCATCTTGATCCAGAAATCGATTCCTAATACTAATGTATGTGATAAACTAGGCACAATTAATATGTCTACCGTACATACTTTCCCTTGTAAGTTTACTGGGACACAGACAGAACCTAAAATTGAGCACGCCTGATTATTGGCAACCGTACACATATCTATGGAAGTGGGTAATAAATCTAAACCTAAACCTTTTAAAATTTCCCATCCCTTACAATTCATGAAAGTGGAATTAGCTCCCGAATCTAGAAGACCCCTGAATTCAATATCAAATATGGTCAAATTCAAATAAGGGCGGTTATCGCCATCACAATGGGCAAAAATGTAAGACAGCACCGGTTTAATGTCATCTCCCGCTGGGGCAGATTGACTGGTCGAGGAAACTCCCGAACACACCTTTCGACCATTTAGTGAGTCGGAGGGGCGTTTCCCGATCGATTACAATTGGGACAAGAACGACTTGTTTCGTTTTCTTTCCCACAACGGAAACAATGCTTAGAAAAAGGGCGACTACAATCCTTTTTCAAGTGTCCAGCTTCCCTACAGTTCCAACAAACTATTGACGGTCGATCCGGAATCGTTCCCTGAGTTCGAATACCTTGAGTCGAAACCATCTCTACAGCGCTAAGCTGTGCTCTCCGGGGTCTCTGATACATCAATTCCGGTTCAACTACCAAATTTGGATTTGTCGGAGGAGGACGCATACGCTGGGTACGAACTTGTACTTCCTCAATCGCTTGCGCGGCCTGTTCAAGTTCAGCCACGGAATTGACATGTAGAAGTGCCAGATGTTGTTGTATAGCCGGTAACAGGTTACGGCGAATTATTCGTAGTTGTACAGCTTCACTGGGAGGCTCAGCAAGCTTTCGAAACAGGTTCCGCATTTGTGCACAAAAAATAACCGTCTTCTCCTCAGTACCTTGGGTACGACTCCGAATATCGCACCACACATCCTCTTCGTATTCCGAAGACAGATATGTAGAGCGAAGTTTATCTTTCAGTTCCCCCCAAGTACTAATAGAATCGCGTACTGCTCGATACCATGATAGAGCTGTTCCCGAGAATAGTATGACAGCACTTTGGACAAGTTGTTCCTCCGTTACGCCACATGCAAAGCGAAGTTCCTCAACCCTCTCCAGAAAACTTGTAACGCTACTATGCCCATTAAAATGAAGATTCCACTTCGAAATGGTGACGAAACTTCGGGAATAATCGGTCGGAAAATTGTCACTACGCCAAGTTACCGCTTGCCGTGTAGGCAAGGCCTGACCAGAAGGATCAGCTAATTTTAATTGACGTAATTGGGGATCAACAGCAAGTGTCGAATGTAAGTCTTCCCTCATCGATTGGGCCACTGTGGTAGGTTGCAAATGGGTATGGGATGCGCTAGGACCCGGTGAATTCTTCGGAACCTCAGGTATAGGCTGATTCGGAATATGAGTAGAAATATTCGGACTTCGCGGAATATACCAATTGTCCCTAGTCTGGGGGAGGGAACGATTTACCCGGTCGATGGGCTTTTCCATTGGGCCACTAGTGAACAGGGGGCAAGAATTATTCCGAATATTTTTGGAATTACTAGGAAGTGGAGCTGGACCATACAATTGAGATAACTCGTCTGCATCACTCTGATAAAGCGTTGGTCCTAGTTCTGGATTCGGAAGGTCTAGTAATGATATATTTTCTAATTCATTTCTTTCCTCCCTGGCAGTTGGATTTTCTAAGTTGACATTATTTCCCAGGGTACAATTTTGTAACAATTTTTCTGAGGAATCCATAACCTCAGCACAATAAGTGACTAGCTGGGTTCTCACTAACTGATGGTCTTCCGATGTGATTCTATTCAACCTGCCTATTATGTGCAATAATCGCGTTTGTATTCTTTTATGTTCATTCACCGCATTATTACTGTCAAAGTTATTCAAAATTTCCTCTATTTCACTTATCTTTCCTTTACAGATCTGTATTTCCTCATTTGGGTCTAGGCTAATCCCCGCAACAATACCTAATTTCTCTAATTTCAAAAATAACCTCAACCTCTTACGTTTATCCTCCACTGTTCCATCTGTAACTGCTCCTCTAATAGTCAATTCATAAGAGAGTTCGTCAGATAATAGTCGATTAACTTCCATTTTCTATACTTTATGAAATGAAAAAAAAATTATATATATATTATTTTTATTTTATTTTTTTTTTTTAAACCCCTCGTTTTCCCGGGAAAGGCAGAAAAAAAAGACAGCTACCAAAAAGAAAACAAAAAAATCCACCCTGTAAAAACCTCCAATCCAGGAATTGAGGCAAAAGAGAAGAGAAGAGAAAAAAAAAATAACAAGTGAAACGTGATTTCCACCAAGGACCTCTTTTTGGCCCACCTGCACAATTTGTATCACAATTTTTATTGAAAACACCCTATTCCCATATATGTGGAGAAAAATTGCAATCCTACTTTTCCACCCTGTAGGAGTATCGAAAGAGAAAAGGAAAATTAATATTTATGGGTAATTAGTACCCTGAGTTAATTTATGTTCCTACTATGGACAATAATTATAATAGTTTGAACAAAACAAAAAAAAATAATTTTTAAGTGCAGTTCATAACCCACCAATCATGATTTCATGATTGGAAATGTACCCTAGCAAATTAATCTTATTAGGGGAACCCTTGAGGTATTTTCTGATAGAAAACCCAAGAACTACCAGATAAATGTTTGGGCGCCACTTGTTAGGTTTCAATTCTACTGGGACTTTTGTAGGGAACTAATGTTCCTCCCTTTCGATATTATTCATGTATTTAATTGCACAGATATTAGCTCAAAATCTGACGGAAAAGGAACTAACAAGAAAGTATTTAACGTGCACCAAAATTGCCCAGTTACATAAGGAGGTATTAGCACACGGCCTGACTATCGTGGGTTCTCTGTATAATAGCCCTTGGGTTCCTCTAATAAAAGCCAACAATATCTCAAAGCCTGGACATTTAATCACTTAGAATAAAAATTTAATCAATGAAGTTATACCATCAAGTATACCCCTAATACCCAAATGATATTTTAACCAATAAAGACAAGGTAACATGAACTGAAAAGGGCGCAAGGGAGATCTCTCTTGGGTCTTACACAATAGAATTATTCATGGAGCATTTGCCATAAGGGTACATTCCTCAAAGTGAAATACCAATGAAAAAAAAATATATATGATGGGTCATAGGGTAAATCAATTGGAAATATGGTGACCACTTAGCTGGCTCCTCTAAACCACTAATCTTGGCGTGGGTGATGGATAGTAAGGTCCTGGTCCTGAGCAGGCTCCTGTCAATCCAGAACAGCCTGACACCTGGCAGCAGGTCGCTCGGGTAATGGACGTGAACCGGGCATGATGGGGCCTCTTCACTTGGAAAACTGCACACAGGTGTAGCAAGACTACCCCAAGAAGCCCTATAGGGGGCCAGCAGGACTCCATACAGGGGAACGAGATCCTCGGTGGAAGGTGAATCCCTAAGTTAAAAGCCCTACCAATGGAATTACCATGATGAAATCCAATAACTCTAGTAAGGGTGTTACTTACGTTGATGATGAGTGGCTTTGAAGAAGCTGTCTGAAGAGTGTTCAGACAGAAAGGCTACCAAAATGGCTGGTCTGCCGGTCGAGTCCGCACAAGGCGTAGGTGTGAAAATACATCAAAATATCAGCTGGATATTTATCGCCGAATCTCCCAACAACTCTTCACACCTTGACTTTCTCTCACGAGAATTTAATCCCACAAATAAGGGCAATTTCTTTAAAAGAATTGATCACAATCCGGAGAAAACAAGCAGCCAAACCAATCTTTTTTTTGACGGTAGCAACTAGTGGCAGCACCTGTTAGTCGCTCCAATTGAAAGCATCGAGACTTTTCTAGAAAATGCCAAAAGACATAGACGTACCTACCAAATCTTAAATCAAACAAATTGACGAATAGTTTCGTTCCAAATCGAATCTCACTATATACCCTTGAATCTCATCATAATGCTCCCAAAATTGCATTTCAATAACTTTCAAAACATTCCTATGCAAAAAAAAATAATAATTTATTTTATTGAACCCCTTGCAACGCTACTGACGTCAGTAGGTCCAGCCAGCGGTCGATGAGGTCACGGTTAGTATTCTCAGTGGTCAGTGGCCAACTTCAAGTGTCTGCTCCAATGTCCCTTCGGCCTAATGCCTAACGTGCCAAAAATTTGCTGTCATACGTCGAGCCTTTTGTCGAACATCATAACCTGGAATTTCAGCGAACCAAAACAATAACAATTTGTTACAACTACTTGATCGATTAGTTGACCTGCGACTTCGAGATAAAAGGAAACGACTTAAAATATGGTAAGTATACCCTTCCCCGTAGGGTTTGTTCATCTTTAAGATGTCTACTTTATTTTTAGGTTCGATTCAGAATGTCAACATTGGGGAAATTGATCGAGGAAAACGAGGATTTTATAGTGTTAGTGAGCTTCCACTGACATGCATTTTGATCGTCTCTAGTTCAAAACCACAAGATAGTTGACCGAAGTATGGAGAATGGAATAAAAATTAACCGAGTAGTACCTTTCGTCGTTATAGTGTGTGTGTTGCAATGTGATACTGTTATGTTTTGCGCTGAAGCTGTATGAGGAAATGTTAAATAAATTGTGAGTAACCCTTTTGAATGTTGTTTGTTACTTTTAATATAGAAAACCTACGATTTGACCTACAAAACTTTTATTCATTATGTGGCCGTAACAATTGGTATGATCGAAGTTGAAAATCGGTTCATCCGTTTGGAAGTTAAGGCGATCTGAAGAATTCGAAAAAGTTCCAAGAAGGCCCCCTTTGATGCAATGTTTTTTTTAGATTTCGGTTTTTTCGATTGGAGAAATGGATTCTATGAAAAAAAACAAGCAGATTGGTATGATCGAAGTTGAAAATTGGTTCATCCGTTTGGAAGTTAAGGCGATCTGAAGAATTCGAAAAAGTTCCAAGGGGGCCCCCTTTGATGCAATTTTTTTTTCGATTTCGGTTTTTTCGATTGGAGAAATGGATTCTATGAAAAAAAAAACAAGCAGTTTGGTATGATCAAAGTTGAAAATCGGTCCATCCGTTCGGAAGTTAAGGCGATCTGAAGAATTCGAAAAAGTTCCAAGAGGACCCCCTTTGATGCAATTTCTTTTTCGATTTCGGTTTTTCCGATTGGAAAAATGTATTCTATGAAAAAAAAAAAGCAGATTGGTATGATCGAAGTTGAAAATCGGTTCATCCGTTTGGAAGTTAAGGCGATCTGAAGAATTCGAAAAAGTTCCAAGGGGGCCCCCTTTGATGCAATTTTTTTTTTAGATTTCGGTTTTTTCGATTGGAGAAATGGATTCTATGAAAAAAAACAAGCAGATTGGTATGATCGAAGTTGAAAATCGGTCCATCCGTTTGGAAGTTAAGGCGATCTGAAGAATTCAAAAAAGTTCCAAGGGGACCCCCTTTGATGCAATTTTTTTTTCGATTGGAGAAATGGATTCTATGAAAAAACAAGCAAATAGGTATGCGCGAAATTGAAAATCGGTCCATCCGTTTGGAAGTTAAGGCGATCTGAAGAATTCGAAAAAGTTCCAAGGGGACCCCCTTTGATGCAATTTTTTTTTCGATTTCGGTTTTTTCGATTGGAGAAATGGATTCTATGAAAAAACAAGCAAATTGGTATGCGCGAAATTTAAAATCGGTCCATCAGTTCGGAAGTAAAGGCGGTCTGAAGAATTCGAAAAAGTTCCAAGGGGGCCCCCTTTGATGCATTTTTTTTTTCGATTTCGGTTTTTTCGATTGGAGAAATGGATTCTATGAAAAAAACAAGCAGATTGGTATGATCGAAGTTGAAAATCGGTCAATCCGTTCGGAAGTTAAGGCGATCTGAAGAATTCGAAAAAGTTCCAAGGGGGCCCCCTTTGATGCATATTTTTTTCAGATTTCGGTTTTTTCGATTGGAGAAATGGATTCTATGAAAAAAAAACAAGCAGATTGGTATGATCGAAGTTGAAAATCGGTCCATCCGTTTGGAAGTTAAGGCGATCTGAAGAATTCGAAAAAGTTCCAAGGGGGCCCCCTTTGATGCAATGTTTTTTCAGATTTCGGTTTTTTCGATTGGAGAAATGGATTCTATGAAAAAAAAACAAGCAGATTGGTATGATCGAAGTTGAAAATCGGTTCATCCGTTTGGAAGTTAAGGCGATCTGAAGAATTCGAAAAAGTTCCAAGGGGGCCCCCTTTGATGCAATTTTTTTTTTAGATTCCGGTTTTTTCGATTGGAGAAATGGATTCTATGAAAAAAACAAGCAGATTGGTATGATCGAAGTTGAAAATCGGTCCATCCGTTTGGAAGTTAAGGCGATCTGAAGAATTCGAAAAAGTTCCAAGGGGACCCCTTTTGATGCAATTTTTTTTTCGATTTCGGTTTTTTCGATTGGAGAAATGGATTCTATGAAAAAACAAGCAAATTGGTATGCGCGAAATTGAAAATCGGTCCATCTGTTCGGAAGTTAGGGCGGTCTGAAGAATTCGAAAAAGTTCCAAGGGGGCCCCCTTTGATGCAATTTTTTTTTCGATTTCGGTTTTTTCGATTGGAGAAATGGATTCTATGAAAAAAAAACAAGCAGTTTGGTATGATCGAAGTTGAAAATCGGTCCATCCGTTTGGAAGTTAAGGCGTTCTGAAGAATTCGAAAAAGTTCCAAGGGGGCCCCCTTTGATGCAATTTTTTTTTTAGATTTCGGTTTTTTCGATTGGAGAAATGGATTCTATGAAAAAAACAAGCAGATTGGTATGATCGAAGTTGAAAATCGGTCCATCCGTTTGGAAGTTAAGGCGATCTGAAGAATTCGAAAAAGTTCCAAGGGGACCCCCTTTGATGCAATTTTTTTTTCGATTTCGGTTTTTTCGATTGGAGAAATGGATTCTATGAAAAAACAAGCAAATTGGTATGCGCGAAATTGAAAATCGGTCCATCAGTTCGGAAGTTAGGGCGGTCTGAAGAATTAGAAAAAGTTCCAAGGGGGCCCCCTTTGATGCAATTTTTTTTTCGATTTCGGTTTTTTCGATTGGAGAAATGGATTCTATGAAAAAAACAAGCAGATTGGTATGATCAAAGTTGAAAATCGGTCAATCCGTTCAGAAGTTAAGGCGATCTGAAGAATTCGAAAAAGTTCCAAGGGGGCCCCCTTTAATGCAATTTTTTTTCAGATTTCGGTTTTTTCGATTGGAGAAATGGATTCTATGAAAAAAACAAGCAGATTGGTATGATCGAAGTTGAAAATCGGTTCATCCTTTTGGAAGTTAAGGCGATCTGAAGAATTCGAAAAAGTTCCAAGGGGGCCCCCTTTGATGCAATTTTTTTTTTTAGATTCCGGTTTTTTCGATTGGAGAAATATATTCTATGAAAAAAAACAAGCAGATTGGTATGATCGAAGTTGAAAATCGGTCCATCCGTTTGGAAGTTAAGGCGATCTGAAGAATTCGAAAAAGTTCCAAGGGGACCCCCTTTGATGCAATTTTTTTTTCGATTTCGGTTTTTTCGATTGGAGAAATGGATTCTATGAAAAAACAAGCAAATTGGTATGCGCGAAATTGAAAATCGGTCCATCAGTTCGGAAGTTAAGGCGGTCTGAAGAATTCGAAAAAGTTCCAAGGGGGCCCCCTTTGATGCAATTTTTTTTTCGATTTCGGTTTTTTCGATTGGAGAAATGGATTCTATGAAAAAAACAAGCAGATTGGTATGATCGAAGTTGAAAATCGGTTCATCCGTTTGGAAGTTAAGGCGATCTGAAGAATTCGAAATAGTTCCAAGGGGGCCCCCTTTGATGCAATGTTTTTTATAGATTTCGGTTTTTTCGATTGGAGAAATTCTATGAAAAAAAAAACAAGCAGATTGGTATGATCGAAGTTGAAAATCGGTCCATCCGTTCGGAAGTTAAGGCGATCTGAAGAATTCGAAAAAGTTCCAAGAGGACCCCCTTCGATGCAATTTTTTTTTCGATTTCGGTTCTTTCTATTGAAGAAATGGGTTCTATGAAAAAACAAGCAAATTGGTATGCGCGAAATTGAAAATCGGTCCATCAGTTCGGAAGTTAAGGCAATCTGAAGAATTCGAAAAAGTTCCAAGGATGCCCCCTTTGATGCATTTTTTTTTTCGATTTCGGTTTTTTTGATTGGAGAAATGGATTTTATGAAAAAAACAAGCAGATTGGTATGATCGAAGTTGAAAATCGGTCAATCCGTTCGGAAGTTAAGGCGATCTGAAGAATTCGAAAAAGTTCCAAGGGGGCCCCCTTGTATGCAATTTTTTTTTAGATTTCGGTTTTTTCGATTGGAGAAATGGATTCTATGAAAAAAAACAAGCAGATTGGTATGATCGAAGTTGAAAATCGGTCCATCCGTTTGGAAGTTAAGGCGATCTGAAGAATTCGAAAAAGTTCCAATGGGGCCCCCTTTGATGCAATTTTTTTTTCGATTTCGGTTTTTTCGATTGGAGAAATGGATTCTATGAGAAAAATCAAGCAGATTGGTATGATCGAAGTTGAAAATCGGTCTATCTGTTTGGAAGTTAAGGCGATCTGAAGAATTCGAAAAAGTTCCAAGGGGACCCCCTTTGATGCAATTTATTTTTCGATTTCGGTTTTTTCGATTGGAGAAATGGATTCTATGAAAAAAAAACAAGCAGTTTGGTATGATCGAAGTTGAAAATCGGTCCATCCGTTCGGAAGTTAAGGCGATCTGAAGAATTCGAGAAAGTTTCAAGAGGACCCCCTTTGATGCAATTTTTTATTTCGATTTCGGTTTTTTTTATTGAAGAAATGGATTCTATGAAAAAACAAGCAAATTGGTATGCGCGAAATTGAAAATCGGTCCATCCGTTCGGAAGTTAAGGCGGTCTGAAGAATTCGAAAAAGTTCCAAGGGGGCCCCCTTTGATGCTTTTTTTTTCGATTTCGGTTTTTTTGATTGGAGAAATGGATTCTAAGAAAAAAACAAGCAGATTGGTATGATCGAAGTTGAAAATCGGTCCATCCGTTTGGAAGTTGAGGCTATCTGAAGAATTCGAAAAAGTTCCAAGGGGACCTCCTTTGATGCAATTTTTTTTTCGATTTCGGTTTTTTCGATTGGAGAAATGGATTCTATGAAAAAAAACAAGCAGTTTGGTATGATCGAAGTTGAAAATCGGTCCATCCGTTCGGAAGTTAAGGCGGTCTGAAGAATTCGAAAAAGTTCCAAGGGGGCCCCCTTTGATGCATTTTTTTTTTCGATTTCGGTTTTTTCGATTGGAGAGATGGATTCTATGAAAAAAACAAGCAGATTGGTATGATCGAAGTTGAAAATCGGTCCATCCGTTCGGAAGTTAAGGCGATCTGAAGAATTCGAGAAAGTTCCAAGGGGGCCCCCTTTGATGCAATTTGTTTTTTAGATTTCGGTTTTTTCGATTGGAAAAATGGATTCTATGAAAAAAAACAAGCAGATTGGTATGATCGAAGTTGAAAATCGGTCCATACGTTTGGAAGTTAAGGCGTTCTGAAGAATTCGAAAAAGTTCCAAGTTGGCCCCCTTTGATGCAATTTTTTTTTTAGATTTCGGTTTTTTCGATTGGAGAAATGGATTCTATAAAAAAAACAAGCAGATTGGTATGATCGAAGTTGAAAATCGGTCCATCCGTTTGGAAGTTAAGGCGATCTGAAGAATTCGAAAAAGTTCCAAGGGGACCCCCTTTGATGCAATTTTTTTTTCGATTTCGGTTTTTTCGATTGGAGAAATGGATTCTATGAAAAAAAACAAGCAGTTTGGTATGATCGAAGTTGAAAATCGGTCCATTCGTTTGGAAGTTAAGGCGTTCTGAAGAATTCGAAAAAGTTCCAAGGGGGCCCCCTTTGATGCAATTTTTTTTTTAGATTTCGGTTTTTTCGATTGGAGAAATGGATTCTATGAAAAAAACAAGCAGATTGGTATGATCGAAGTTGAAAATCGGTCCATCCGTTTGGAAGTTAAGGCGATCTGAAGAATTCGAAAAAGTTCCAAGGGGACCCCCTTTGATGCAATTTTTTTTTTAGATTTCGGTTTTTTCGATTGGAGAAATGGATTCTATGAAAAAACAAGCGAATTGGTATGCGCGAAATTGAAAATCGGTCCATCAGTTCGGAAGTTAGGGCGGTCTGAAGAATTCGAAAAAGTTCCAAGGGGGCCCCCTTTGATGCAATTTTTTTTTCGATTTCGGTTTTTTCGATTGGAGAAATGGATTCTATGAAAAAAAACAAGCAGTTTGGTATGATCGAAGTTGAAAATCGGTCCATCCGTTTGGAAGTTAAGGCGTTCTGAAGAATTCGAAAAAGTTCCAAGGGGGCCCCCTTTGATGCATTTTTTTTTTCGATTTCGGTTTTTTCGATTGGAGAAATGGATTTTATGAAAAAAACAAGCAGATTGGTATGATCGAAGTTGAAAATCGGTCAATCCGTTCGGAAGTTAAGGCGATCTGAAGAATTCGAAAAAGTTCCAAGGGGGCCCCCTTTGATGCAATTTTTTTTCAGATTTCGGTTTTTTCGATTGGAGAAATGGATTCTATGAAAAAAACAAGCAGATTGGTATGATCGTAGTTGAAAATCGGTTCATCCTTTTGGAAGTTAAGGCGATCTGAAGAATTCGAAAAAGTTCCAAGGGGGCCCCCTTTGATGCAATTTTTTATTTTAGATTCCGGTTTTTTCGATTGGAGAAATATATTCTATGAAAAAAAACAAGCAAATTGGTATGCGCGAAATTGAAAATCGGTCCATCAGTTCGGAAGTTAAGGCGGTCTGAAGAATTCGAAAAAGTTCCAAGGGGGCCCCCTTTGATGCATTTTTTTTTTCGATTTCGGTTTTTTTGATTGGAGAAATGGATTTTATGAAAAAAACAAGCAGATTGGTATGATCGAAGGTGAAAATCGGTCAATCCGTTCGGAAGTTAAGGCGATCTGAAGAATTCGAAAAAGTTCCAAGGGGGCCCCCTTTGATGCAATTTTTTTTTAGATTTCGGTTTTTTCGATTGGAGAAATGGATTCTATGAAAAAAAACAAGCAGATTGGTATGATCGAAGTTGAAAATCGGTCCATCCGTTTGGAAGTTAAGGCGATCTGAAGAATTCGAAAAAGTTCCCAGGGGACCCCCTTTGATGCAATTTTTTTTTCGATTTCGGTTTCTTCGATTGGAGAAATGGATTCTATAAAAAAAAACAAGCAGTTTGGTATGATCGAAGTTGAAAATCGGTCCATCCGTTTGGAAGTTAAGGCGATCTGAAGAATTCGAAAAAGTTCCAATGGGGCCCCCTTTGATGCAATTTTTTATTCGATTTCGGTTTTTTCGATTGGAGAAATGGATTCTATGAGAAAAATCAAGCAGATTGGTATGATCGAAGTTGAAAATCGGTCCATCCGTTTGGAAGTTAAGGCGATCTGAAGAATTCGAAAAAGTTCCAAGGGGACCCCCTTTGATGCAATTTTTTTTTTCGATTTCGGTTATTTCGATTGGAGAAATGGATTCTATGAAAAAAAAACAAGCAGTTTGGTATGATCGAAGTTGAAAATCGGTCCATCCGTTCGGAAGTTAAGGCGATCTGAAGAATTCAAAAAAGTTTCAAGAGGACCCCCTTTGATGCAATTTTTTTTTTCGATTTCGGTTTTTTCTATTGAATAAATGGATTCTATGAAAAAACAAGCAAATTGGTATGCGCGAAATTGAAAATCGGTCCATCCGTTCGGAAGTTAAGGCGGTCTGAAGAATTCGAAAAAGTTCCAAGGGGGCCCCCTTTGATGGATTTTTTTTTCGATTTCGGTTTTTTCGATTGGAGAAATGGATTCTAAGAAAAAAACAAGCAGATTGGTATGATCGAAGTTGAAAATCGGTCCATCCGTTTGGAAGTTGAGGCGATCTGAAGAATTCGAAAAAGTTCCAAGGGGACCTCCTTTGATGCATTTTTTTTTTCGATTTCGGTTTTTTTGATTGGAGAAATGGATTTTATGAAAAAAACAAGCAGATTGGTATGATCGAAGTTGAAAATCGGTCAATCCGTTCGGAAGTTAAGGCGATCTGAAGAATTCGAAAAAGTTCCAATGGGGCCCCCTTTGATGCAATTTTTTTTTAGATTTCGGTTTTTTTGATTGGAGAAATGGATTCTATGAAAAAAAACAAGCAGATTGGTATGATCGAAGTTGAAAATCGGTCCATCCGTTTGGAAGTTAAGGCGATCTGAAGAATTCGAAAAAGTTCCCAGGGGACCCCCTTTGATGCAATTTTTTTTTCGATTTCGGTTTCTTCGATTGGAGAAATGGATTCTATAAAAAAAAACAAGCAGTTTGGTATGATCGAAGTTGAAAATCGGTCCATCCGTTTGGAAGTTAAGGCGATCTGAAGAATTCGAAACAGTTCCAATGGGGCCCCCTTTGATGCAATTTTTTATTCGATTTCGGTTTTTTCGATTGGAGAAATGGATTCTATGAGAAAAATCAAGCAGATTGGTATGATCGAAGTTGAAAATCGGTCCATCCGTTTGGAAGTTAAGGCGATCTGAAGAATTCGAAAAAGTTCCAAGGGGACCCCCTTTGATGCAATTTTTTTTTTCGATTTCGGTTATTTCGATTGGAGAAATGGATTCTATGAAAAAAAAACAAGCAGTTTGGTATGATCGAAGTTGAAAATCGGTCCATCCGTTCGGAAGTTAAGGCGATCTGAAGAATTCAAAAAAGTTTCAAGAGGACCCCCTTTGATGCAATTTTTTTTTTCGATTTCGGTTTTTTCTATTGAATAAATGGATTCTATGAAAAAACAAGCAAATTGGTATGCGCGAAATTGAAAATCGGTCCATCCGTTCGGAAGTTAAGGCGGTCTGAAGAATTCGAAAAAGTTCCAAGGGGGCCCCCTTTGATGGATTTTTTTTTCGATTTCGGTTTTTTCGATTGGAGAAATGGATTCTAAGAAAAAAATAAGCAGATTGGTATGATCGAAGTTGAAAATCGGTCCATCCGTTTGGAAGTTGAGGCGATCTGAAGAATTCGAAAAAGTTCCAAGGGGACCTCCTTTGATGCAATTTTTTTTTCGATTTCGGTTTTTTCGATTGGAAAAATGGATTCTATGAAAAAAAACAAGCAGTTTGGTATGATCGAAGTTGAAAATCGGTCCATCCGTTCGGAAGTTAAGGCGATCTGAAGAATTCGAAAAAGTTCCAAGAGGACCCCCTTTGATGCAATTTTTTTTTCGATTTCGGTTTTTTCTATTGAAGAAATGGATTCTATGAAAAAACAAGCAAATTGGTATGCGCGAAATTGAAAATCGGTCCATCCGTTCGGAAGTTAAGGCGGTCTGAAGAATTCGAAAAAGTTCCAAGGGGGCCCCCTTTGATGCATTTTTTTTTTCGATTTCGGTTTTTTCGATTGGAGAAATGGATTCTATGAAAAAAACAAGCAGATTGGTATGATCGAAGTTGAAAATCGGTCCATCCGTTCGGAAGTTAAGGCGATCTGAAGAATTCGAAAAAGTTCCAAGGGGGCCCCCTTTGATGCAATTTGTTTTTTAGATTTCGGTTTTTTCGATTGGAAAAATGGATTCTATGAAAAAAAACAAGCAGATTGGTATGATCGAAGTTGAAAATCGGTCCATACGTTTGGAAGTTAAGGCGACCTGAAGAATTCGAAAAAGTTCCAAATGAACCTTCTTTGATGCAATTTTTTTTTCGATTTCGGTTTATTCGATTGGAGAAATGGATTCTATGAAAAAAAAAAACAAGCAGTTTGGTATGATCGAAGTTGAAAATCGGTCCATCCGTTCGGAAGTTAAGGCGATCTGAAGAATTCGAAAAAGTTCCAAGAGGACCCCCTTTGATGCAATTTTTTTTTCGATTTCGGTTTTTTCTATTGAAGAAATGGATTCTATGAAAAAACAAGCAAATTGGTATGCGCGAAATTGAAAATCGGTCCATCCGTTCGGAAGTTAAGGCGGTCTGAGGAATTCGAAAAAGTTCCAAGGGTGCCCCCTTTGATGCATTTTTTTTTTTCGATTTCGGTTTTTTCGATTGGAGAAATGGATTCTATGAAAAAAACAAGCAGATTGGTATGATCGAAGTTGAAAATCGGTCAATCCGTTCGGAAGTTAAGGCGATCTGAAGAATTCGAAAAAGTTCCAAGGGGACCCCCTTTGATGCAATTTTTTTTTCGATTTCGGATTTTTCGATTGGAGAAATGGATTCTATGAAAAAAAAACAAGCAGTTTGGTATGATCGAAGTTGAAAATCGGTCCATCCGTTTGGAAGTTAGGCGATCTGAAGAATTCGAAAAAGTTCCAAGGGGGCCCCCTTTGATGCAATATTTTTTTCAGATTTCGGTTTTTTCGATTGGAGAAATGGATTCTATAAAAAAAACAAGCAGATTGGTATGATCGAAGTTGAAAATCGGTCCATCCGTTTGGAAGTTAAGGCGATATGAAGAATTCGAAAAAGTTCCAAGGGGGCCTCCTTTGATGCAATTTTTATTTCGATTTCGGTTTTTTCGATTGGAGAAATGGATTCTATGAAAAAAATCAAGCAGATTGGTATGATCGAAGTTGAAAATCGGTCCATCCGTTCGGAAGTTAAGGCGATCTGAAGAATTCGAAAAAGTTCCAAGAGGACCCCCTTTGATGCAATTTTTTTTTTCGATTTCGGTTTTTTCTATTGAAGAAATGGATTCTATGAAAAAACAAGCAAATTGGTAAAGTTCCAAGGGGGCCCCCTTTGATGCATTTTTTTTTTCGATTTCGGTTTTTTCGATTGGAGAAATGGATTCTATGAAAAAAATCAAGCAGATTGGTATGATCGAAGTTGAAAATCGGTCCATCCGTTTGGAAGTTAAGGCGATCTGAAGAATTCGAAAAAGTTCCAAGGGGACCCCCTTTGATGCAATTTTTTTTGATGTCGGTTTCTTCGATAGGAGAAATGGATTCTATGAAAAAAAACAAGCAGTTTGGTATGATCGAAGTTGAAAATCGGTCCATCCGTTCGGAAGTTAAGGCGATCTGAAGAATTCGAAAAAGTTCCAAGAGGACCCCCTTTGATGCAATTTTTTTTTTCGATTTCGGTTTTTTCTATTGAAGAAATGGATTCTATGAAAAAACAAGCAAATTGGTATGCGCGAAATTGAAAATCGGTCCATCCGTTCGGAAGTTAAGGCGATCTGAAGAATTCGAAAAAGTTCCAAGGATGCCCCATTTGATGCAATTTTTGTTTAGATTTCGGTTTTTTCGATTGGAGAAATGGATTCTATGAAAAAAAACAAGCAGTTTGGTATGATCGAAGTTGAATATAGGTCCATCCGTTTGGAAGTTAAGGCGATCTGAAGAATTCGAAAAAGTTCCAAGGGGACCCCCTTTGATGCAATTTTTTTTTCGATTTTGGTTTTTTCGATTGGAGAAATGGATTCAATGAAAAAAAAACAAGCAGATTGGTATGATCGATGTTGAAAATCGGTCCATCCGTTTGGAAGTTGAGGCGATCAAGAATTCGAAAAAGTTCCAAGGGGACCCCCTTTGATGCATTTTTTTTTCGATGTCGGTTTCTTCGATTGGAGAAATGGATTCTATGAAAAAAAACAAGCAGTTTGGTATGATCGAAGTTGAAAATCGGTCCATCCGTTCGGAAGTTAAGGCGATCTGAAGAATTCGAAAAAGTTCCAAGAGGACCCCCTTTGATGCAATTTTTTTTTTCGATTTCGGTTTTTTCTATTGAAGAAATGGATTCTATGAAAAAACAAGCAAATTGGTATGCGCGAAATTGAAAATCGGTCCATCCGTTCGGAAGTTAAGGCGGTCTGAAGAATTCGAAAAAGTTCCAAGGGGGCCTCCTTTGATGCATTTTTTTTTTTTCGATTTCGGTTTTTTCGATTGGAGAAATTGATTCTATGAAAAAAACAAGCAGATTGGTATGATCGAAGTTGAAAATCGGTCCATCCGTTCGGAAGTTAAGGCGATCTGAAGAATTCGAAAAAGTTCCAAGGATGCCCCATTTGATGCAATTTTTGTTTAGATTTCGGTTTTTTCGATTGGAGAAATGGATTCTATGAAAAAAAACAAGCAGATTGGTATGATCGAAGTTGAAAATCGGTCCATCCGTTTGGAAGTTAAGGCGATCTGAAGAATTCGAAAAAGTTCCAAGGGGACCCCCTTTGATGCAATTTTTTTTTCGATTTTGGTTTTTTCGATTGGAGAAATGGATTCTATGAAAAAAACAAGCAGTTTGGTATGATCGAAGTTGAAAATCAGTCCATCCGTTTGGAAATTAAGGCGATCTGAAGAATTCGAAAAAGTTCCAAGAGGACCCCCTTTGATGCAATTTTTTTTTCGATTTCGGTTTTTTCCATTGAAAAAATGGATTCTATGAAAAAACAAGCAAATTGGTATGCGCGAAATTGAAAATCGGTCCATCCGTTCGGAAGTTAAGGCGATCTGAAGAATTCGAAAAAGTTCCAAGAGGACCCCCTTTGATGCAATTTTTTTTTCGATTTCGGTTTTTTCTATTGAAAAAATGGATTCTATGAAAAAACAAGCAAATTGGTATGCGCGAAATTGAAAATCGGTCCATCCGTTCGGAAGTTAAGGCGGTCTGAAGAATTCGAAAAAGTTCCAAGGGGGCCCCCTTTGATGCATTTTTTTTTTTCGATTTCGTTTTTTTCGATTGGAGAAATGGATTCTATGAAAAAAATCAAGCAGATTGGTATGATCGAAGTTGAAAATCGGTCCATCCGTTTGGAAGTTAAGGCGATCTGAAGAATTCGAAAAAGTTCCAAGGGGACCCCCTTTGATGCAATTTTTTTTTTCGATGTCGGTTTCTTCGATGGGAGAAATGGATTCTATGAAAAAAAACAAGCAGTTTGGTATGATCGAAGTTGAAAATCGGTCCATCCGTTTGGAAGTTAAGGCGATCTGAAGAATTCGAAAAAGTTCCAAGGGGACCCCCTTTGATGCAATTTTTTTTTTCGATTTTGGTTTTTTCGATTGGAGAAATGGATTCTATGAAAAAAACAAGCAGTTTGGTATGATCGAAGTTAAAAATCAGTCCATCCGTTTGGAAATTAAGGCGATCTGAAGAATTCGAAAAAGTTCCAAGGGGACCCCCTTTGATGCAATTTTTTTTTTTCGATGTCGGTTTCTTCGATTGGAGAAATGGATTCTATGAAAAAAAAACAAGCAGTTTGGTATGATCGAAGTTGAAAATCGGTCCATCCGTTCGGAAGTTAAGGCGATCTGAAGAATTCGAAAAAGTTCCAAGAGGACCCCCTTTGATGCAATTTTTTTTTTCGATTTCGGTTTTTTCTATTGAAGAAATGGATTCTATGAAAAAACAAGCAAATTGGTATGCGCGAAATTGAAAATCGGTCCATCCGTTCGGAAGTTAAGGCGGTCTGAAGAATTCGAAAAAGTTCCAAGGGGGCCCCCTTTGATGCATTTTTTTTTCGATTGGAGAAATGGATTCTATGAAAAAAACAAGCAGATTGGTATGATCGAAGTTGAAAATCGGTCCATCCGTTCGGAAGTTAAGGCGATCTGAAGAATTCGAAAAAGTTCCAAGGATGCCCCATTTGATGCAATTTTTGTTTAGATTTCGGTTTTTTCGATTGGAGAAATGGATTCTATGAAAAAAAACAAGCAGATTGGTATGATCGAAGTTGAAAATCGGTCCATCCGTTTGGAAGTTAAGGCGATCTGAAGAATTCGAAAAAGTTCCAAGGGGACCCCCTTTGATGCAATTTTTTTTTCGATTTTGGTTTTTTCGATTGGAGAAATGGATTCTATGAAAAAAACAAGCAGTTTGGTATGATCGAAGTTGAAAATCAGTCCATCCGTTTGGAAATTAAGGCGATCTGAAGAATTCGAAAAAGTTCCAAGGGGACCCCCTTTGATGCAATTTTTTTTTCGATTTCGGTTTTTTCGATTGGAGAAATGGATTCTATGAAAAAAAAACAAGCAGTTTGGTATGATCGAAGTTGAAAATCGGTCCATCCGTTTGGAAGTTAAGGCGATCTGACGATTTCGAAAAAGTTCCAAGGGGGCCCCCTTTGATGCAATTTTTTTTTCAGATTTCGGTTTTTTCGATTGGAGAAATGGATTCTATAAAAAAAACAAGCAGATTGGTATGATCGAAGTTGAAAATCGGTCCATCCGTTTGGAAGTTAAGGCGATCTGAAGAATTCGAAAAAGTTCCAAGGGGACCCCCTTTGATGCAATTTTTTTTCGATTTCGATTTTTTCGATTGGAGATTCTATGAAAAAAAAAACAAGCAGTTTGGTATGATCGAAGTTGAAAATCGGTCCATCCGTTCGGAAGTTAAGGCGATCTGAAGAATTCGAAAAAGTTCCAAGAGGACCCCCTTTGATGCAATTTTTTTTTCGATTTCGGTTTTTTCTATTGAAAAAATGGATTCTATGAAAAAACAAGCAAATTGGTATGCGCGAAATTGAAAATCGGTCCATCCGTTCGGAAGTTAAGGCGGTCTGAAGAATTCGAAAAAGTTCCAAGGGGGCCCCCTTTGATGCATTTTTTTTTCGATTTCGATTTTTTCGATTGGAGAAATGGATTCTATGAAAAAAACAAGCAGATTGGTATGATCGAAGTTGAAAATCGGTCCATCCGTTCGGAAGTTAAGGCGTTCTGAAGAATTCGAAAAAGTTCCAAGGGGGCCCCCTTTGATGCATTTTTTTTTTAGATTTCGGTTTTTTCGATTGGAGAAATGGATTCTATAAAAAAAAACAAGCAGATTGGTATGATCGAAGTTGAAAATCGGTCCATCCGTTTGGAAGTTAAAGCGATCTGAAGAATTCGAAAAAGTTCCAAGGGGACGACCCCCTTTGATGCAATTTTTTTTCGATTTCGGTTTTTTCGATTGGAGAAATGGATTCTATAAGAAAAACAAGCAGATTGGTATGATCGAAGTTGAAAATCGGTCCATCCGTTTGGAAGTTAAGGCGATCTGAAGAATTCGAAAAAGTTCCAAGGGGACCCCCTTTGATGCAATTTTTTTTTCGATTTCGGTTTTTTCGATTGGAGATTCTATGAAAAAAAAACAAGCAGTTTGGTATGATCGAAGTTGAAAATCGGTCCATCCGTTCGGAAGTTAAAGCGATCTGAAGAATTCGAGAAAGTTCCAAGGGGGCCCCCATTGATGCATTTTTTTTTTCGATTTCAGTTTTTTCGATTGGAGAAATGGATTCTATGAAGAAAAAACAAGCAGATTGGTATGATCGAAGTTGAAAATCGGTCCATCCGTTCGGAAGTTAAGGCGATCTGAAGAATTCGAAAAAGTTCCAAGGGGTCCCCCTTTGATGCATTTTTTTTTCGATTTCGGTTTTTTCGATTGGAGAAATGGATTCTATGAAAAATACAAGCAGATTGGTATGATCGAAGTTGAAAATCGGTCAATCCGTTCGGAAGTTAAGGCGATCTGAAGAATTCGAAAAAGTTCCAAGGGGACCTCCTTTGATGCAATTTTTTTTTCGATTTCGGTTTTTTCGATTGGAGAAATGGATTCTATAAAAAAAAACAAGCAGTTTGGTATGATCGAAGTTGAAAATCGGTCCATCCGTTCGGAAGTTAAGGCGATCTGAAGAATTCGAAAAAGTTCCAAGAGGACCCCCTTTGATGCAATTTTTTTTTCGATTTCGGTTTTTTCTATTGAAGAAATGGATTCTATGAAAAAACAAGCAAATTGGTATGCGCGAAATTGAAAATCGGTCCATCCGTTCGGAAGTTAAGGCGGTCTGAAGAATTCGAAAAAGTTCCAAGGGGGCCCCCTTTTGATGCATTTTTTTTTTCGATTTCGGTTTTTTCGATTGGAGAAATGGATTCTATGAAAAAAACAAGCAGATTGGTATGATCGAAGTTGAAAATCGGTCCATCCGTTCGGAAATTAAGGCGATCTGAAGAATTCGAAAAAGTTCCAAGGGGGCCCCCTTTATTGCAATTTTTTTTTTCAGATTTCAGTTTTTTCGATTGGAGAAATGGATTCTATGAAAAAAAACAAGCAGATTGGTATGATCGAAGTTGAAAATCGGTCCATCCGTTCGGAAGTTAAGGCGATCTGAAGAATTCGAAAAAGTTCCAAGGATGCCCCATTTGATGCAATTTTTGTTTAGATTTCGGATTTTCCGATTGGAGAAATGGATTCTATGAAAAAAAACAAGCAGATTGGTATGATCGAAGTTGAAAATCGGTCCATCCGTTTGGAAGTTAAGGCGATCTGAAGAATTCGAAAAAGTTCCAAGGGGACCCCCTTTGATGCAATTTTTTTTTCAATTTTGGTTTTTTCGATTGGAGAAATGGATTCTATGAAAAAAACAAGCAGTTTGGTATGATCGAAGTTGAAAATCAGTCCATCCGTTTGGAAATTAAGGCGATCTGAAGAATTCGAAAAAGTTCCAAGGGGACCCCCTTTGATGCAATTTTTTTTTCGATTTCGGTTTTTTCGATTGGAGAAATGGATTCTATGAAAAAAAACAAGCAGTTTGGTATGATCGAAGTTGAAAATCGGTCCATCCGTTTGGAAGTTAAGGCGATCTGAAGATTTCGAAAAAGTTCCAAGGAGGCCCCCTTTGATGCAATTTTTTTTTCAGATTTCGGTTTTTTCGATTGGAGAAATGGATTCTATAAAAAAAACAAGCAGATTGGTATGATCGAAGTTGAAAATCGGTCCATCCGTTTGGAAGTTAAGGCGATCTGAAGAATTCGAAAAAGTTCCAAGGGGACCCCCTTTGATGCAATTTTTTTTCGATTTCGATTTTTTCGATTGAAGATTCTATGAAAAAAAAACAAGCAGTTTGGTATGATCGAAGTTGAAAATCGGTCCATCCGTTCGGAAGTTAAGGCGATCTGAAGAATTCGAAAAAGTTCCAAGAGGACCCCCTTTGATGCATTTTTTTTTTCGATTTCGGTTTTTTCTATTGAAAAAATGGATTCTATGAAAAAACAAGCAAATTGATATGCGCGAAATTGAAAATCGGTCCATCCGTTCGGAAGTTAAGGCGGTCTGAAGAATTCGAAAAAGTTCCAAGGGGGCCCCCTTTGATGCATTTTTTTTTCGATTTCGGTTTTTTCGATTGGAGAAATGGATTCTATGAAAAAAACAAGCAGATTGGTATGATCGAAGTTGAAAATCGGTCCATCCGTTCGGAAGTTAAGGCGATCTGAAGAATTCGAAGAAGTTCCAAGGGGGCCCCCTTTGATGCATTTTTTTTTTAGATTTCGGTTTTTTCGATTGGAGAAATGGATTCTATGAAAAAAAAATTAAGCAGATTGGTATGATCGAAGTTGAAAATCGGTCCATCCGTTTGGAAGTTAAGGCGATCTGAAGAAATCGAAAAAGTTCCAAGGGGACCCCCTTTGATGCAATTTTTTTTTCGATTTCGGTTTTTTCGATTGGAGAAACGGATTCTATAAGAAAAACAAGTTTATATAGATATACTCACCAGGTACCTGTTCTTCCGATATACATACGAGCAACCGAATCGAACATAAGGTTGAATGGATAGATTGAACAATCATCGTATCTGAGTTGTATTCGATTATGTTCATATAGTTATACTCACCAGGTAACTGTTCTTCCGTTATACATACGAGCGACTGAATTGAACTGAAGGTTGAATGGATAGACTAAACAATGATCGTATCTGGGGTTGTATTCGATTATATCGTGATGATGTTCATATAGTTATACTCACCAGGTAACTGTTCTCCAGTTATACATAAGAGCGACTGAACTGAACAGAAGGTTGAATGGATAGACTGAACAATCATCGTATCTGGGTTGTATTCGATTATTTCGTGATGATTATTATATATTATGTCTAACCAGGTAACTGTTCTTTCGTTATACATACTAGCAACCGAATCGAACATAAGGTTGAATGGATAGATTGAACAATCATTGTATCTGGGTTGTCTCCGATTATATCGTTATATTGTATATTTAACTACACCTACCATGTAACGGTTCCTTCGTTACACATACGAGCGTCTGAATCGAACATGAGGTTGGATGGTTAGACGGAACGATAATTGTAACTAAGTTGTATTCGATTATATCGTGATGACGTTCATATAGAAATACTCACCAGGTTACTGTTCTTTCGTTATACATACGAGCAACCGAATCGAACAGAAGGTTGAATGGATAGTATCTGGGTTGTATTCGATTATGATGTTATGCTGTGTATATAGTTATACACATAAGGTGACGGTATTCCCGTTTCACATACGAACGACCGAAACGAACAGAAAGTTGAATGGATAAACTGAACAATCAATGTATCTGGGTGGTATCCGATTATATCGCAATACTGTATATATAGTGATACTTACCAGGTGACGGTACTTCCGTTACACATACTAGCGACTGAATCGAACAGTAGGTTAAATGGTTAGACGAAACGATAATTGTATCTGAGTTGTATTCGATGATATCGTGATGATGTTTATATAGCAATACTCACCAGGTAACTGTTCTTCCGTTTTACATACAAGCGACCGAATCGAGCAGAAGGTTGAATTCAGTATAGATTGAACAATCATCGTATCTGGGTTGTATTCGATTATGTTTATATAGTTATACTCACCAGGTAACTGTTCTTTCGTTATACATACGAGTGACTGAATTGAACAGAAGGTTGAATTGATAGTATCTGGGTTGTATTCGATTATGATGTTATGCTGTGTATATAGTTATACACATGAGGTGACGGTATTCCCGTTTCACATACGAGCGACCGAAACGAACAGAAAGTTGAATGGATAGACTGAACAATCAATGTATCTGGGTGGTATCCGATTATATCGCAATACTGTATATATAGTGATACTTACCAGGTGACGGTTTTTCCGTTACACATACTAGCGACTGAATCGAACAGAAGGTTAAATGGTTAGACGAAACGATAATTGTATCTGAGTTGTATTCGATGATATCGTGATGATGTTTATATAGCAATACTCACCAGGTAACTGTTCTTCCGTTTTACATACAAGCGACCGAATCGAGCAGAAGGTTGAATTCAGTATAGATTGAACAATCATCGTATCTGGGTTGTATTCGATTATGTTTATATAGTTATACTCACCAGGTAACTGTTCTTCCGTTATACATACGAGTGACTGAATTGAACAGAAGGTTGAATTGATAGTATCTGGGTTGTATTCGATTATGATGTTATGCTGTGTATATAGTTATACACATAAGGTGACGGTATTCCCGTTTCACATACGAGCGACCGAAACGAACAGAAAGTTGAATGGATAGACTGAACAATCAATGTATCTGGGTGGTATCCGATTATATCGCAATACTGTATATATAGTGATACTTACCAGGTGACGGTATTTCCGTTACACATACTAGCGACTGAATCGAACAGAAGGTTAAATGGTTAGACGAAACGATAATTGTATCTGAGTTGTATTCGATGATATCGTGATGATGTTTATATAGCAATACTCACCAGTTAACTGTTCTTCCGTTTTACATACAAGCGACCGAATCGAGCAGTAGGTTGAATTCAGTATAGATTGAACAATCATCGTATCTGGGTTGTATTCGATTATGTTTATATAGTTATACTCACCAGGTAACTGTTCTTCCGTTATACATACGAGCGACTGAATTGAACAGAAGGTTGAATGGATAGTATATGGGTTGTATTCGATTATGATGTTATGCTGTGTACATAGTTATACACACTAGGAGACGGTATTCCCGTTTTACATACGAGCGACCGAAACGAAAAGAAAGTTGAATGGATAGACTGAACAATCAATGTATCTGGGTGGTATCCAATTATATCGCAATACTGTATATATAGTGATACTTACCAGGTGACGATACTTCCGTTACACATACTAGCGACTGAATCGAACAGAATGTTGAATGGTTAGACGAAATGATAATTGTATCTGAGTTGTATTCGATGATATCGTGATGATGTTTATATAGCAATACTCACCAGGTAACTGTCCTTCCGTTTTACATACAAGCGACCGAATCGAGCAGAAGGTTAAATGGATAGATTGAACAATCATCGTATCTGAGTTGTATTCGATTATGTTTATATAGATATACTCACCAGGTACCTGTTCATCCGATATACATACGAGCAACCGAATCGAACATAAGGTTGAATGGATAGATTGAACAATCATCGTATCTGTGTTGTATTCGATTATGTTTATATAGTTATACTCACCAGGTAACTGTTCTTCCGTTATACATACGAGCGACTGAATTGAACTGAAGGTTGAATGGATAGACTAAACAATGATCGTATCTGGGGTTGTATTCGATTATATCGTGATGATGTTCATATAGTTATACTCACCAGGTAACTGTTCTCCAGTTATACATAAGAGCGACTGAACTGAACAGAAGGTTGAATGGATAGACTGAACAATCATCGTATCTGGGTTGTATTCGATTATTTCGTGATGATTATTATATATTATGTCTAACCAGGAAACTGTTCTTTCGTTATACATACTAGCAACCGAATCGAACATAAGGTTGAATGGATAGATTGAACAATCATTGTATCTGGGTTGTCTCCGATTATATCGTTATGTTGTATATTTAACTACACCTACCATGTAACGGTTCTTTCGTTACACATACGAGCGTCTGAATCGAACATAAGGTTGGATGGTTAGACGGAACGATAATTGTAACTAAGTTTTATTCGATTATATCGTGATGACGTTCATATAGAAATACTCACCAGGTTACTGTTCTTTCGTTATACATACGAGCAACCGAAGCGAACAGAAGGTTGAATGGATAGTATCTGGGTTGTATTCGATTATGATGTTATGCTGTGTATATAGTTATACACATAAGGTGACGGTATTCCCGTTTCACATACGAGCGACCGAAACGAACAGAAAGTTGAATGGATAGACTGAACAATCAATGTATCTGGGTGGTATCCGATTATATCGCAATACTGTATATATAGTGATACTTACCAGGTGACGGTTCTTCCGTTACACATACTAGCGACTGAATCGAACAGAAGGTTAAATAGTTAGACGAAACGATACATGTATCTGAGTTGTATTCGATGATATCGTGATGATGTTTATATAGCAATACTCAACAGGTAACTGTTCTTCCGTTTTACATACAAGCGACCGAATCGAGCAGAAGGTTGAATTCAGTATAGATTGAACAATCATCGTATCTGGGTTGTATTCGATTATGTTTATATAGTTATACTCACCAGGTAACTGTTCTTCCGTTATACATACGAGCGACTGAATTGAACAGAAGGTTGAATGGATAGTATATGGGTTGCATTCGATTATGATGTTATGCTGTGTATATAGTTATACACACTAGGAGACGGTATTCCCGTTTTACATACGAGCGACCGAATCGAAAAGAAAGTTGAATGGATAGACTGAACAATCAATGTATCTGGGTGGTATCCGATTATATCGCAATACTGTATATATAGTGATACTTACCAGGTGACGATACTTCCGTTACACATACTAGCGACTGAATCGAACAGAATGTTGAATGGTTAGACGAAACGATAACTGTATCTGAGTTGTATTCGATGATATCGTGATAATGTTTATATAGCAATACTCACCAGGTAACTGTCCTTCCGTTTTACATACAAGCGACCGAATCGAGCAGAAGGTTAAATGGATAGATTAAACAATCATCGTATCTGAGTTGTATTCGATTATGTTTATATAGATATACTCACCAGGTACCTGTTCTTCCGATATACATACGAGCAACCGAATCGAACATAAGGTTGAATGGATAGATTGAACAATCATCGTATCTGAGTTGTATTCGATTATGTTTATATAGTTATACTCACCAGGTAACTGTTCTTCCGTTATACATACGAGCGATTGAATTGAACTGAAGGTTGAATGGATAGACTAAACAATGATCGTAACTGGGGTTGTATTCGATTATATCGTGATGATGTTCATATAGTTATACTTACCAGGTAACTGTTCTCCAGTTATACATAGGAGCGACTGAACTGAACAGGAGGTTAAATGGATAGACTGAACAATCATCGTATCTGAGTTGTATTCGATGATATCGTGATGATGTTTATATAGCAATACTCACCAGTTAACTGTTCTTCCGTTTTACATACAAGCGACCGAATCGAGCAGTAGGTTGAATTCAGTATAGATTGAACAATCATCGTATCTGGGTTGTATTCGATTATGTTTATATAGTTATACTCACCAGGTAACTGTTCTTCCGTTATACATACGAGCGACTGAATTGAACAGAAGGTTGAATGGATAGTATATGGGTTGTATTCGATTATGATGTTATGCTGTGTACATAGTTATACACACTAGGAGACGGTATTCCCGTTTTACATACGAGCGACCGAAACGAAAAGAAAGTTGAATGGATAGACTGAACAATCAATGTATCTGGGTGGTATCCAATTATATCGCAATACTGTATATATAGTGATACTTACCAGGTGACGATACTTCCGTTACACATACTAGCGACTGAATCGAACAGAATGTTGAATGGTTAGACGAAATGATAATTGTATCTGAGTTGTATTCGATGATATCGTGATGATGTTTATATAGCAATACTCACCAGGTAACTGTCCTTCCGTTTTACATACAAGCGACCGAATCGAGCAGAAGGTTAAATGGATAGATTGAACAATCATCGTATCTG
Organism: Chrysomela aeneicollis; assembly: GCA_029955515.1. Classification (NCBI taxonomy): domain Eukaryota; kingdom Metazoa; phylum Arthropoda; class Insecta; order Coleoptera; family Chrysomelidae; genus Chrysomela; species Chrysomela aeneicollis. The sequence goes on along the minus strand of JARUHQ010000005.1, from coordinate 3,668,650 downwards.
AGTTGTATTCGATTATGTTTATATAGATATACTCACCAGGTACCTGTTCATCCGATATACATACGAGCAACCGAATGGAACATAAGGTTGAATGGATAGATTGAACAATCATCGTATCTGTGTTGTATTCGATTATGTTTATATAGTTATACTCACCAGGTAACTGTTCTTCCGTTATACATATAAGCGACTGAATTGAACTGAAGGTTGAATGGATAGACTAAACAATGATCGTATCTGGGGTTGTATTCGATTATATCGTGATGATGTTCATATAGTTATACTCACCAGGTAACTGTTCTCCAGTTATACATAAGAGCGACTGAACTGAACAGAAGGTTGAATGGATAGACTGAACAATCATCGTATCTGGGTTGTATTCGATTATTTCGTGATGATTATTATATATTATGTCTAACCAGGAAACTGTTCTTTCGTTATACATACTAGCAACCGAATCGAACATAAGGTTGAATGGATAGATTGAACAATCATTGTATCTGGGTTGTCTCCGATTATATCGTTATGTTGTATATTTAACTACACCTACCATGTAACGGTTCTTTCGTTACACATACGAGCGTCTGAATCGAACATAAGGTTGGATGGTTAGACGGAACGATAATTGTAACTAAGTTTTATTCGATTATATCGTGATGACGTTCATATAGAAATACTCACCAGGTTACTGTTCTTTCGTTATACATACGAGCAACCGAAGCGAACAGAAGGTTGAATGGATAGTATCTGGGTTGTATTCGATTATGATGTTATGCTGTGTATATAGTTATACACATAAGGTGACGGTATTCCCGTTTCACATACGAGCGACCGAAACGAACAGAAAGTTGAATGGATAGACTGAACAATCAATGTATCTGGGTGGTATCCGATTATATCGCAATACTGTATATATAGTGATACTTACCAGGTGACGGTTCTTCCGTTACACATACTAGCGACTGAATCGAACAGAAGGTTAAATGGTTAGACGAAACGATACATGTATCTGAGTTGTATTCGATGATATCGTGATGATGTTTATATAGCAATACTCAACAGGTAACTGTTCTTCCGTTTTACATACAAGCGACCGAATCGAGCAGAAGGTTGAATTCAGTATAGATTGAACAATCATCGTATCTGGGTTGTATTCGATTATGTTTATATAGTTATACTCACCAGGTAACTGTTCTTCCGTTATACATACGAGCGACTGAATTGAACAGAAGGTTGAATGGATAGTATATGGGTTGCATTCGATTATGATGTTATGCTGTGTATATAGTTATACACACTAGGAGACGGTATTCCCGTTTTACATACGAGCGACCGAAACGAAAAGAAAGTTGAATGGATAGACTGAACAATCAATGTATCTGGGTGGTATCCGATTATATCGCAATACTGTATATATAGTGATACTTACCAGGTGACGATACTTCCGTTACACATACTAGCGACTGAATCGAACAGAATGTTGAATGGTTAGACGAAACGATAACTGTATCTGAGTTGTATTCGATGATATCGTGATAATGTTTATATAGCAATACTCACCAGGTAACTGTCCTTCCGTTTTACATACAAGCGACCGAATCGAGCAGAAGGTTAAATGGATAGATTAAACAATCATCGTATCTGAGTTGTATTCGATTATGTTTATATAGATATACTCACCAGGTACCTGTTCTTCCGATATACATACGAGCAACCGAATCGAACATAAGGTTGAATGGATAGATTGAACAATCATCGTATCTGAGTTGTATTCGATTATGTTTATATAGTTATACTCACCAGGTAACTGTTCTTCCGTTATACATACGAGCGATTGAATTGAACTGAAGGTTGAATGGATAGACTAAACAATGATCGTAACTGGGGTTGTATTCGATTATATCGTGATGATGTTCATATAGTTATACTTACCAGGTAACTGTTCTCCAGTTATACATAAGAGCGACTGAACTGAACAGGAGGTTAAATGGATAGACTGAACAATCATCGTATCTGAGTTGTATTCGATTATTTCGTGATGATTATTATATATTATGTCTAACCAGGTAACTGTTCTTTCGTTATACATACTAGCAACCGAATCGAACATAAGGTTGAATGGATAGATTGAACAATCATTGTATCTGGGTTGTCTCCGATTATATCGTTAGGTTGTATATTTAACTACACCTACCATGTAACGGTTCTTTCGTTACACATACGAGCGTCTGAATCGAATATAAGGTTGGATGATTAGACGGAACGATAATTGTAACTAAGTTGTATTCGATTATATCGTGATGACGTTCATATAGAAATACTCACCAGGTTACTGTTTTTTCGTTATACATACGAGCAACCGAATCGAACAGAAGGTTGAATGGATAGTATCTGGGTTGTATTCGATTATGATGTTATGCTGTGTATATAGTTATACACATAAGGTGACGGTATTCCCGTTTCACATACGAGCGACCGAAACGAACAGAAAGTTGAATGGATAGACTGAACAATCAATGTATCTGGGTGGTATCCGATTATATCGCAATACTGTATATATAGTGATACTTACCAGGTGACGGTACTTCCGTTACACATACTAGCGACTGAATCGAACAGAAGGTTAAATGGTTAGACGAAACGATAATTGTATCTGAGTTGTATTCGATGATATCGTGATGATGTTTATATAGCAATACTCACCAGGTAACTGTTCTTCCGTTTTACATACAAGCGACCGAATCGAGCAGAAGGTTGAATTCAGTATAGATTGAACAGTCATCGTATCTGGGTTGTATTCGATTATGTTTATATAGTTATACTCACCAGGTAACTGTTCTTCCGTTATACATACGAGTGACTGAATTGAACAGAAGGTTGAATGGATAGTATCTGGGTTGTATTCGATTATGATGTTATGCTGTGTATATAGTTATACACATAAGGTGACGGTATTCCCGTTTCACATACGAGCGACCGAAACGAACAGAAAGTTGAATGGATAGACTGGACAATCAATGTATCTGGGTGGTATCCGATTATATCGCAATACTGTATATATAGTGATACTTACCAGGTGACGGTACTTCCGTTACACATAACTAGCGACTGAATCGAACAGAAGGTTAAATGGTTAGATATAATAGATAGATAGAATTATAACCGCCTCTTGAGAAACAAAGTATCTTTGTTTTAGACACATTTACGTTCAATTTATTCATATCACAGTATTTCTCAAGAATATTCAATTTACGCGCTACTTCTATCTCTGATGTGCTCAAGATAACTACGTCATCTGCATAGCACAGCATATTTATGTCCAAATTGCCATCAATATTAATCCCAACTGCTCCATTGTCCCTGAAAAATTCGATGATATCGTGATGATGTTTATATAGCAATACTCACCAGGTAATCGAGCAGAAGGTTAAATGGATAGATTGAACAATCATCGTATCTGAGTTGTATTCGATTATGTTTATATAGATATACTCACCAGGTACCTGTTCTTCCGATATTCATACGAGCAACCGAATCGAACATAAGGTTGAATGGATAGATTGAACAATCATCGTATCTGAGTTGTATTCGATTATGTTTATATAGTTATACTCACCAGGTAAGTTCTTCCGTTATACATACGAGCGACTGAATTGAACTGAAGGTTGAATGGATAGACTAAACAATGATCGTATCTGGGGTTGTATTCGATTATATCGTGATGATGTTCATATAGTTATACTCACCAGGTAACTGTTCTCCAGTTATACATAAGAGCGACTGAAATGAACAGAAGGTTGAATGGATAGACTGAACAATCATCGTATCTGGGTTGTATTCGATTATTTCGTGATGATTATTATATATTATGTCTAACCAGGTAACTGTTCTTTCGTTATACATACTAGCAACCGAATCGAACATAAGGTTGAATGGATAGATTGAACAATCATTGTATCTGGGTTGTCTCCGATTATATCGTTATGTTGTATATTTAACTACACCTACCATGTAACGGTTCTTTCGTTACACATACGAGCGTCTGAATCGAACATAAGGTTGGATGGTTAGACGGAACGATAATTGTAACTAAGTTGTATTCGATTATATCGTGATGACGTTCATATAGAAATACTCACCAGGTTACTGTTCTTTCGTTATACATACGAGCAACCGAATCGAACAGAAGGTTGAATGGATAGTATCTGGGTTGTATTCGATTATGATGTTATGCTGTGTATATAGTTATTCACATAAGGTGACGGTATTCCCGTTTCACATACGAGCGACCGAAACGAACAGAAAGTTGAATGGATAGACTGGACAATCAATGTATCTGGGTGGTATCCGATTATATCGCAATACTGTATATATAGTGATACTTACCAGGTGACGGTACTTCCGTTACACATACTAGCGACTGAATCGAACAGAAGGTTAAATGGTTAGACGAAACGATAATTGTATCTGAGTTGTATTCGATGATATCGTGATGATGTTTATATAGCAATACTCACCAGGTAACTGTTCTTCCGTTTTACATACAAGCGACCGAATCGAGCAGAAGGTTGAATTCAGTATAGATTGAACAATCATCGTATCTGGGTTGTATTCGATTATGTTTATATAGTTATACTCACCAGGTAACTGTTCTTCCGTTATACATACGAGCGACTGAATTGAACAGAAGGTTGAATGGATAGTATATGGGTTGTATTCGATTATGATGTTATGCTGTGTATATAGTTATACACATAAGGTGACGGTATTCCCGTTTCACATACGAGCGACCGAAACGAACAGAAAGTTGAATGGATAGACTGGACAATCAATGTATCTGGGTGGTATCCGATTATATCGCAATACTGTATATATAGTGATACTTACCAGGTGACGGTACTTCCGTTACACATAACTAGCGACTGAATCGAACAGAAGGTTAAATGGTTAGACGAAACGATAATTGTATCTGAGTTGTATTCGATGATATCGTGATGATGTTTATATAGCAATACTCACCAGGTAACTGTTCTTCCGTTTTACATACAAGCGACCGAATCGAGCAGAAGGTTAAATGGATAGATCGAACAATCATCGTATCTGAGTTGTATTCGATTATGTTTATATAGTTATACTCACCAGGTAACTGTTCTTCCGTTATACATACGAGCGACTGAATTGAACTGAAGGTTGTATGGATAGACTAAACAATGATCGTATCTGGGGTTGTATTCGATTATATCGTGATGATGTTCATATAGTTATACTCACCAGGTAACTGTTCTCCAGTTATACATAAGAGCGACTGAACTGAATAGAAGGTTGAATGGAGAAACTGAACAATAATCGTATCTGGGTTGTATTCGATTATTTCGTGATGATTATTATATATTATGTCTAACCAGGTAACTGTTCTTTCGTTATACATACTTGCAACCGAATCGAACATAAGGTTGAATGGATAGATTGAACAATCATTGTATCTGGGTTGTCTCCGATTATATCGTTATGTTGTATATTTAACTACACCTACCATGTAACGGTTCTTTCGTTACACATACGTGCGTCTGAATCGAACATAAGGTTGGATGGTTAGACGGAACGATAATTGTAACTAAGTTGTATTCGATTATATCGTGATGACGTTCATATAGAAATACTCACCAGGTTACTGTTCTTTCGTTATACATACGAGCAACCGAATCGAACAGAAGGTTGAATGGATAGTATCTGGGTTGTATTCGATTATGATGTTATGCTGTGTATATAGTTATACACATAAGGTGACGGTATTCCCGTTTCACATACGAGCGACCGAAACGAACAGAAAGTTGAAATGATAGACTGAACAATCAATGTATCTGGGTGGTATCCGATTATATCGCAATACTGTATATATAGTGATACTTACCAGGTGACGGTTCTTCCGTTACACATACTAGCGACTGAATCGAACAGAAGGTTAAATGGTTAGACGAAACGATAATTGTATCTGAGTTGTATTCGATGATATCGTGATGATGTTTATATAGCAATACTCACCAGGTAACTGTTCTTCCGTTTTACATACAAGCGACCGAATCGAGCAGAAGGTTGAATTCAGTATAGATTGAACAATCATCGTATCTGGGTTGTATTCGATTATGTTTATATAGTTATACTCACCAGGTAACTGTTCTTCCGTTATACATACGAGCGACTGAATTGAACAGAAGGTTGAATGGATAGTATATGGGTTGTATTCGATTATGATGTTATGCTGTGTATATAGTTATACACACTAGGAGACGGTATTCCCGTTTTACATACGAGCGACCGAAACGAAAAGAAAGTTGAATGGATAGACTGAACAATCAATGTATCTGGGTGGTATCCGATTATATCGCAATACTGTATATATAGTGATACTTACCAGGTGACGATACTTCCGTTACACATACTAGCGACTGAATCGAACAGAATGTTGAATGGTTAGACGAAACGATAACTGTATCTGAGTTGTATTCGATGATATCGTGATAATGTTTATATAGCAATACTCACCAGGTAACTGTCCTTCCGTTTTACATACAAGCGACCGAATCGAGCAGAAGGTTAAATGGATAGATTAAACAATCATCGTATCTGAGTTGTATTCGATTATGTTTATATAGATATACTCACCAGGTACCTGTTCTTCCGATATACATACGAGCAACCGAATCGAACATAAGGTTGAATGGATAGATTGAACAATCATCGTATCTGAGTTGTATTCGATTATGTTTATATAGTTATACTCACCAGGTAACTGTTCTTCCGTTATACATACGAGCGATTGAATTGAACTGAAGGTTGAATGGATAGACTAAACAATGATCGTAACTGGGGTTGTATTCGATTATATCGTGATGATGTTCATATAGTTATACTTACCAGGTAACTGTTCTCCAGTTATACATAAGAGCGACTGAACTGAACAGGAGGTTAAATGGATAGACTGAACAATCATCGTATCTGAGTTGTATTCGATTATTTCGTGATGATTATTATATATTATGTCTAACCAGGTAACTGTTCTTTCGTTATACATACTAGCAACCGAATCGAACATAAGGTTGAATGGATAGATTGAACAATCATTGTATCTGGGTTGTCTCCGATTATATCGTTAGGTTGTATATTTAACTACACCTACCATGTAACGGTTCTTTCGTTACACATACGAGCGTCTGAATCGAATATAAGGTTGGATGATTAGACGGAACGATAATTGTAACTAAGTTGTATTCGATTATATCGTGATGACGTTCATATAGAAATACTCACCAGGTTACTGTTTTTTCGTTATACATACGAGCAACCGAATCGAACAGAAGGTTGAATGGATAGTATCTGGGTTGTATTCGATTATGATGTTATGCTGTGTATATAGTTATACACATAAGGTGACGGTATTCCCGTTTCACATACGAGCGACCGAAACGAACAGAAAGTTGAATGGATAGACTGAACAATCAATGTATCTGGGTGGTATCCGATTATATCGCAATACTGTATATATAGTGATACTTACCAGGTGACGGTACTTCCGTTACACATACTAGCGACTGAATCGAACAGAAGGTTAAATGGTTAGACGAAACGATAATTGTATCTGAGTTGTATTCGATGATATCGTGATGATGTTTATATAGCAATACTCACCAGGTAACTGTTCTTCCGTTTTACATACAAGCGACCGAATCGAGCAGAAGGTTGAATTCAGTATAGATTGAACAGTCATCGTATCTGGGTTGTATTCGATTATGTTTATATAGTTATACTCACCAGGTAACTGTTCTTCCGTTATACATACGAGTGACTGAATTGAACAGAAGGTTGAATGGATAGTATCTGGGTTGTATTCGATTATGATGTTATGCTGTGTATATAGTTATACACATAAGGTGACGGTATTCCCGTTTCACATACGAGCGACCGAAACGAACAGAAAGTTGAATGGATAGACTGGACAATCAATGTATCTGGGTGGTATCCGATTATATCGCAATACTGTATATATAGTGATACTTACCAGGTGACGGTACTTCCGTTACACATAACTAGCGACTGAATCGAACAGAAGGTTAAATGGTTAGATATAATAGATAGATAGAATTATAACCGCCTCTTGAGAAACAAAGTATCTTTGTTTTAGACACATTTACGTTCAATTTATTCATATCACAGTATTTCTCAAGAATATTCAATTTACGCGCTACTTCTATCTCTGATGTGCTCAAGATAACTACGTCATCTGCATAGCACAGCATATTTATGTCCAAATTGCCATCAATATTAATCCCAACTGCTCCATTGTCCCTGAAAAATTCGATGATATCGTGATGATGTTTATATAGCAATACTCACCAGGTAATCGAGCAGAAGGTTAAATGGATAGATTGAACAATCATCGTATCTGAGTTGTATTCGATTATGTTTATATAGATATACTCACCAGGTACCTGTTCTTCCGATATTCATACGAGCAACCGAATCGAACATAAGGTTGAATGGATAGATTGAACAATCATCGTATCTGAGTTGTATTCGATTATGTTTATATAGTTATACTCACCAGGTAAGTTCTTCCGTTATACATACGAGCGACTGAATTGAACTGAAGGTTGAATGGATAGACTAAACAATGATCGTATCTGGGGTTGTATTCGATTATATCGTGATGATGTTCATATAGTTATACTCACCAGGTAACTGTTCTCCAGTTATACATAAGAGCGACTGAAATGAACAGAAGGTTGAATGGATAGACTGAACAATCATCGTATCTGGGTTGTATTCGATTATTTCGTGATGATTATTATATATTATGTCTAACCAGGTAACTGTTCTTTCGTTATACATACTAGCAACCGAATCGAACATAAGGTTGAATGGATAGATTGAACAATCATTGTATCTGGGTTGTCTCCGATTATATCGTTATGTTGTATATTTAACTACACCTACCATGTAACGGTTCTTTCGTTACACATACGAGCGTCTGAATCGAACATAAGGTTGGATGGTTAGACGGAACGATAATTGTAACTAAGTTGTATTCGATTATATCGTGATGACGTTCATATAGAAATACTCACCAGGTTACTGTTCTTTCGTTATACATACGAGCAACCGAATCGAACAGAAGGTTGAATGGATAGTATCTGGGTTGTATTCGATTATGATGTTATGCTGTGTATATAGTTATTCACATAAGGTGACGGTATTCCCGTTTCACATACGAGCGACCGAAACGAACAGAAAGTTGAATGGATAGACTGGACAATCAATGTATCTGGGTGGTATCCGATTATATCGCAATACTGTATATATAGTGATACTTACCAGGTGACGGTACTTCCGTTACACATACTAGCGACTGAATCGAACAGAAGGTTAAATGGTTAGACGAAACGATAATTGTATCTGAGTTGTATTCGATGATATCGTGATGATGTTTATATAGCAATACTCACCAGGTAACTGTTCTTCCGTTTTACATACAAGCGACCGAATCGAGCAGAAGGTTGAATTCAGTATAGATTGAACAATCATCGTATCTGGGTTGTATTCGATTATGTTTATATAGTTATACTCACCAGGTAACTGTTCTTCCGTTATACATACGAGCGACTGAATTGAACAGAAGGTTGAATGGATAGTATATGGGTTGTATTCGATTATGATGTTATGCTGTGTATATAGTTATACACATAAGGTGACGGTATTCCCGTTTCACATACGAGCGACCGAAACGAACAGAAAGTTGAATGGATAGACTGGACAATCAATGTATCTGGGTGGTATCCGATTATATCGCAATACTGTATATATAGTGATACTTACCAGGTGACGGTACTTCCGTTACACATAACTAGCGACTGAATCGAACAGAAGGTTAAATGGTTAGACGAAACGATAATTGTATCTGAGTTGTATTCGATGATATCGTGATGATGTTTATATAGCAATACTCACCAGGTAACTGTTCTTCCGTTTTACATACAAGCGACCGAATCGAGCAGAAGGTTAAATGGATAGATCGAACAATCATCGTATCTGAGTTGTATTCGATTATGTTTATATAGTTATACTCACCAGGTAACTGTTCTTCCGTTATACATACGAGCGACTGAATTGAACTGAAGGTTGTATGGATAGACTAAACAATGATCGTATCTGGGGTTGTATTCGATTATATCGTGATGATGTTCATATAGTTATACTCACCAGGTAACTGTTCTCCAGTTATACATAAGAGCGACTGAACTGAATAGAAGGTTGAATGGAGAAACTGAACAATAATCGTATCTGGGTTGTATTCGATTATTTCGTGATGATTATTATATATTATGTCTAACCAGGTAACTGTTCTTTCGTTATACATACTTGCAACCGAATCGAACATAAGGTTGAATGGATAGATTGAACAATCATTGTATCTGGGTTGTCTCCGATTATATCGTTATGTTGTATATTTAACTACACCTACCATGTAACGGTTCTTTCGTTACACATACGTGCGTCTGAATCGAACATAAGGTTGGATGGTTAGACGGAACGATAATTGTAACTAAGTTGTATTCGATTATATCGTGATGACGTTCATATAGAAATACTCACCAGGTTACTGTTCTTTCGTTATACATACGAGCAACCGAATCGAACAGAAGGTTGAATGGATAGTATCTGGGTTGTATTCGATTATGATGTTATGCTGTGTATATAGTTATACACATAAGGTGACGGTATTCCCGTTTCACATACGAGCGACCGAAACGAACAGAAAGTTGAAATGATAGACTGAACAATCAATGTATCTGGGTGGTATCCGATTATATCGCAATACTGTATATATAGTGATACTTACCAGGTGACGGTTCTTCCGTTACACATACTAGCGACTGAATCGAACAGAAGGTTAAATGGTTAGACGAAACGATAATTGTATCTGAGTTGTATTCGATGATATCGTGATGATGTTTATATAGCAATACTCACCAGGTAACTGTTCTTCCGTTTTACATACAAGCGACCGAATCGAGCAGAAGGTTGAATTCAGTATAGATTGAACAATCATCGTATCTGGGTTGTATTCGATTATGTTTATATAGTTATACTCACCAGGTAACTGTTCTTCCGTTATACATACGAGCGACTGAATTGAACAGAAGGTTGAATGGATAGTATATGGGTTGTATTCGATTATGATGTTATGCTGTGTATATAGTTATACACACTAGGAGACGGTATTCCCGTTTTACATACAAGCGACCGAAACGAAAAGAAAGTTGAATGGATAGACTGAACAATCAATGTATCTGGGTGGTATCCGATTATATCGCAATACTGTATATATAGTGATACTTACCAGGTGACGATACTTCCGTTACACATACTAGCGACTGAATCGAACAGAATGTTGAATGGTTAGACGAAACGATAACTGTATCTGAGTTGTATTCGATGATATCGTGATAATGTTTATATAGCAATACTCACCAGGTAACTGTCCTTCCGTTTTACATACAAGCGACCGAATCGAGCAGAAGGTTAAATGGATAGATTAAACAATCATCGTATCTGAGTTGTATTCGATTATGTTTATATAGATATACTCACCAGGTACCTGTTCTTCCGATATACATACGAGCAACCGAATCGAACATAAGGTTGAATGGATAGATTGAACAATCATCGTATCTGAGTTGTATTCGATTATGTTTATATAGTTATACTCACCAGGTAACTGTTCTTCCGTTATACATACGAGCGATTGAATTGAACTGAAGGTTGAATGGATAGACTAAACAATGATCGTAACTGGGGTTGTATTCGATTATATCGTGATGATGTTCATATAGTTATACTTACCAGGTAACTGTTCTCCAGTTATACATAAGAGCGACTGAACTGAACAGGAGGTTAAATGGATAGACTGAACAATCATCGTATCTGAGTTGTATTCGATTATTTCGTGATGATTATTATATATTATGTCTAACCAGGTAACTGTTCTTTCGTTATACATACTAGCAACCGAATCGAACATAAGGTTGAATGGATAGATTGAACAATCATTGTATCTGGGTTGTCTCCGATTATATCGTTAGGTTGTATATTTAACTACACCTACCATGTAACGGTTCTTTCGTTACACATACGAGCGTCTGAATCGAATATAAGGTTGGATGATTAGACGGAACGATAATTGTAACTAAGTTGTATTCGATTATATCGTGATGACGTTCATATAGAAATACTCACCAGGTTACTGTTTTTTCGTTATACATACGAGCAACCGAATCGAACAGAAGGTTGAATGGATAGTATCTGGGTTGTATTCGATTATGATGTTATGCTGTGTATATAGTTATACACATAAGGTGACGGTATTCCCGTTTCACATACGAGCGACCGAAACGAACAGAAAGTTGAATGGATAGACTGAACAATCAATGTATCTGGGTGGTATCCGATTATATCGCAATACTGTATATATAGTGATACTTACCAGGTGACGGTACTTCCGTTACACATACTAGCGACTGAATCGAACAGAAGGTTAAATGGTTAGACGAAACGATAATTGTATCTGAGTTGTATTCGATGATATCGTGATGATGTTTATATAGCAATACTCACCAGGTAACTGTTCTTCCGTTTTACATACAAGCGACCGAATCGAGCAGAAGGTTGAATTCAGTATAGATTGAACAGTCATCGTATCTGGGTTGTATTCGATTATGTTTATATAGTTATACTCACCAGGTAACTGTTCTTCCGTTATACATACGAGTGACTGAATTGAACAGAAGGTTGAATGGATAGTATCTGGGTTGTATTCGATTATGATGTTATGCTGTGTATATAGTTATACACATAAGGTGACGGTATTCCCGTTTCACATACGAGCGACCGAAACGAACAGAAAGTTGAATGGATAGACTGGACAATCAATGTATCTGGGTGGTATCCGATTATATCGCAATACTGTATATATAGTGATACTTACCAGGTGACGGTACTTCCGTTACACATAACTAGCGACTGAATCGAACAGAAGGTTAAATGGTTAGATATAATAGATAGATAGAATTATAACCGCCTCTTGAGAAACAAAGTATCTTTGTTTTAGACACATTTACGTTCAATTTATTCATATCACAGTATTTCTCAAGAATATTCAATTTACGCGCTACTTCTATCTCTGATGTGCTCAAGATAACTACGTCATCTGCATAGCACAGCATATTTATGTCCAAATTGCCATCAATATTAATCCCAACTGCTCCATTGTCCCTGAAAAATTCGATGATATCGTGATGATGTTTATATAGCAATACTCACCAGGTAATCGAGCAGAAGGTTAAATGGATAGATTGAACAATCATCGTATCTGAGTTGTATTCGATTATGTTTATATAGATATACTCACCAGGTACCTGTTCTTCCGATATTCATACGAGCAACCGAATCGAACATAAGGTTGAATGGATAGATTGAACAATCATCGTATCTGAGTTGTATTCGATTATGTTTATATAGTTATACTCACCAGGTAAGTTCTTCCGTTATACATACGAGCGACTGAATTGAACTGAAGGTTGAATGGATAGACTAAACAATGATCGTATCTGGGGTTGTATTCGATTATATCGTGATGATGTTCATATAGTTATACTCACCAGGTAACTGTTCTCTTCTTCAGTTATACATAAGAGCGACTGAACTGAACAGAAGGTTGAATGGATAGACTGAACAATCATCGTATCTGGGTTGTATTCGATTATTTCGTGATGATTATTATATATTATGTCTAACCAGGTAACTGTTCTTTCGTTATACATACTAGCAACCGAATCGAACATAAGGTTGAATGGATAGATTGAACAATCATTGTATCTGGGTTGTCTCCGATTATATCGTTATGTTGTATATTTAACTACACCTACCATGTAACGGTTATACATAAGAGCGACTGAACTGAACAGAAGGTTGAATAGATAGACTGAACAATCATCGTATCTGGGTTGTATTCGATTATTTCGTGATGATTATTATATATTATGTCTAACCAGGTAACTGTTCTTTCGTTATACATACTAGCAACCGAATCGAACCTAAGGTTGAATGGATAGATTGAACAATCATTGTATCAGGGTTGTCTCCGATTATATCGTTATGTTGTATATTTAACTACACCTACCATGTAACGGTTCTTTCGTTACACATACGAGCGTCCGAATCGAACATAAGGTTGGATGGTTAGACGGAACGATAATTGTAACTAAGTTGTATTCGATTATATCGTGATGACGTTCATATAGAAATACTCACCAGGTTACTGTTCTTTCGTTATACATACGAGCAACCGAATCGAACAGAAGGTTGAATGGATAGTATCTTGGTTGTATTCGATAATGATGTTATGCTGTGTATATAGTTATACACATAAGGTGACGGTATTACCGTTTCACATACGAGCGACCGAAACGAACAGAAAGTTGAATGGATAGACTGAACAATCAATGTATCTGGGTGGTATCCGATTATATCGCAATACTGTATATATAGTGATACTTACCAGGTGACGGTACTTCCGTTACACATACTAGCGACTGAATCGAACAGAAGGTTAAATGGTTAGACGAAACGATAATTGTATCTGAGTTGTATTCGATGATATCGTGATGATGTTAATATAGCAATACTCACCAGGTAACTGTTCTTCCGATATACATACGAGCAACCGAATCGAACATAAGGTTGAATTCAGTATAGATTGAACAATCATCGTATCTGGGTTGTATTCGATTATGTTTATATAGTTATACTCACCAGGTAACTGTTCTTCCGTTATACATAAGAGCGACTGAACTGAACAGAAGGTTAAATGGATAGACTGAACAATCATCGTATCTGGGTTGTATTCGATTATTTCGTGATGATTATTATATATTATGTCTAACCAGGTAACTGTTCTTTCGTTATACATACTAGCAACCGAATCGAACATAAGGTTGAATGGATAGACTGAACAATCAATGTATCTGGGTGGTATCCGAACCTGGTGGGTATTGCTATATAAACATCATCACGATATCATCGAATACAACTCAGATACAATTATCGTTTCGTCTAACCATTCAACATTCTGTTCGATTCAGTCGCTATGTTCGATTTGGTTGCTCGTATGTATAACGGAAGAACTGTTACCTGGTTAGACATACTATATGATAATAATCACGATATAATCAAATACAACCCAGATACGATGATTGTTCAGTCTATCCATTCAACCTTCTGTTCAGTTCAGTCGCTCTTATGTATAACTGGAGAACAGTTTCCTGGTGAGTATAACTATATGAACATCATCAAGATATAATCGAATACAACTCAGATACAATTATCGCTTCGTCTAACCATTTAACCTTCTGTTCGATTCAGTCGCTAGTATGTGTAACGGAAGTACCGTCACCTGGTAAGTATCACTATATATACAGTATTGCGATATAATCGGATACCAACTAGATACATTGATTGTTCAGTCTATCCATTCAACTTTCCGTTCGTTTCGGTCGTTCGTATGTAAAACGGGAATACCGTCACCTAGTGTGTATAACTATATACACAGCATAACATCATAATCGAATACAACCCAGATACTATCCATTCAACCTTCTGTTCGATTCGGTTGCTCGTATGTATAACGAAAGAACAGTAACCTGGGGAGTATTTCTATATGAACGTCATCACGATATAATCGAATACAACTCAGATACAATGATCATTCCGTCTATCCATCCAACCTTATATTCGATTGGGTCGCTCGTATGTATAACGCAAGAACAGTCACCTGGTGAGTATTACTATATAAACATCACCACGATATAATCGAATACAACTCAGTTACAATTATCGTTCCGTCTAACCATCCAACCTAATGTTCGATTCAGACGCTCGTATGTGTAACGAAAGAACCGTTACATGGTAGGTGTAACTAAATATACAGCATAACGAAATAATCGGAGATAACCCAGATACAATAATTGTTCAATCTATCCATTCAACCTTATGTTCGATTTGGTTGCTCATATGTATAACGGAAGAACTGTTACCTGGTCAGAGATACTATGTGATGATAATCACGATATAATCAAATACAACCCAGATACGATGATTGTTCAGTCTATCCATTCAACCTTCTGTTCAGTTCAGTCGCTCTTATGTTTAACTGGAGAACAGTTTCCTGGTGAGTATAATTATATGAACATCATAAAGATATAATTGAATACAACCCCAGATACGATTATTGTTTAGTCTATCCATTCAACCTTCTGTTCAATTCAGTCGCTCGTATGTATAACGGAAGAACAGTTACCTGGTGAGTATAACTATATAGACATAATCGAATACAACCCAGATACGATGATTGTTCAATCTATACTAAATTTAACCTTCTGCTCGATTCGGTCGCTTGTATGTGAAACGGAAGAACAGTTACCTGGTGAGTATTACTATATAAACATAATCGAATACAACCCACATACGATGATTGTTCAATCTATCCATTTAACCTTCTGCTCGATTCGGTCGCTTGTATGTAAAACGGAAGAACAGTTACCTGGTGAGTATTGCTATATAAACATCATCACGATATCATCTAATACAACTCAGATACAATTATCGTTTCGTCTAACCATTCAACCTTCTGTTCGATTTAGTCGCTAGCATGTGTAACGGAAGTACCGTCACCTGGTAAGTATCACTAATGTCTTCAAATTGAACTTGAAACACCACGTAATACAGTACCTGAAAACCAAGTAAACTCAGTACCCAAATGTTATCGTGACGTTTCGACATTTAATGACAACTCTGCGAACCAGAGCATCCCTGTGAACCAGAGCATCCCTCTTCATAGTGTTCTTACCTCTCAACTTAGACCTAATAACTCTTTTTCTAGTTCTAAGAGAAAAATGTTGCTCTTATCTGACGACAGTGGTAGGCATTTATGTAAAGCCTTATCCAACTGTAACAACTTGACTAACTTTATTATTGAGTATATACACAAACCAGGAGGTAAATTTGCTGACATACTTGAAAGTGTCAATTTATTATCTAAAGATTACACCCAAAAAGATGTTATTGTTGTTCTTGCTGGCCGTGGCGATTTCGAAAGTAACAAAATTCCAAAAGTCAAAGACATATGGAGCAAAATCAAAAACTGCTTACATACTAATATCATTTTTCTCTCTTGCCCTACAGTTAGTAGGAAACATTTCAATATCATTAGTAAGTTCAACATGCGACTTCACGACTTCCTTTCTAAGGTGAACAACTTCTCTGAGCAATACATATCTCTAGTGAACATAAATAATGCCCGCGGCTCTAAAATAGGTAATAATTTAATTGCTGAACGAATTGCTAGCGAAGTTAAACGCAACTGGAACAATGTCAAATGTCTCACTTTTGTAAAAACGACTAGTATATTGGATCCACCCCCTACTCCCAAATACTCTGAGATCCCCAAAAATGCAACTGCTGATACTCATGATCTTGATGGAAGTAGCATCTCTTTTGAAGCAAATTCATCACCCCCTTTTTTGGAGATAACCCAAATAAAGCAAACTTATCCTTAATGTTACTCAACGTACAATCTCTTCGCAACAAGGCCGATGAACTAACTGTACTTTTGGATAGTCTCAGTTCGCCTAGACTTGTTCTGCTAACTGAACACTGGCTAAAAGTTGACGAAATAATCCACATACCCAATTACCACATTCTGACAAGCTTTTGCAGAAAGAACTTCTCTCATGGCGGTTCTATGATTCTTGCTCATGAAGAGTTATTCAGAACCTCAGACTTTGTTAGCCTTGACAATTACAACGATATGGTAGTTGAAAAAGAATTCGAATTCTGTATAATATCCAGCAAAAAACTAGCTTTGGTAATACTATGCTTGTATCGTTCTCCCCAAACCGATGTTCACATTTTCATAGATAGACTAGAACTCCTCTCAATTAAATTTACTTCCCAAACTTCTTTGATATTAACGGGTGATTTCAACATAAATTTCGGAAATACCAGTTGTCCGCTTAGTTCATCCATAAAAAATTTACTTGTTTCTCTAAATCTTACAATGCATGTACATGCTCCGACAAGATATTCCCAGTATTCTTCTTCTATTATTGATTATGTATGTTCTAATATCGCCAACACTTCTTGCAATGTGGTAATGGCTGGTATATCCGACCATGAGGCTGTCCTATTCACATTCCCGGTTCTAGGAACAGAAGATAAAGTGGCGAAACACTCTGGTCGTATTTACTCCACGAGTAACTACATCAAATTCGAAACTTTGAACTCCGCCACCCGATGGAACACTATACTCAATCACAACGATCCTTTGACTGATTTCCACACCAACCTGCTGCATAACTTCAATAAAGCCTTCCCTTGTCGCCTCATTAAAAATAAAAAGCACAGAAAACCTTGGATAACTAAAGGTCTACGAATCTCATCTAAGAACATACGGTCCCTTCATCATATCAGAAAATTCGTTTCGCCAAATAATTGGTTTGTCTCTTACTTTAGTAAATACAGAACTTTATATAGAACTATTATTCTTGAAGCTAAAAAAAGGTATTTCAATAACAGATTAACGGAATCTAGAAATAAACAAAAGGAGAGCTGGGCAATAATTAATGACCTAAGAGGAGTAAATACTGCTTCAACCCACATCAGCATACCGTCTTGTAATGAGCTGAATAAATATTATAGTACAGTCGCCTTGAATCTGTCTAAAAACATTGCAGTCACGGAAGACCCCATGAACTATATGGGAAATGTAACAGTCCATGACACCTTCTTCTTTAGTCCCACAGACCGCCATGAATTGAAAGAAGTAATTGCTGAAATAAAAATCAAGAAAGCATCTGGTTGGGATAAAATATCTATACAAATTTTAGAACAGCTACCAATAAGTGCATTGGATGCTCTGGCTGAGGCAATTAACATATCTTTTGAGAAAGGCATGTTCCCAGACTGCTTGAAAAACGCTGTTATTATTCCAATATATAAAGGGGACAATCATAATGACCCTAGTAACTTTAGACCTATCTCTCTCCTACCTGCTCTCTCCAAAGTCATCGAAAGACTTGTTAAAAGAAGATTTATATCATTCATACATAAAAACAATATAATATCGACGACCCAATTTGGTTTCCAACGTAACAAATCCACCTCTGATGCCACATTTGAACTACTCGAGCATCTATACCTCAAGCTCAATGACAATGAAGCCGCGGCAGTGGTGTTCTGCGACTTGTCAAAGGCTTTTGACTGTGTGAATCACAGAATACTACTGGGAAAGTTGGAGAGATATGGTTTCCGTGATGTGGCCCTGAAATGGTTCAAGTCCTATCTCTCTAAACGTAGACAGGTGGTCTACTCTAATGGTCTAACCTCTCATGAGTCTTTGGTGGATTGTGGAGTACCACAGGGCTCTGTCTTAGGCCCCTTATTATTCCTGCTTTACGTGAATGATCTTGCACTCTTGGATATTGCGGGTAGATTTACAATTTTTGCAGATGATACTACCATTTTTTGGCATAATAAAGACACTCATCATTTGAATGCAATAATAGAAAATGACATTTACAAGGTCAAGAAATGGTGCGACGCCAATCTGTTGTCCTTCAATGTAAATAAAACCCACATTCTCACATTTAAATGTTTGTTAAACCCAATTTCAATAGGTGATAAATGTCTACAAGAGTCCTCTTTGGCTAAATTCCTTGGGGTATTTATTGATAATAAGTTGACGTTTAAGGAACATATCTCAAGTTTATGTACCAAACTAGCTAAAGGATGTTATGCACTTAGAGTCATATCTAAGGAACTCGACCCGACCATTGCAAGAACAACATATTTTGCAGTTATAGAGTCACACCTGAGATATGGGATCTGCTACTGGGGAAACTCCGACAAAGCATCAATCAATATGATATTTAAGCTCCAAAAAAGAGCTGTCCGGTATGTTTGTAGGGCTGGCTTCAGAGATTCATGTCGTCCACTATTCAAATCACATAGAATAATGACCCTTACCTGCATATTCATACTAGAGACGGTGTGTTTGATGTTTAAAAAACATAAGTTAAATAGAAACACCATAAGAAGCCCTCGTTTCCTGACTAGACAGATGGGTAATTTGGATCTTCCTAAGCCCAACACTACACAAGTTAAGAATTCACAGATTTATAACTCAAAAAAAGTTTTCAATCATTTACCTCAGAATATCAAGAATCTAAATTCAGAAAGAAAAATTAGGAAAAGTGTCAAAGAGTTACTGTTTGATAAGGCATACTACACTTTGGATGAGTTTTTTAACGACTCGTTTTAAGTGTAAAACTAATGCTTTGTCTTTGTTGTCTTGTATTTACCTTATAGTTTTATATAGTAGACTGATGAGCGCCTTGGACGCATGTTTTTATTTCTTGTTTTTACTTTTTGTTATACTTGTTTTTACTTTTTTTGTGATTTATTTGTTTATATACACCTTAATCTTATCTCATCTCATTTGTCTCGACTAATTTTATACTTCCACTTTTATACTTTACTTGTATTTTGTACTTTCATTAGTTTAATGATTATTTATGACACTTTGTCAATAAGAAGTTATTCTTAGACAATAAAGTATCTATCTATCTATCTATAGTGATACTTACCAGGTGACGGTACTTCCGTTACACATGCTAGCGACTAAATCGAACAGAAGGTTGAATGGTTAGACGAAACGATAATTGTATCTGAGTTGTATTAGATGATATCGTGATGATGTTTATATAGCAATACTCACCAGGTAACTGTTCTTCCGTTTTACATACAAGCGACCGAATCGAGCAGAAGGTTAAATTTAGTATAGATTGAACAATCATCGTATCTGGGTTGTATTCGATTATGTTTATATAGTTATACTCACCAGGTAACTGTTCTTCCGTTATACATACGAGCGACTGAATTGAACAAAAGGTTGAATGGATAGACTAAACAATAATCGTATCTGGGGTTGTATTCGATTATATCTTTATGATGTTCATATAATTATACTCACCAGGAAACTGTTCTCCAGTTATACATAAGAGCGACTGAACTGAACAGAAGGTTGAATGGATAGACTGAACAATCATCGTATCTGGGTTGTATTTGATTATATCGTGATTATCATCACATAGTATCTCTGACCAGGTAACAGTTCTTCCGTTATACATATGAGCAACCAAATCGAACATAAGGTTGAATGGATAGATTGAACAATTATTGTATCTGGGTTATCTCCGATTATTTCGTTATGCTGTATATTTAGTTACACCTACCATGTAACGGTTCTTTCGTTACACATACGAGCGTCTGAATCAAACATAAGGTTGGATGGTTAGACGGAACGATAATTGTAACTGAGTTGTATTCGATTATATCGTGGTGATGTTTATATAGTAATACTCACCAGGTGACTGTTCTTGCGTTATACATACGAGCGACCCAATCGAACAGAAGGTTGAATGGATAGTATCTGGGTTGTATTCGATTATGATGTTATGCTGTGTATATAGTTATACACACTAGGTGACGGTATTCCCGTTTTACATACGAACGACCGAACCGAACGGAAAGTTGAATGGATAGACTGAACAATCAATGTATCTGGTTGGTATCCGATTATATCGCAATACTGTATATATAGTGATACTTACCAGGTGACGGTACTTCCGTTACACATACTAGCGACTGAATCGAACAGAAGGTTAAATGGTTAGACGAAGCGATAATTGTATCTGAGTTGTATTCGATTATATCGTGATGATGTTTATATAGCAATATTCACCAGGTAACTGTTCTTCCGTTTTACATAAAAGCGACCGAATCGAGCAGAAGGTTAAATGAATAGATTGGAAATTCATCGTATCTGGGTTGTATTCAATTAGGTTTATATAGTTATACTCACCAGGTAACTGTTCTTCCGTTTTTCATAAGAACGACTGAATTGAACAGAAAGTTGAATGGATAGACTAAACAATAATCGTATCTGGGGTTGTATTCGAGTATATCGTGATGAATATCATATAGTATGTCTAACCAGGTAACAGTTCTTCCGTTAAACTTACGAGCAACCGAATCGAACATAAGGTTGGATGGATAGATTGAACAATCATTGTATCTGGGTTGTCTCCGATTATATCGTTATGCTGTATATTTAGTTACACCTACCATGGAACGGTTCTTTCGTTACACATACGAGCGTCTAAATCGAACATGAGGTTGGATGGTTAGACGGAACGATAATTGTAACTGAGTTGTATTCGATTATATCGTGGTGATGTTTATATAGTAATACTCACCAGGTGACTTTTCTTGCGTTATACATACGAGCGACCCAATCGAACAGAAGGTTGGATGGATAGACGGAATGATCATTGTATCTGGGTTGTATTTGATAATATCGTGATTATCATCACATAGTATCTCTGACCAGGTAACAGTTCTTCCGTTATACATATGAGCAACCAAATCGAACATAAGGTTGAATGGATAGATTGAACAATAATTGTATCTGGGTTATCTCCGATTATTTCGTTATGCTGTATATTTAGTTACACCTACCATGTAACGATTCTTTCGTTACACATACGAGCGTCTGAATCAAACATAAGGTTGGATGGTTAGACGGAACGATAATTGTAACTGAGTTGTATTCGATTATATCGTGGTGATGTTTATATAGTAATACTCACCAGGTGACTGTTCTTGCGTTATACATACGAGCGACCCAATCGAACCGAAGGTTGAATGGATAGTATCTGGGTTGTATTCGATTATGATGTTATGCTGTGTATATAGTTATACACACTAGGTGACGGTATTCCCGTTTTACATACGAACGACCGAACCGAACGGAAAGTTGAATGGATAGACTGAACAATCAATGTATCTGGTTGGTATCCGATTATATCGCAATACTGTATATATAGTGATACTTACCAGGTGATGGTACTTCCGTTACACATACTAGCGACTGAATCGAACAGAAGGTTAAATGGTTAGACGAAGCGATAATTGTATCTGAGTTGTATTCGATTATATCGTGATGATGTTTATATAGCAATATTCACCAGGTAACTGTTCTTCCGTTTTACATAAAAGCGACCGAATCGAGCAGAAGGTTAAATGAATAGATTGGAAATTCATCGTATCTGGGTTGTATTCAATTAGGTTTATATAGTTATACTCACCAGGTAACTGTTCTTCCGTTTTTCATAAGAACGACTGAACTGAACAGAAAGTTGAATGGATAGACTAAACAATAATCGTATCTGGGGTTGTATTCGAGTATATCGTGATGAATATCATATAGTATGTCTAACCAGGTAACAGTTCTTCCGTTAAACTTACGAGCAACCGAATCGAACATAAGGTTGGATGGATAGATTGAACAATCATTGTATCTGGGTTGTCTCCGATTATATCGTTATGCTGTATATTTAGTTACACCTACCATGGAACGGTTCTTTCGTTACACATACGAGCGTCTAAATCGAACATGAGGTTGGATGGTTAGACGGAACGATAATTGTAACTGAGTTGTATTCGATTATATCGTGGTGATGTTTATATAGTAATACTCACCAGGTGACTTTTCTTGCGTTATACATACGAGCGACCCAATCGAACAGAAGGTTGGATGGATAGACGGAATGATCATTGTATCTCTGAGTTGTATTCGATGATATCGTGATGATGTTTATATAGCAATACTCACCAGGTAACTTTTCTTCCGTTTTACATACAAGCGACCGAATCGAGCTGAAGGTTGAATTCAGTATGGATTGAACAATCATCGTATCTGGGTTGTATTCGATTATGTTTATATAGTTATACTCACCAGGTAACTGTTCTTCCGTTATACATACGAGCAACCGAATCGAACAGAAGGTTGAATGGATATTATCTGGGTTGTATTCGATTATGATGTTATGCTGTGTATATAATTATACACATTAGGTCACGGTATTCCCGTTTTACATACGAGCGACCGAAACGAATAGAAAGTTGAATGGATAGACTGAACAATCAATGTATCTGGGTGGTATCCGATTATATCGCAATACTGTATATATAGGGATACTTACCAGGTGACGGTACTTCCGTTACACATACTAGCGACTGAATCGAACAGAAGGTTAAATGGTTAGACGAAACGATAATTGTATCTGAGTTGTATTCGATGATATCGTGATGATGTTTATATAGCAATACTCACCAGGTAACTGTTCTTCCGTTTTACATACAAGCGACCGAATCAAGCAGAAGGTTAAAATTAGTATAGATTGAACAATCATCGTATCTGGGTTATATTCGATTATGTTTATATAGTAATACTCACCAGGTAACTGTTCTTCCGGTATACATACGAGCGACTGAACTGAACAGAAGGTTGAATGGATAGACTGAACAATCATCGTATCTGGGGTTGTATTCGATTATATCTTGATGATGTTCATATAGTTATACTCACCAGGAAACTGTTCTCCAGTTATACATAAGAGCGACTGAACTGAACAGAAGGTTGAATGGATAGACTGAACAATCATCGTATCTGGGTTGTATTTGATTATATCGTGATTATTATCATATAGTATGTCTAACCAGGTAACAGTTCTTCCGTTATACATACGAGCAACCAAATCGAACATAGCGACTGAATCGAACAGAATGTTGAATGGTTAGACGAAACGATAATTGTATCTGAGTTGTATTCGATGATATCGTGATGATGTTTATATAGCAATACTCACCAGGTAACTGTCCTTCCGTTTTACATACAAGCGACCGAATCGAGCAGAAGGTTAAATGGATAGATTGAACAATCATCGTATCTGAGTTGTATTCGATTATGTTTATATAGTTATACTCACCAGGTACCTGTTCTTCCGTTATACATACGAGCAACCAAATCGAACAGAAGGTTGAATGGATAGATTGAACAATCATCGTATTTGAGTTGTATTCGATTATGTTTATATAGTTATACTCACCAAGTAACTGTTCTTCCGTTATACATACGAGCAACTGAATTGAACAGAAGGTTGAATGGATAGACTAAACAATGATCGTATCTGGGGTTGTATTCGATTATATCGAGATGATGTTTATATAGTTATACTCACCAGGTAACTGTTTTCCAGTTATACATAAGAGCGACTGAACTGAACAGAAGGTTGTATGGATAGACTGAACAATCATCGTATCTGGGTTGTATTCGATTATTTCGTGATGATTATTATATATTATGTCTAACCAGGTAACTGTTCTTCCGTTATACATACGAGCAACCGAATCGAACATTAGGTTGAATGGATAGATTGAACAATCATTGTATCTGGGTTGTATTCGATTATATCTTGGTAATGTTTATATAGTAATACTCACCAGGTGACTGTTCTTGCGTTATACGTACGAGCGACCCAAGCGAACAGAAGGTTGGATGGATAGACGGAATGATCATTGTATCTGAGTTGTATTCGATTATATCGTGATGACGTTCATATAGAAATACTCACCAGGTTACTGTTCTTTCGTTATACTTACGAGCAACCGAATCGAACAGAAGGTTGAATGGATAGTATCTGGGTTGTATTCGAATATGATGTTATGCTGTGTATATAGTTATACACATTAGGTGACGGTATTCCCGTTTTACATACGAGCGACCGAAACGAACAGAAAGTTGAATGGAATGACTGAACAATCAATGTATCTGGGTGGTATCCGATTATATCGCAATACTGTATATATAGTGATACCTACCAGGTGACGGTACTTCCGTTACACATACTAGCGACTGAAACGAACAGAAGGTTAAATGGTTAGACGAAACGATAATTGTATCTGAGTTGTATTCGATGATATCGGGATGATGTTTATATAGCAATACTCACCAGGTAACTGTTCTTCCGTTTCACATACAAGCGACCGAATCGAGCAGAAGGTTAAATTTAGTATAGATTGAACAATCATCGTATCTGGGTTGTATTCGATTATGTTTATATAGTTATACTCACCAGGTAACTGTTCTTCCGTTATACATACGAGCGACTTAATTGAACAGAAGGTTGAATGGATAGACTAAACAATAATCGTATCTGGGGTTGTATTCGATTATATCTTGATGATGTTCTTATAATTATACTCACCAGGAAACTGTTCTCCAGTTATACATAAGAGCGACTGAACTGAACAGAAGGTTGAATGGATAGACTGAACAATCATCGTATCTGGGTTGTATTTGATTATATCGTGATAATTATCATATAGTATGTCTAACCAGGTGACAGTTCTTCCGTTATACATACGAGCAACCAAATCCAACATAAGGTTGAATGGATAGATTGAACAATCATTGTATCTTGGTTGTCTCCGATTATATCGTTATGCTGTATATTTAGTTACACCTACCATGTAACGGTTCTTTCGTTACACATACGAGCGTCTGAATCGAACATAAGGTTGGATGGTTAGACGGAACGATAATTGTAACTGAGTTGTATTCGATTATATCGTGGTGATGTTTATATAGTAATACTCACCAGGTGACTGTTCTTGCGTTATACATACGAGAGACCCAATCGAACATAAGGTTGGATGGATAGACGAAATGATCATTGTATCTGAGTTGTATTCGATTATATCGTGTTGACGTTCATATAGAAATACTCACCAGGTTACTGTTCTTTCGTTATACATACGAGCAACCGAATCGAACAGAAGGTTGAATGGATAGTATATGGGTTGTATTCGATTATGATGTTATGCTGTGTATATATTTATACACACTAGGTGACGGTATTCCCGTTTTACATACGAGCGACCGAAACGAACAGAAAGTTGAATGGATAGACTGAACAATTAATGTATCTGGGTGGTATCCGATTATATCGCAATTCTGTATATATGGTGATACTTACCAGGTGACGATACTTCCGTTACACATACTAGCGACTGAATCGAACAGAATGTTAAATGGTTAGACGAAACGATAATTGTATCTGAGTTGTATTCGATGATATCGTGATGATGTTTATATAGCAATACTCACCAGGTAACTGTCCTTCCGTTTTACATACAAGCGACCGAATCGAGCAGAAGGTTGAATGGATAGATTGAACAATCATCGTATCTGAGTTGTATTCGATTATGTTTATATAGTTATACTCGCCAGGTTCCTGTTCTTCCGTTATACATACGAGCAACCGAATCGAACATAAGGTTGAATGGATAGATTGAACAATCATTGTAACTGAGTTGTATTCGATTATGTTTATATAGTTATACTCATCAGGTAACTGTTCTTCCGTTATACATACGAGCGACTGAATTGAACAGAAGGTTGAATGGATAGACTGAACAATCATCGTATCTGGGTTGTATTCGATTATTTCGTGATGATCATTATATATTATGTCTAACCAGGTAACTGTTCTTCCATTATACATACGAGCAACCGAATCGAACATAAGGTTGAATGGATAGATTGAACAATCATTGTATCTGGGTTGTCTCCGATTATATCGTTATGCTGTATATTAAGATACACCTACCATGTAACGGTTCTTTCGTTACACATACGAGCGTCTGAATCGAACATAAGGTTGGATGGTTAGACGGAACGATAATTGTAACTGAGTTGTATTCGATTATATCGTGGTAATGTTTATATAGTAATACTCACCAGGTGACTGTTCTTGCATTATACGTACGAGCGACCCAATCGAACAGAAGGTTGGATGGATAGACGGAATGATCATTGTATCTGAGTTGTATTCGATTATATCGTGATAAAGTTCATATAGAAATACTCACCAAGTTACTGTTCTTTCGTTATACAAACGAGCAACCAAATCGAACAGAAGGTTGAATGGATAGTATCTGGGTTGTATTCGATTATGATGTTATGCTGTGTATATAGTTATACACACTAGGTGACGGTATTCCCGTTTCACATACGAGCGACCGAAACGAACAGAAAGTTGAATGGATAGACTGAACAATCAATGTATCTGGTTGGTATCCGATTATATCGCAATACTGTATATATAGTGATACTCACCAGGTGACGGTACTTCCGTTACACATACTAGCGACTGAATCGAACAGGAGGTTAAATGTTTACACGAAGCGATAATTGTATCTGAGTTTCATTCGATGATATCGTGATGATGTTTATATAGCAATACTCACCAGGTAACTATTCTTCCGTTTTACATAAAAGCGACCGAATCGAGCAGAAGGTTAAATGGATAGATTGAAAATTCATCGTATCTGGGTTGTATTCGATTATGTTTATATAGTTATACTCACCAGGTAACTGTTCTTCCGTTATACATGAGAACGACTGAATTGAACAGAAGGTTGAATGGATAGACTAAACAATAATCGTATCTGGGGTTGTATTCGAGTATATCGTGATGATTATCATATAGTATGTCTAACCAGGTAACAGTTCTTCCGTTAAACATACGAGCAACCGAATCGAACATAAGGTTGGATGGATAGATTGAACAATCATTGTATCTGGGTTGTCTCCGATTATATCGTTATGCTGTATATTTAGTTACACCCACCATGTAACAGTTCTTTCGATACACATACGAGCGTCTGAATCGAACATAAGGTTAGATGGTTAGACGGAACGATAATTGTAACTGAGTTGTATTCGATTATATCGTGGTGATGTTTATATAGTAATACTCACCAGGTTACTGTTCTTTCGTTATACATACGAGCAACCGAATCGAAGAGAAGGTTGAATGGATAGTATCTGGGTTGTATTCGATTATGATGTTATGCTGTGTATATAGTTATACACACTAGGTGACGGTATTTCCGTTTTACATACGAGCGACCGAAACGAACAGAAAGTTGAATGGATAGACTGAACAATCAATGTATCTGGTTGGTATCCGATTATATCGCAATACTGTATATATAGTGATACTTACCAGGTGACGGTACTTCCGTTACACATACTAGCGACTGAATCGAACAGGAGGTTAAATGTTTACACGAAGCGATAATTGTATCTGAGTTGTATTCGATGATATCGTGATGATGTTTATATAGCAATACTCACCAGGTAACTGTTCTTCCGTTTCACATAAAAGCGACCGAATCGAGCCGAAGGTTAAATGGATAGATTGAAAATTCATCGTATCTGGGTTGTATTCGATTATGTTTATATAGTTATACTCACCAGGTAACTGTTCTTCCGTTATACATGAAAACAACTGAATTGAACAGAAGGTTGAATGGATAGACTAAACAATAATCGTATCTGGGGTTGTATTCGAGTATATCGTGATGATTATCATATAGTATGTATAACCAGGTAACAGTTCTTCCGCTGAACATACGAGCAACCGAATCGAACATAAGATTGGATGGATAGATTGAACAATCATTGTATCTGGGTTGTCTCCGATTATATCGTTATGCTGTATATTTAGTTACACCCACCATGTAACGGTTCTTTCGTTACACATACGAGCGTCTGAATCGAACATATGATGTTATGCTGTATAAGGTGACGGTATTCCCGTTTTACATACGAGCGATCGATACGAAAAGAAAGTTGAATGGATAGACTGAACAATCAATGTATCTGGGTGGTATCCGATTATATCGCAATACTGTATATATAGTGATACTCACCAGGTGACGGTACTTCCGTTACACATTCTAGCGACTAAATCGAACAGAAGGTTGAATGGTTAGACGAAACGATAATTGTATTTGAGTTGTATTCGATGATATCGTGATGATGTTTATATAGCAATACTCACCAGGTAACTGTTCTTCCGTTTTACATACAAGCGACCGAATCGAGCAGAAGGTTGGATGGATAGATTGAACAATCATTGTATCTGGGTTGTCTCCGATTATATCGTTATGCTGTATATTTAGTTACACCCACCATGTAACGGTTCTTTCGTTACACATACGAGCGTCTGAATCGAACATAAGGTTGGATGGTTAGACGGAACGATAATTGTAACTGAGTTGTATTCGATTATATCGTGGTGATGTTTATATAGTAATACTCACCAGGTTACTGTTCTTTCGTTATACATACGAGCAACCGAATCGATCAGAAGGTTGAATGGATAGTATCTGGGTTGTATTCGATTATGATGTTATGCTGTGTATATAGTTATACACACTAGGTGACGGTATTCCCGTTTTACATACGAGCGACCGAAACGAACAGAAAGTTGAATGGATAGACTGTGAACAATCAATGTATCTGGTTGGTATCCGATTATATCGCAATACTGTATATATAGTGATACTTACCAGGTGACGGTTCTTCCGTTACACATACTAGCGACTGAATCGAACAGGAGGTTAAATGTTTACACGAAGCGATAATTGTATCTGAGTTGTATTCGATGATATCGTGATGATGTTTATATAGCAATACTCACCAGGTAACTGTTTTTCCGTTTTACATAAAAGCGACCGAATCGAGCCGAAGGTTAAATGGATAGATTGAAAATTCATCGTATCTGGGTTGTATTCGATTATGTTTATATAGTTATACTCACCAGGTAACTGTTCTTCCGTTATACATGAGAACAACTGAATTGAACAGAAGGTTGAATGGATAGACTAAACAATAATCGTATCTGGGGTTGTATTCGGGTATATCGTGATGATTATCATATAGTATGTATAACCAGGTAACAGTTCTTCCGCTGAACATACGAGCAACCGAATCGAACATAAGGTTGGATGGATAGATTGAACAATCATTGTATCTGGGTTGTCTCCGATTATATCATTATGCTGTATATTTAGTTACACCCACCATGTAACGATTCTTTCGTTACACATACGAGCGTCTGAATCGAACATATGATGTTATGCTGTATAAGGTGACGGTATTCCCGTTTTACATACGAGCGACCGAAACGAAAAGAAAGTTGAATGGATAGACTGAACAATCAATGTATCTGGGTGGTATCCGATTATATCGCAATACTGTATATATAGTGATACTTACCAGGTGACGGTACTTCCGTTACACATGCTAGCGACTAAATCGAACAGAAGGTTGAATGGTTAGACGAAACGATAATTGTATTTGAGTTGTATTCGATGATATCGTGATGATGTTTATATAGCAATACTCACCAGGTAACTGTTCTTCCGTTTTACATACAAACGACCGAATCGAGCAGAAGGTTGGATGGATAGATTGAACAATCATTGTATCTGGGTTGTCTCCGATTATATCGTTATGCTGTATATTTAGTTACACCCACCATGTAACGGTTCTTTCGTTACACATACGAGCGTCTGAATCGAACATAAGGTTGGATGGTTAGACGGAACGATAATTGTAACAGAGTTGTATTCGATTATATCGTGGTGATGTTTATATAGTAATACTCACCAGGTTACTGTTCTTTCGTTATACATACGAGCAACCGAATCGATCAGAAGGTTGAATGGATAGTATCTGGGTTGTATTCGATTATGATGTTATGCTGTGTATATAGTTATACACACTAGGTGACGGTATTCCCGTTTTACATACGAGCGACCGAAACGAACAGAAAGTTGAATGGAAAGACTGAACAATCAATGTATCTGGTTGGTATCCGATTATATCGCAATACTGTATATATAGTGATACTTACCAGGTGACGGTTCTTCCGTTACACATACTAGCGACTGAATCGAACAGGAGGTTAAATGTTTACACGAAGCGATAATTGTATCTGAGTTGTATTCGATGATATCGTGATGATGTTTATATAGCAATACTCACCAGGTAACTGTTCTTCCGTTTTACATAAAAGCGACCGAATCGAGCAGAAGGTTAAATGGATAGATTGAAAATTCATCGTATCTGGGTTGTATTCGATTATGTTTATATAGTTATACTCACCAGGTAACTGTTCTTCCGTTATACATGAGAACGACTGAATTGAACAGAAGGTTGGATGGATAGACTAAACAATAATCGTATCTGGGGTTGTATTCGAGTATATCGTGATGATTATCATATAGTATGTCTAACCAGGTAACAGTTCTTCCGTTAAACATACGAGCAACCGAATCGAACATAAGGTTGGATGGATAGATTGAACAATCATTGTATCTGGGTTGTCTCCGATTATATCGTTATGCTGTATATTTAGTTACACCCACCATGTAACGGTTCTTTCGTTACACATACGAGCGTCTGAATCGAACATAAGGTTGGATGGTTAGACGGAACGATAATTGTAACTGAGTTGTATTCGATTATATCGTGGTGATGTTTATATAGTAATACTCACCAGGTGACTGTTCTTGCGTTATACATACGAGCGACCCAATCGAACAGAAGGTTGGATGGATAGACGGAATGATCATTGTATCTGAGTTGTATTCGATTATATCGTGGTGATGTTTATATAGTAATACTCACCAGGTGACTGTTTTTGCGTTATACATACGAGCGTCCCAATCGAACAGAAGGTTGGATGGATAGACGGAATGATCATTGTATCTGAGTTGTATTCGATTATATCGTGATGACGTTCATATAGAAATACTCACCAGGTCACTGTTCTTTCGTTATACATACGAGCAACCGAATCGAACAGAAGGTTGAATGGATAGTATCTGGGTTGTATTCGATTATGATGTTATGCTGTGTATATAGTTATACACATAAGGTGACGGTATTCCCGTTTTACATACGAGCGACCGAAACGAACAGAAAGTTGAATGGATAGACTGAACAATCAATGTATCTGGGTGGTATCCGATTATATCGCAATACTGTATATATAGTGATACTTACCAGGTGACGGTACTTCCGTTACATATGCTAGCGACTAAATCGAACAGAAGGTTGAATGATTAGACGAAACGATAATTGTATTTGAGTTGTATTCGATGATATCGTGATGATGTTTATAAAGCAATACTCACCAGGTAACTGTTCTTCCGTTTTACATACAAGCGACCGAATCGAGCAGAAGGTTAAATGAATAGATTGAACAATCATCGTATCTGGGTTGTATTCGATTATGTTTATATAGTAATACTCACCAGGTAACTGTTCTTCCGTTTTACATACAAGCGACCGAATCGAGCAGAAGGTTGAATTTAGTATAGATTGAACAATCATCGTATCTGGGTTGTATTCGATTATGTTTATATATTTATACTCACCAGGTTACTGTTCTTCCGTTATACATAAGAGCGACTGAACTGAACAGAAGGTTGAATGGATAGACTGAACAATCATCGTATCTGGGTTGTATTTGATTATATCGTGATTATCATCACATAGTATGTCTAACCAGGTAACAGTTCTTCCGTTATACATATGAGCAACAAAATCGAACATAAGCTTGAATGGATAGATTGAACAATCATTGTATCTGGGATGTCTCCGATTATTTCGTTATGCTGTATATTTAGTTACACCTACCATGTAACGGTTCTTTCGTTACACATACGAGCGTCTGAATCGAACATAAGGTTGGATGGTTAGACGGAACGATAATTGTAACTGAATTGTATTCGATTATATCGTGGTGATGTTTATATAGTGATACTCACCAGGTGACTGTTCTTGCGTTATACATACGAGCGACCCAATCGAATATAAGGTTGGATGGATAGACGGAATGATCATTGTATCTGAGTTGTATTCGATTATGATGTTATGCTGTGTATATAGTTATACACACTAGGTGACGGTATTCCCGTTTTACATACGAGCGACCGAAACGAACGGAAAGTTGAATGGATAGACATCAATGTATCTGGTTGGTATCCGATTATATCGCAATACTCTATATATAGTGATACTTACCAGGTGACGGTACTTCCGTTACACATACAAGCGACTGAATCGAACAGAAGGTTAAATGGTTAGACGAAGCTATAATTGTATCTGAGTTGTATTCGATTATATCGTGATGATGTTTATATAGCAATATTCACCAGGTAACTGTTCTTCCGTTTTACATAAAAGCGACCGAATCGAGCAGAAGGTTAAATGAATGGATTGAAAATTCATCGTATCTGGGTTGTATTCGATTAGGTTTATATAGTTATACTCACCAGGTAACTGTTTTTCCGTTTTTCATAAGAACGACTGAATTGAACAGAATGTTGAATGGATAGACTAAACAATAATCGTATCTGGTAACAGTTCTTCCGTTGAACATACGGGCAACCGAATCGAACATAAGGTTGGATGGATAGATTGAACAATCATTGTATCTGGGTTGTCTCCGATTATATCGTTATGCTGTATATTTAGTTACACCTACCATGTAACGGTTCTTTCGTTACACATACGAGCGTCTAAATCGAACATAAGGTTGGATGGTTAGACGGAACGATAATTTTAACTGAGTTGTATTCGATTATATCGTGGTGATGTTTATATAGTAATTCTCACCAGGTGACTGTTCTTGCGTTATACATACGAGCGACCCAATCGAACAGAAGGTTGGATGGATAGACGGAATGATCATTGTATCTGAGTTGTATTCGATTATATCGTGATGACGTTCATATAGAAATACTCACCAGGTTACTGTTCTTTCGTTATACATACGAGCAACCGAATCGAACAGAAGGTTGAATGGAAAGTATGTGGGTTGTATTCGATTATGATGTTATGCTGTGTATATAATTATACACATTAGGTGACAATATTCCCGTTTTACATACGAGCGACCGAAACGAACAGAAAGTTGAATGGATAGACTGAACAATCAATGTATCTGGGTGGTATCCGATTATATCGCAATACTGTATATATAGTGATACTTACCAGGTGACGGTACTTCCTTTACACATACTAGCGACTGAATCGAACAGAAGGTTGAATGGTTAGACGAAACGATAATTGTATCTCTGAGTTGTATTCGATGATATCGTGATGATGTTTATATAGCAATACTCAACAGGTAACTGTTCTTCCGTTTTACATACAAGCGACCGAATCGAGCAGAAGGTTGAATTCAGAATGGATTGAACAATCATCGTATCTGGGTTGTATTCGATTATGTTTATATAGTTATACTCACCAGGTAACTGTTCTTCCGTTATACATACGAGCAACCGAATGGAACAGAAGGTTGAATGGATAGTATCTGGGTTGTATTCGATTATGATGTTATGCTGTGTATATAATTATACACATTAGGTCACGGTATTCCCGTTTTACATACGAGCGACCGAAACGAACAGAAAGTTGAATAGATAGACTGAACAATCAATGTATCTGGGTGGTATCCGATTATATCGCAATACTGTATATATGGGGATACTTACAAGGTGACGGTACTTCCGTTACACATACTAGCGACTGAATCGAACAGAAGGTTAAATGGTTAGACGAAACGATAATTGTATCTGAGTTGTATTCGATGATATCGTGATGATGTTTATATAGCAATACTCACTAGGTAACTGTTCTTCCGGTATACATACGAGCGACTGAATTGAACAGAAGGTTGAATGGATAGACTAAACAATAATCGTATCTGGGGTTGTATTCGATTATATCTTGATGATGTTCATATAGTTATACTCACCAGGAAACTGTTCTCCAGTTATACATAAGGGCGACTGAACTGAACAGAAGGTTGAATGGATAGACTGAACAATCATCGTATATGGGTTGTATTTGATTATATCGTGATTATTATCATATAGTATGTCTAACCAGGTAACAGTTCTTCCGTTATACATACGAGCAACCGAATCGAACATAAAGTTGAATGGATAGATTGAACAATCATTGTATCTGGGTTGTCTCCGATTGTATCGTTATGCTGTATATTTAGTTACACCTACCATGTAACGGTTCTTTCGTTACACATACGAGCGTCTGAATCGAACATGAAGTTGAATGGTTAGACGGAACGATAATTGTAACTGAGTTGTATTCGATTATATCGTGGTGATGTTTATATAGTAATACTCACCAGGTGACTGTTCTTGCGTTATACATACGAGCGACCCAATCGAACATAAGGTTGGATAGATAGACGAAATGATCATTGTATCTGAGTTGTATTCGATTATATCGTGATGACGTTTATATAGAAATACTCACCAGGTTACTGTTCTTTCGTTATACATACGAGCAACCGAATCGAACAGAAAGTTGAATGGATAGTATCTGGGTTGTATTCGATTATTATGTTATGTTGTGTATATATTTATACACACTAGGTGACGGTATTCCCGTTTTACATACGAGCGACCGAAACGAACAGAAAGTTGAATGGATAGACTGAACAATCAATGTATCTGGGTGGTATCCGATTATATCGCAATTCTGTATATATAGTGATACTTACCAGGTGACGATACTTCCGTTACACATACTAGCGACTGAATCGAACAGAATGTTGAATGGTTAGACGAAGCGATAATTGTATCTGAGTTGTATTCGATGATATCGTGATGATGTTTATATAGCAATACTCACCAGGTAACTGTTCTTTCGTTTTACATAAAAGCGACCGAATCGAGCAGAAGGTTGAATGGATAGATTGAATATTCATCGTATCTGGGTTGTATTCGATTATGTTTATATAGTTATACTCACCAGGTAACTGTTCTTCCGTTATACATAAGAACGACTGAATTGAACAGAAGGTTGAATGAATAGACTAAACAATAATCGTATCTGGGGTTGTATTCGAGTATATCGTGATGATTATCATATAGTATGTCTAACCAGGTAACAGTTCTTCCGTTAAACTTACGGGCAACCGAATCGAACATAAGGTTGAATGGATAGATTGAACAATCATTGTATCTGGGTTGTCTCCGATTATATCGTTATGCTGTATATTTAGATACACCTACCATGTAATGGTTCTTTCGTTACACCTACGAGCGTCTGAAACGAACATAAGGTTGGATGGTTAGACGAAACGATAATTGTAACTAAGTTGTATTCGATTATATCGTGGTGATGTTTATATAGTAATACTCACCAGGTGACTGTTCTTTCGTTATACATACGAGCAACCGAATCGAAGAGAAGGTTGAATGGATAGTATCTGTGTTGTATTCGATTATGATGTTATGCTGTGTATCGAATACAACTCAGATACAATGATCATTCCATCTATCCATCCAACCTTCTGTTCGATTGGGTCGCTCGTATGTATAACGCATGAACAGTCACCTGGTGAGTATTACTATATAAACATCACCACGATATAATCGAATACAACTCAGTTACAATTATCGTTCCGTCTTACCATCCTATCTTATGTTCGATTCAGACGCTCGTATGTGTAACGAAAGAACCGTTACATGGTAGGTGTAACTAAATATACAGCATAAAAATATAATCGGAGACAACCCAGATACAATGATTGTTCAATCTATCCATCCAACCTTATGTTCGATTCGGTTGCTCGTATGTATAACGGAAGAACTGTTACCTGGTTAGACATACTATATGATAATAATCTCGATATAATCAAATACAACCCAGATACGATGAATGTTCAGTCTATCCATTCAACCTTCTGTTCAGTTCAGTCGCTCTTATGTATAACTGGAGGACAGTTTCCTGGTGAGTATAACTATATGAACATCATCAAGATATAATCGTATACAACCCCAGATACGATTATTGTTTAGTCTATCCATTCAACCTTCTGTTCAATTCAGTCGCTCGTATGTATAACGGAAGAACAGTTACCTGGTGAGTATAACTATATAAACATAATCGAATACAACCCAGATACGATGATTGTTCAATCTATACTTAATTTAAGCTTCTGCTCGATTCGGTCGCTTGTATGTAAAATGGAAGAACAGTTACCTGGTGAGTATAACTATATAAACATAATCGAATACAACCCAGATACGATGAGTGTTCAATCTATACTAAATTTGAGCTTCTGCTCGATTCGGTCGCTAGTATGGAAAACGGAAGAACAGTTACCTGGTGAGTATTGCTATATAAACTTCATCACGATATCATCGAATACAAATCAGAGATACAATTATCGTTTCGTCTAACCATTTAACCTGCTGTTCCATTCAGTCTCTAGTATGTGTAACGGAAGTACCGTCACCTGGTTAGTATCACTATATATACAGTATTGCGATATAATCGGATACCACCCAGATACATTGATTGTTCAGTCTATCCATTCAACTTTCTGTTCAGTTCAGTCGCTCTTATGTATAACTGGAGAACAGTTTCCTGGTGAGTATAACTATATGAACATCATCAAGATATAATCGAATACAACCCCAGATACGATTATTGTTTAGTCTATCCATTCAACCTTCTGTTTAATTCAGTCGCTCGTATGTATAACGAAAGAACAGTTACCTGTTGAGTATAACTATATAAACATAATCGAATACAACCCAGATACGATGATTGTTCAATCTCCACTAAATTTAAGCTTCTGCTCGATTCGGTCGCTTGTATGTAAAACGGAAGAACAGTTACCTGGTGAGTATCGCTATATAAACATCATCACGATATCATCGAATACAACTCAGAGATACATCTATCGTTTCGTCTAACCATTTAACCTTCTGTTCGATTCAGTCTCTAGTATGTGTAACGGAAGTACCGTCACCTGGTAAGTATCACTATATATACAGTATTGCGATATAATCGGATACCACCCAGATACATTTATTGTTCAGTCTATCCATTCAACTTTCTGTACGTTTCGGTCGCTCGTATGTAAAACGGGAGTACCGTCACCTGATGTGTATAACTATATACACAGCATAACATCATAATCGAATACAACCCAGATACTATCCATTCAACCTTCTGTTCGATTCGGTTGCTCGTATGTATAACGAAAGAACAGTAACCTGGTGAGTATTTCTATATGAACGTCATCACGATATAATCGAATACAACTCAGATACAATGATCATTCCGTCTATCCATCCAACCTTCTGTTCGATTGGGTCGCTCGTATGTATAACGCAAGAACAGTTACCTGGTGAGTATTACTATATAAACATCACCACGATTTAATCGAATACAACTCAGTTACAATTATCGTTCCGTCTAACCATCCAACCTTATGTTCGATTCAGACGCTCGTATGTGTAACGAAATAACCGTTACATGGTAGGTGTAACTGAATATACAGCATAAAGATATAATCGGAGAGAACCCAGATACAATGATTGTTCAATCTATCCATCCAACCTTATGTTTGATTCGGTTGCTCGTATGTTTAACGGAAGAACTTTTACCTGGTTAGACATACTATATGATAATCATCACGATATTCTCGAATACAACCCCAGATACGATTATTGTTTAGTCTATCCATTCAACCTTCTGTTCGATTCGGTTGCTCGTATGTATAACGAAAGAACAGTCACCTGGTGAGTATTACTATATAAACATTCCCACGATATAATCGAATACAACTCAGTTACAATTATCGTTCCGTCTAACCATTCAACCTTCTGTTCGATTCGGTTGCTCGTAAGTATAACGAAAGAACAGTAACCTGGTGAGTATTTCTATATAAACTTCATCACGATAAAATCGAATACAACTCAGATACAATGATTATTCCGTCTATCCATCTAACCTTCTGTTCGATTGGGTCGCTCGTACGTATAACGCAAGAACAGTCACCTGGTGAGTATTACTATATAAATATTCCCACGATATAATCAAAGACAACCCAGATACAATGATTGTTCAATCTATCCATTCAACCTTATGTTCGATTCGGTTGCTCGTATGTGTAACAGAAGAACTGTTACCTGGTTAGACATACTATATGATAATCATCACGATATAATCGAATACAACCCAGATACAATGATTGTTCAGTCTATCCATTCAACCTTCTGTTCGATTCAGTCGCTAGTATGTATAACGGAAGAACAGTTACCTGGTGAGTATAACTATATATACAGAATTGCGATATAATCGGATACCACCCAGATACATTGATTGTTTATTCTATCCATTCAACTTTCTGTTCGTTTCGGTTGCTTGTATGTATAAAGAAAAAAACAGTAACCTGGCGAGTATTTCTATATGAACGTCATCACGATATAATCGAATACAACTCAGATACAATGATCATTCCGTCTATTCATCCAAACTTCTGTTCGATTGGGTCGCTCGTACGCATAACGCAAGAACAGTCACCTGGTGAGTATTACTATATAAACATCACCACGATATAATCGAATACAACTCAGTTACAATTATATTTCCGTCTAATCATCCAACCTTATGTTCGATTCAGACGCTCGTATGTGTAACGAAAGAACCGTTACATGGTAGGTGTAACTAAATATACAGCATAACGATATAATCGGATACAACCCAGATACAATGATTGTTCAATCTATCCATTCAACCTTATGTTCGATTCAGTTGCTCGTATGTGTAACAGAAG
The DNA here is from genome assembly GCA_029955515.1 of Chrysomela aeneicollis. Classification (NCBI taxonomy): domain Eukaryota; kingdom Metazoa; phylum Arthropoda; class Insecta; order Coleoptera; family Chrysomelidae; genus Chrysomela; species Chrysomela aeneicollis. Next base: position 3,628,109 of record JARUHQ010000005.1, on the reverse strand, counting down.
AACTGTTACCTGGTTAGACATACTATATGATAATCATCACGATATAATCGAATACAACCCAGATACAATGATTGTTCAGTCTATCCATTCAACCTTCTGTTCAGTTCAGTCGCTCTTATGTATAACTGGAGAACAGTTACCTGGTGAGTATAACTATATAAACATCATCACGATATAATCGAATACAACCCCAGATACGATCATTGTTTAGTCTATCCATTCAACCTTCTGTTCAATTCAGTCGCTCGTATGTATAACGGAAGAACAGGTACCTGGTGAGTATAACTATATAAACATAATCAAATACAACCCAGATACGATGATTGTTCAGACTATAAATTTAACCTTCTGCTCGATTCGGTCGCTTGTATGTAAAACGGAAGAACAGTTACCTGGTGATTATGGCTATATAAACATCATCACGATATCATCGAATACAACTCAGATACAATTATCGTTTCGTCTAACCATTCAACCTTCTGTTCGATTCAGTCGCTAGTATGTGTAACGGAAGTACCGTCACCTGGAAAGTATCACTATATATACAGTATTGCGATATAATCGCATACCACCCAGATACATTGATTGTTCAGTCTATCCATTCAACTTTCTGTTCGTTTCGGTCGCTCGTATGTAAAACGGGAAAACCGTCATCAAATGTGTATAACCATATACACAGCATAACATCATAATCGAATACAACCCAGATACTATCCATTCAACCTTCTGTTCGATTCGGTTGCTCGTATGTATAACGAAAGAAGAGTAACCTGGTGAGTATTTCTATATGAACGTCATCACGATATAATAGAATACAACTAAGATACAGTGATCATTCCGTCTATCCATCCAACCTTCTGTTCGATTGGGTCGCTCGTATGTATAACGCAAGAACAGTCACCTGGTGAATATTACTATATAAACATCACCACGATATAATCGAATACAACTCAGTTACAATTATCGTTTCGTCTAACCATCCAACCTTATGTCCGATTCAGACGCTCGTATGTGTAACGAAAGAACCTTTACTTGGTAGGTGTAACTAAATATACAGCATAACGATATAAACGGAGACAACCCAGATACATTCAACCTTATGTTCGATTCGGTTGCTCGTATGTATAACGGAAGAACTGTTACCTGGTTAGACATACTATATTATAATCATCACGATATAATCAAATACAACCCAGATACGATGATTGTTCAGTCTATCCATTCAACCTTCTGTTCAGTTCAGTCGCTCTTATGTATAACTGGAGAACAGTTTCCTGGTGAGTATAACTATATGAACATCATCAAGATATAATCGAATACAACCCCAGATACGATTATTGTTTAGTCTATCCATTCAACCTTCTCTTCAATTCAGTCGCTCCTATGTATAACGGAAGAACAGTTACCTGGTGAGTATAACTATATGAACATAATCGAATACAACCCAGATACGATTATTGTTCAATCTATACTAAATTCAACCTTCTGCTCGATTCGGTCGCTTGTATGTAAAACGAAAGAACAGTTACCTGGTGAGTATTTCTATATAAACATCATCACGATATCATCGAATACAACTCAGATACAATTATCGTTTCGTCTAAACATTTAACTTTCTGTTCGATTCAGTCGCTGGTAGGTGTAACGGAAGTACCGTCACCTGGTAAGTATCACTATATATTCAGTATTGCGATATAATCGGATACCATCCAGATACATTGATTGTTCAGTCTATCCATTCAACTTTCTGTTCGTTTCGGTCGCTCGTATGTAAAACGGGAGTACCGTCACCCAATGTGTATAACTATTTACACAGCATAACATCATAATCGAATACAACCCAGATACTATCCATTCTACCTTCTGTTCGATTCGGTTGCTCGTATGTATAACGCAAGAACAGTCACCTGGTGGATATTACTATATAAACATCACCACGATATAATCGAATACAACTCAGTTACAATTATCGTTCCGTCTAATCATCCAACCTTATGTTCGATGCAGACGCTCGAATGTGTAACGAGAGAACCGTTACATGGTAGGTGTAACTAAATATACAGCATAACGATATAATCGGAGACAACCCAGATACAATGATTGTTCAATCTATCCATTCAACCTTTTGTTCGATTCGGTTGCTCATATGTGTAACAGAAGAACTGTTACCTGGTTAGACATACTATATGAAAATCATCACGATATAATCGAATACAACCCAGATACAATGATTGTTCAGTCTATCCATTCAACCTTCTGTTCAGTTTAGTCGCTCTTATGTATAACTGGAGAACAGTTACCTGTTGAGTATAACTATATAAACATCATCACGATATAATCGAATACAACCTCAGATACGATCATTGTTTAGTCTATCCATTCAACCTTCTGTTCAATTCAGTCGCTCGTATGTATAACGGAAGAACAGTCACCTGGTGACTATAACTATATGAACTTCATCACGATATCATCGAATACAACTCAGAGATACAATTATCATTTCGTCTAACCATTTAACCTTCTGTTCGATTCAGTCGCTAGTATGTGTAACGGAAGTACCGTCACCTGGTAAGTATCACTATATATACTGTATTGCGATATAATCGGATACCACCCAGATACATTGATTGTTCAGTCCATCCATTCAACTTTCTGTTCAGTTCAGTCGCTCTTATGTATAACTGGAGAACAGTTTGCTGGTGAGTATAACTATATGAACATCATCAAGATATAATCGAATACAACCCCGGATACGATTATTGTTTAGTCTAATCATTCAACCTTCTGTTCAATTCAGTCGCTCGTATGTATAACGGAAAAACAGTTACCTGGTGAGTATAACTATATAAACATAATCGAATACAACCCAGATACGATGATTGTTCAATCTATACTAAATTTAACCTTCTGCTCGATTCGGTCGCTCGTATGTAAAACGGAAGAACAGTTACCTGGTGAGTATCGCTATATAAACATCATCACGATATTATCGAATACAACTCAGATACAATTATCGTTTCGTCTAACCATTTAACCTTCTGTTCGATTGAGTCGCTAGTATGTGTAACGGAAGTACCGTCACCTGGTAAGTATCACTATATATACAGTATTGCGATATAATCGGATACCAACCAGATACATTGATTGTTCAGTCTATCCATTCAACTTTCTGTTCGTTTCGGTCGCTCGTATGTAAAACGGGGATAACGTCACCTACTGTGTATAACTATATACACAGCATAACATCATAATCGAATACAACCCAGATACCATCTATTCAACCTTCTGTTCGATTCGGTTGCTCGTATGTATAACGAAAGAACCGTAACCTGGTGAGTATTTCTATATGAACTTCATCACGATATAATCGAATACAACTCAGATACAATGATCATTCCGTCTATCCATCCAACCTTCTGTTCGATTGGGTCGCTCGTACGTATAACGCAAGAACAGTCACCTGGTGAGTATTACTATATAAACATTACCACGATATAATCGAATACAACTCAGTTACAAATATCGTTCCGTCTAACCATCCAACCTTATGTTCGATTCAGATGCTAGTATGTGTAACGAAAGAACCGTTACATGGTAGGTGTATCTAATTATACAGCATAACGATATAATCGGAGACAACCCAGATACAATGATTGTTCAATCTATCCATTCAACCTTATGTTCGATTTGGTTGCTCGTATGTATAACGGAAGAACTGTTACCTGGTTAGACATACTATATTATAATCATCATGATATAATCAAATACAACCCAGATACGATGATTGTTCAGTCTATATATTCAACCTTGTATAACTGGAGAACAGTTTCCTGGTGAGTATAACTATATGAACATCATCAAGATATAATTGAATACAACCCCAGATACGATTATTGTTCAGTCTATCCATTCAACCTTCTGTTCAATTCAGTCGCTCGTACGTATAACGGAAGAACAGTTACCTGGTGAGTATAACTATATAAACATTATCGAATACAACCCAGATACGATGATTATTCAATCCATACTAAATTTAAGCTTCTGCTCGATTCGGTCGCTTGTATGTAAAACGGAAGAACAGTTACCTGGTGAGTATTGCTTTATAAACATCATCACGATATCATCGAATACAACTCAGAGGTACAATCATCGTTTCGTCTAACCATTTAACCTTCTGTTCGATTCAGTCGCTAGTATGTGTAACGGAAGTACCGTCACCTGGTAAGTATCACTATATATACAGTATTGCGATATAATCGGATACCACCCAGATACATTGATTGTTCAGTCTATCCATTCAACTTTCTGTTCGTTTCGGTCGCTCGTATGTAAAACGGGAATACCATCACCTCATGTGTATAACTATATACACAGCATAACATCATAATCGAATACAACCCAGATACTATCCATTCAACCTTCTGTTCGATTCGGTTGCTCGTATGTATAATGAAAGAACAGTAACTTGGTGAGTATTTCTATATGAACGTCATCACGATATAATCGAATACAACTCAGTTACAATTATAGTTCCGTCTAACCATCCAACTTTATGTTCGATTCAGATGCTCGTATGTGTAACGAAAGAACCGTTACATGTTAGGTGTAACTAAATATACAGCATAACGATATAATAGGAGACAACCCAGATACAATGATTGTTCAATCTATATCCATCCAACCTTATGTTCGATTCGGTTGCTCGTATGTATAACGGAAGAACTGTTACCTGGTTAGACATACTATATGATAATAATCACGATATAATCAAATACAACCCAGATACGATGAATGTTCAGTCTATCCATTCAACCTTCTGTTCAGTTCAGTCGCTCTTATGTATAACTGGAGAACAGTTTCCTGGTGAGTATAACTATATGAACATCATCAAGATATAATCGAATACAACCCCAGATACGATTATTGTTTAGTCTATCCATTCAACCTTCTGTTCAATTCAGTCGCTCGTATGTATAACGAAAGAACAGTTACCTGGTGAGTATAACTATATAAACATAATCGAATACAACCCAGATACGATGATTGTTCAATCTATACTAAATTTGAGCTTCTGCTCGATTCGGTCGCTTGTATGTAAAACGGAAGAACAGTTACCTGGTGAGTATTGCTATATAAACATCATCACGATATCATCAAATACAACTCGGAGATACAATTATCGTTTCGTCTAACCATTCAACCTTCTGTTCGATTCAGTCTCTAGTATGTGTAACGGAAGTACCGTCACCTGGTAAGTATCACTATATATACAGTATTGCGATATAATCGGATACCACCCAGATACATTGATTGTTCAGTCTATCCATTCAACTTTCTGTTCAGTTCAGTCGCTCTTATGTATAACTGGAGAACAGTTTCCTGGTGAGTATAACTATATGAACATCATCAAGATATAATCGAATACAACCCCAGATACGATTATTGTTTAGTCTATCCATTCAACCTTCTGTTCAATTCAGTCGCTCGTATGTATAACGAAAGAACAGTTACCTGGTGAGTATAACTATATAAACATAATCGAATACAACCCAGATACGATGATTGTTCAATCTCTACTAAATTTAAGCTTCTGCTCGATTTGGTCGCTTGTATGTAAAACGGAAGAACAGTTACCTGGTGAGTATCGCTATATGAACATCATCACGATATCATCGAATACAACTCAGAGATACAATTATCGTTTCGTCTAACCATTTAACCTTCTGTTCGATTCAGTCTCTAGTATGTGTAACGGAAGTACCGTCACCTGGTAAGTATCACTATATATACATTATTGCGATATAATCGGATACCACCCAGATACATCGATTGTTCAGTCTATCCATTCAACTTTCTGTTCGTTTCGGTCGCTCGTATGTAGAACGGGAATACCGTCACCTAATGTGTATAACTATATACACAGCATAACATCATAATCGAATACAACTCAGATACAATGATCATTCCGTCTATCCATCCAACCTTCTGTTCGATTGGGTCGCTCGTATGTATAACGCAAGAACAGTCACCTGATGAGTCTTACTATATAAACATCACCACGATATAATCGAATACAACTCAGTTACAATTATCGTTCCGTCTAACCATTCAACCTTATGTTCGATTCAGACGCTCGTATGTGTAACGAAATAACCGTTACATGGTAGGTGTAACTGAATATACAGCATAAAGATATATTCGGAGACAACCCAGATACAATGATTGTTCAATCTATCCATCCAACCTTATGTTCGATTCGGTTGCTCGTATGTTTAACGGAAGAACTGTCACCTGGTTAGACATACTATATGATAATCATCACGAAATAATCGAATACAACCCAGATACGATGATTGTTCAGTCTATCTATACAACCTCCTGTTCAGTTCAGTCGCTCTTATGTATAACTGGAGAACAGTTACCTGGTGAGTATAACTATATAAACATCATCACGATATAATCGAAGACAACCCCAGATACGATCATTGTTTAGTATATCCATTCAACCTTCTGTTCAATTCAGTCGCTCGTATGTATAACGGAAGAACAGTTACTTGGTGAGTATAACTATATAAACATAATCGAATACAACTCAGATACGATGATTGTTCAATCTATCCATTCAACCTTATGTTCGATTCGGTTGCTCGTATGTATAACGAAAGAACAGTAACCTGGTGAATATTGCTATATGAACGTCATCACGATATAATCGAATACAACTCAGATACAATGATCATTCCGTCTATCCATCCAACCTTTTGTTCGATTGGTTCGCTCGTATGTATAACGCAAGAACAGTCACCTGGTGAGTATTACTATATAAACATCACCACGATATAATCGAATACAACTCAGTTACAATTATAGTTCCGTCTAACCATCCAACTTTATGTTCGATTCAGATGCTCGTATGTGTAACGAAAGAACCGTTACATGGTAGGTGTAACTAAATATACAGCATAACGATATAATCGGAGATAACCCAGATACAATGATTGTTCAATCTATCCATTCAACCTTATGTTCGATTCGTTTGCTCGTATGTATAACGGAAGAACTAATACCTTGTTAGACATACTATATGAACATCATCAAGATATAATCGAATACAACCCCAGATATGATTATTGTTTAGTCTATCCATTCAACCTTCTGTTCAATTCAGTCGCTCGTATGTATAACGAAAGAACAGTAACCTGGTGAGTATAACTATATAAAGATAATCGAATACAACCCAGATACGATGATTGTTCAATCTCTACTAAATTTAAGCTTCTGCTCGATTCGGTCGCTTGTATGTAAAACGGAAAAACAGTTACCTGGTGAGTATCGCTATATAAACATCATCACGATATCATCGAATACATTTCAGAGATACAATTATCGTTTCGTCTAACCATTTAACCTTCTGTTCGATTCAGTCTCTAGTATGTGTAACGGAAGTACCGTCACCTGGTAAGTATCACTATATATACAGTATTGCGATATAATCGGATACCACCCAGATACATTGATTGTTCAGTCTATCCATTCAACTTTCTGTTCAATTCAATCGCTCGTATGTAAAACGGAAATACCGTCACCTAATGTGTATAACTATATACACAGCATAACATCATAATCGAATACAACCCAGATACTATCCATTCAACCCAGATACTTCTGTTCGATTCGGTTGCTCGTATGTATAACGCAAGAACAGTCACCTGGTGAGTATTACAATATAAACATCACCACGATATAATCGAATACAACTCAGTTACAATTATCGTTCCGTCTAACCATCCAACCTTATGTTCGATTCAGACGCTCGTATGTGTAACGAAATAACCGTTACATGGTAGGTGTAACTGAATATACAGCATAAAGATATAATCGGAGACAACCCAGATACAATGATTGTTCAATCTATCCATCCAACCTTATGTTCGATTCGGTTGCTCGTATGTTCAACGGAAGAACTGTTACCTGGTTAGACATACTATATGATAATCATCACGATATACTCGAATACAACCCCAGATACGATTATTGTTTAGTCTATCCATTCAACCTTCTGTTCAATTCAGTCGTTCTTATGTATAACGAAAAAACAGTTACCTGGTTAGACATAATATATAATAATCATCACGAAATAATCGAATACAACCCAGATACGATGATTGTTCAGTCTATCTATACAACCTTCAGTTCAGTTCAGTCGCTCTTATGTATAACTGGAGAACAGTTACCTGGTGAGTATAACTATATAAACATCATCACGATATAATCGAATACAACCCCAGATACGATCATTGTTTAGTCTATCCATTCAACCTTCTGTTCAATTCAGTCGCTCGTATGTATAACGGAAGAACAGTTACTTGGTGAGTATAACTATATAAACATAATCGAATACAACTCAGATACGATGATTATTCAATCTATCCATTCAACCTTATGTTCGATTCGGTTGCTCGTATGTATTACGAAAGAACAGGTACCTGGTGAGTATAACTATATAAACATATTCGAATACAACTCAGATACGATGATTGTTCAATCTATCCATTTAACCTTCTGCTCGATTCGGTCACTTGTATGTAAAACTGAAGGACAGTTACCTTGTGAGTATTGCTATATAAACATCATCACGATATCATCGAATACAACTCAGATACAATTATCGTTTCGTCTAACCATTCAACATTCTGTTCGATTCAGTCGCTAGTATGTATAACGGAAGAACAGTCACCTGGTGAGTATTACTATATAAACAATCCCACGATATAATCGAATACAACTCAGTTACAATTATCGTTCCGTCTAACCATCCAACCTTATGTTCGATTCAGACGCTCGTATGTGTAACGAAAGAACCGTTACATGGTAGGTGTATCTAAATATACAGCATAACGATATAATCGGAGACAACCCAGATACAATGATTGTTCAATCTATCCATTCAACCTTATGTTCGATTCGGTTGCTCGTATGTATAACGGAAGAACAGTTACCTGGTTAGACATAATATATAATAATCATCACGAAATAATCGAATACAACCCAGATACGATGATTGTTCAGTCTATCTATACAACCTTTTGTACAGTTCAGTCGCTCTTATGTATAACTGGAGAACAGTTACCTGGTGAGTATAACTATATAAACATCATCACGATATAATCGAATACAACCCCAGATACGATCATTGTTTAGTCTATCCATTCAACCTTCTGTTCAATTCAGTCGCTCGTATGTATAACGGAAGAACAGTTACTTGGTGAGTATAACTATATAAACATAATCGAATACAACTCAGATACGATGATTGTTCAATCTATCCATTCAACCTTATGTTCGATTCGGTTGCTCGTATGTATTACGAAAGAACAGGTACCTGGTGAGTATAACTATATAAACATAATCGAATACAACTCAGAAACGATGATTGTTCAATCTATCCATTTAACCTTCTGCTCGATTCGGTCACTTGTATGTAAAACTGAAGGACAGTTGCCTTGTGAGTATTGCTATATAAACATCATCACGATATCATCGAATACAACTCAGATACAATTATCGTTTCGTCTAACCATTCAACATTCTGTTCGATTCAGTCGCTAGTATGTATAACGGAAGAACAGTTACCTGGTGAGTATAACTATATAAACGTAATCGAATACAACCCAGATTCGATGATTGTTCAAACCATACTAAATTCAACCTTCTGCTCGATTTGGTCGCTTGTATGTAAAACGGAAGAACAGTTACCTGGTGAGTATTTCTATATGAACGTCATCACGATATAATCGAATACAACTCAGATACAATGATCATTCCGTCTATCCATCCAAACTTCGGTTCGATTGGGTCGCTCGTATGTATAACGCAAGAACAGTCACCTGGTGAGTATTACTATATAAACATCACCACGATATAATCGAATACAACTCAGTTACAATTATTGTTCCGTCTAATCATCCAACCTTATGTTCGATTCAGACGCTCGTATGTGTAACGAAAGAACCGTTACATGGTAGGTGTAACTAAATATACAGCATAACGATATAATCGGAGACAACCCAGATACAATGATTGTTCAATCTATCCATTCAACCTTATGTTCGATTCAGTTGCTCGTATGTGTAACAGAAGAACTGTTACCTGGTTAGACATACGATATGATAATCATCACGATATAATCGAATACAACCCAGATACAATGATTGTTCAATCTATCCATTCAACCTTATGTTCGATTCGTTTGCTCGTATGTATAACGGAAGAACAGTTACCTGGTTAGACATAATATGTAATGATCATCACGAAATAATCGAATACAACCCAGATACGATGATTGTACAGTCTATCCATTCACCCTTCTCTACGATTCAGACGCTCTTATGTGTAACGAAAGAACCGTTACATTGTAGGCTAAACTAAATATACAGCATGATTGTTCAATCTATCCATTCAACCTCATGTTCGATTCGGTTGCTCGTATGTATAACGGAAGAACTGTTACCTTGTTAGACATACTATATGATGATCTTCACGATATAATCAAATACAACCCAGAAACTATGATTGTTCAGTCTATCAATTCAACCTTCTGTTCAATTCAGTCGCTCGTATGTATAACGGAAGAACAGTTACCTGGTGAGTATAACTACATAAACATGATCGACTACAACCCAGATACGATGATTGTTCAATCTATACTAAATTCAAGCTTCTGCTCGATTTGGTCGCTTGTATGTAAAACGGAAGAACAGATACCTGGTGAGTATTGCTATATAAACATCATAACGATATCATCGAATACAACTCAGATACAATTAATGTTTTGTCTAACCATTCAACCTTCTGTTCGATTCAGTCACTAGTATGTGTAACGGAAGTACCGTCACCTGGTAAGTATCACTATATATACAGTATTGCGATATAATCGGATACCACCCAGATACATTGATTGTTCAGTCTATCCATCCAACTTTCTGTTCAGTTTAGTCGCTCTTATGTATAACTGGAGAAAAGTTTCCTGGTGAGTATAACTATATGAACATCATCAAGATATAATCGAATACAACCCCAGATACGATTATTGTTTAGTCTATCCATTCAACCTTCTGTTCAATTCAGTCGCTCGTATGTATAACGAAAGAACAGTTACCTGGTGAGTATAACTATATAAACATAATCGAATACAACCCAGATACGATGATTGTTCAATCTCTACTAAATTTAAGCTTCTGCTCGATTCGGTCGCTTGTATGTAAAACGGAAGAACAGTTACCTGGTGAGTATCGCTATATAAACATCATCACGATATCATCGAATACAACTTAGAGATACAATTATCGTTTCGTCTAACCATTTAACATTCTGTTCGATTCAGCCTCTAGTATGTTTAACGAAAGTACCGTCACCTGGTAAGTATCACTATATATACAGTATTGCGATATAATCGGATACCACCCAGATACATTGATTGTTCAGTCTATCCATTCAACTTTCTGTTCGTTTCGGTCGCTCGTATGTAAAACGGGAATACCGTCACCTAATGTGTATAACTATATACACAGCATAACATCATAATCGAATACAACCCAGATACTATCCATTCAACCTTCTGTTCGATTCGGTTGCTCGTATGTATAACGAAAGAACAGTAACCTGGTGAGTATTTCTATATGAACGTCATCACGATATAATCGAATACAACTCAGATACAATGATCATTCCGTCTATCCATCCAACCTTCTGTTCGATTGGGTCGCTCGTATGTATAACGCAAGAACAGTCACCTGGTGAGTATTACTATATAAACATCACCACGATATAATCGAATACAACTCAGTTACAATTATCGTTCCGTCTAACCATCCAACCTTATGTTCGATTCAGACGCTCGTATGTGTAACGAAATAACCGTTACATGGTAGGTGTAACTGAATATACAGCATAAAGATATAATCGGAGACAACCCAGATACAATGATTGTTCAATCTATCCATCCAACCTTATGTTCGATTCGGTTGCTCGTACGTTTAACGTAAGAACTGTTACCTGGTTAGACATACTATATGATAATCATCACGATATACTCGAATACAACCCCAGATACGATTATTGTTTAGTCTATCCATTCAACCTTCTGTTCAATTCAGTCGTTCTTATGTATAACGGAAAAACAGTTACCTGGTGAGTATAACTATATAAACCTAATCGAATACAACCCAGATACGATGAATTTTCAATCTATCCATTCAACCTTCTGCTCGATTTGGTCGCTTTTATGTAAAACGGAAGAACAGTTACCTGGTGAGTATTGCTATATAAACATCATCACAATATCATCGAATACAACTCAGATACAATTATCGCTTCGTCTAACCATTTAACCTTCTGTTCGATTCAGTCGCTAGTATGTGTAACGGAAGTACCGTCACCTGGTAAGTATCACTATATATACAGTATTGCGATATAATCGGATACCAACCAGATACATTGATTGTTCAGTCTATCCATTCAACTTTCTGTTCGTTTCGGTCGCTCGTATGTAAAACGGGAATACCGTCACCTAGTGTGTATAACTATATACACAGCATAACATCACAATCGAATACAACTCAGATACTATCAATTCAACCTTCTGTTCGATTCGGTTGCTCGTATGTATAACGAAAGAACAGTAACCTGGTGAGTATTTCTATATAAACTTCATCACGATATAATCGAATACAACTCAGATACAATGATCATTCCGTCTATCCATCTAACCTTCTGTTTGATTGGGTCGCTCGTACGTATAACGCAAGAACAGTCACCTGGTGAGTATTACTATATAAACATTCCCACGATATAATCGAATACAACTCAGTTACAATAATCGTTCCGTCTAACCATCCAACCTTATGTTCGATTCAGACGCTCGTATGTGTAACGAAAGAACCGTTACATGGTAGGTGTATCTGAATATACAGCATAACGATATAATCGGAGACAACCCAGATGCAATGATTGTTCAATCTATCCATTCAACCTTATGTTCGATTCGGTTGCTCGTTTGTATAACGGAAGAACAGTTACCTGGTTAGACATAATATTATATAATAATCATCACGAAATAATCGAATACAACCCAGATACGATGATTGTTCAGTCTATCTATACAACCTTCTGTTCAGTTCAGTCGCTCTTATGTAAAACTGGAGAACAGTTACCTGGTGAGTATAACTATATAAACATCATCACGATATAATCGAATACAACCCCAGATACGATCATTGTTTAGTCTATCCATTCAACATTCTGTTCAATTCAGTCGCTCGTATGTATAACGGAAAAACAGTTACTTGGTGAGTATAACTATATGAACATGATCGAATACAACTCAGATACGATGATTGTTCAATCTATCCATTCAAACTTATGTTCGATTCGGTTGCTCGTATGTATAACGAAAGAACAGGTACCTGGTGAATATAACTATATAAACATAATCGAATACAACTCAGATACGATGATTGTTTAATCTATCCATTTAACCTTCTGCTCGATTCGGTCACTTGTATGTAAAACTGAAGGACAGTTACCTGGTGAGTATTGCTATATAAACATCATCACGATATCATCGAATACAACTCAGATACAATTATCGTTTCGTCTAACCATTCAACATTCTGTTCGATTCAGTCGCTAGTATGTATAACGGAAGAACAGTTACCTGGTGAGTATAACTATATAAACATAATCGAATACAACCCAGATACGATGATTGTTCAATCCATACTAAATTTAACCTTCTGCTCGATTCGGTCGCTTGTATGTAAAACGGAAGAACAGTTACCTGGTGAGTATTGCTATATAAACATCATCACGATATCATCGAATACAACTCAGATACAATTATCGTTTCGTCTTACCATTTAACCTTAAGTTCGATTCAGTCGCTAGTATGTGCAACGGAAGTACCGTCACCTGGTAAGTATCACTATATATACAGAATTGCGATATAATCGTATACCACCCAGATACATTGATTGTTAAGTCTATCCATTCAACTCTCTGTTCGTTTCGGTCGCTCGTATGTAAAACGGGAATACCGTCACCTAATGTATAAAACTATATACACAGCATAACATCATAATCGAATTCAACCTTCTGTTCGATTCGGTTGCTCGTATGTATAAAGAAAAAACAGTAACCTGGTGAGTATTTCTATTTGAACGTCATCACGATATAATCGAATACAACTCAGATACAATGATTATTCCGTCTATCCATCCAAACTTCTGTTCGATTTGGTCGCTCGTATGTATAACGCAAGAACAGTCACCTGGTGAGTATTACTATATAAACATCACCACGATATAATCGAATACAACCCAGTTACATTTATTGTTCCGTCTAATCATCCAAACTTATGTTCGATTCAGACGCTCGTATGTGTAACGAAAGAACCGTTACATGGTAGGTGTAACTAAATATACAGCATAACGATATAATCGGAGACAACCCAGATACAATGATTGTTCAATCTATCCATTCAATATTATGTTCGATTCAGTTGCTCGTATGTGTAACAGAAGAACTGTTACCTGGTGAGTATTTCTATATAAACTTCATCACGATATAATCGAATACAACTCAGATACAATGATCATTCCGTCAATCCATCTAACCTTCTGTTCGATTGGGTCGCTCGTACGTATAACGAAAGAACAGTCACCTGGTGAGTATTACTATATAAACATTCCCACGATATAATCAAATACAACTCAGTTACAATTATCGTTCCGTCTAACCATCCAACCTTATGTTCGATTCAGACGCTCGTATGTGTAACGAAAGAACCGTTACATGGTAGGTGTATCTAAATATACAGCATAACGATATAATCGGAGACAACCCAGATACAATGATTGTTCAATCTATCCATTCAACCTTATGTTCGATTCGGTTGCTCGTATGTATAACGGAAGAACAGTTACCTGGTTAGACATAATATATAATAATCATCACGAAATAATCGAATACAACCCAGATACGATGATTGTTCAGTCTATCTATACAACCTTCTGTTCAGTTCAGTCGCTCTTATGTATAACTGGAGAACAGTTACCTGGTGAGTATAACTATATAAACATCATCACGATATAATCGAATACAACCCCAGATACGATCATTGTTTAGTCTATCCATTCAACCTTCTGTTCAATTCAGTCGCTCGTATGTATAACGGAAGAACAGTAACTTGGTGAGTATAACTATATAAACATAATCGAATACAACTCAGATACGATGATTGTTCAATCTATCCATTCAACCTTATGTTCGACTCGGTTGCTCGTATGTATAACGAAAGAACAGGTACCTGGTGAGTATAACTATATAAACATAATCGAATACAACCCAGATACGATGATTGTTCAATAACCTGGTGAGTATTTCTATATGAACGTCATCACGATATAATCGAATACAACTCAGATACAATGATCATTCCGTCTATCCATCCAACCTTCTGTTTGATTGGGTCGCTCGTATGTATAACGCAAGAACAGTCACCTGGTGAGTATTACTATATAAACATCACCATGATATGATCGAATACAACTCAGTTACAATTATCGTTCCGTCTAACCATCCAACCTTATGTTCGATTCAGACGCTCGTATGTGTAACGAAATAACCGTTACATGGTAGGTGTAACTGAATATACAGCATAAAGATATAATCGGAGACAACCCAGATACAATGATTGTTCAATCTATCCATCCAACCTTATGTTCGATTCGGTTGCTCGTATGTTTAACGGAAGAACTGTTACCTGGTTAGACATACTATATGATAATCATCACGATATACTCGAATACAACCCCAGATACGATTATTGTTTAGTCTATCCATTCAACCTTCTGTTCAATTCAGTCGTTCTTATGTATAACGGAAAAACAGTTACCTGGTGAGTATAACTATATAAACCTAATCGAATACAACCCAGATACGATGAATTTTCAATCTACCCATTTAACCTTCTGCTCGATTTGGTCGCTTTTATGTAAAACGGAAGAACAGTTACCTGGTGAGTATTGCTACATAAACATCATCACGATATCATCGAATACAACTCAGATACAATTATCGCTTCGTCTAACCATTTAACCTTCTGTTCGATTCAGTCGCTAGTATGTGTAACGGAAGTACCGTCACCTGGTAAGTATCACTATATATACAGTATTGCGATATAATCGGATACCAACCAGATACATTGATTGTTCAGTCTATCCATTCAACCTTATGTTCGATTCAGTTGCTCGTATGTGTAACAGAAGAACTGTTACCTGGTAGGTGTATCTAAATATACAGCATAACGATATAATCGGAGACAACCCAGATACAATGATTTTTCAATCTATTCATTCAAACTTATGTTCGATTCGGTTGCTCGTATGTATAACGAAGGAACAGTAACCTGGTGAGTATAACTATATAAACATAATCGAATACAACCCAGATACGATGATTGTTCAATCTATACTAAATTTAAGCTTCTGCTCGATTTGGTCGCTTGTATGTAAAACGGAAGAACAGTCACCTGATGAGTATTTCTATATGAACTTCATCACGATATAATCGAATACAACTCAGATACAATGATCATTCCGTCTATCCATCCAACCTTCTGTTCGATTGGGTCGCTCGTACGTATAACGCAAGAACAGTCACCTGGTGAGTATTACTATATAAACATTACCACGATATAATCGAATACAACTCAGTTACAATTATCGTTCCGTCTAACCATCCAACCTTATGTTCGATTCAGACGCCCGTATGTGTAACGAAAGAACCGTTACATGATAGGTGTATCTAAATATACAGCATAACGATATAATCGGAGACAACCCAGATACAATGATTGTTCAATCTATCCATCCGACCTTATGTTCGATTCGGTTGCTCGTATGTTTAACGGAAGAACTGTTACCAGGTTAGACATACTATATGATAATCATCACGATATACTCGAATACAACCCCAGATACGATTATTGTTTAGTCTATCCATTCAACCTTCTGTTCAATTCAGTCGTTTTTATGTATAACGGAAAAACAGTTACCTGGTGAGTATAACTATATAAACCTAATCGAATACAACCCAGATACGATGAATTTCCAATATATCCATTTAACCTTCTGGTCGATTCGGTCGCTTTTATTTAAAACGCAAGAACAGTCACCTGGTGAGTATTACTATATAAACATCACCACGATATAATCGAATACAACTCAGTTGCAATTATCGTTTCGTCTAACCATCCTACCTTATGTTCGATTCAGACGCTTGTATGTGTAACGAAAGAACCGTTACATGGTAGGTGTATCTAAATATACAGCATAACGATATAATCGGAGACAACCCAGATACAATGATTTTTCAATCTATCCATTCAAACTTATGTTCGATTCGGTTGCTCGTATGTATAACGGAAAATCGGTCCATCCGTTCGGAAGTTAAGGCGATCTGAAGAATTCGAAAAAGTTCCAAGGGGATCCCCTTTGATGCAATTTTTCTTTTCGATTTCGGTTTTTCCGATTGGAGAAATGGATTCTATGAAAAAAACAAGCAGATTGGTATGATCGAAGTTGAAAATCGGTCCATACGTTCGAGAGTTAAGGCAATCTGAAGAATTCGAAAAAGTTCCAAGGGGGCCCCCTTTGATGCATTTTTTTTTTCGATTTCGGTTTTTTCGATTGGAGAAATGGATTCTATGAAAAAAACAAGCAGATTGGTATGATCGAAGTTGAAAATCGGTCCATACGTTCGAGAGTTAAGGCAATCTGAAGAATTCGAAAAAGTTCCAAGGGGGCCCTCTTTGATGCATTTTTTTTTCGATTTCGGTTTTTCTGATCGGAGAAATGGATTCTATGAAAAAAAAACAAGCAGATTGGTATGATCGAAGTTGAAAATCGGTCCATCCGTTCGGAAGTTAAGGCGATTTGAAGAATTCGAAAAAGTTCCAAGGGGACCCCCTTTGATGCAATTTTTTTTCAGATTTCGGTTTTTTCGATTGGAGAAATGAATTCTATGAAAAAAAACAAGCAGTTTGGTATGATCGAAGTTGAAAATCGGTCCATCCGTTCGGAAGTTAAGGCGATCTGAAGAATTCGAAAAAGTTCCAAGGGGACACCCTTTGATGCTATTTTTTATTCGATTTCGGTTTTTTCTATCGAAGAAATGGATTCTATGAAAAAACAAGCAAATTGGTATGCGCGAAATTGAAAATCTGTCGATCCGTTCGGAAGTTGAGGCGGTCTGAAGAATTCGAAAAAGTTCCAAGGTGGCCCCCTTTGATGCATTTTTTTTTTCGATTTCGGTTTTTTCGATTGGAGAAATGGATTCTATGAGAAAAAAAAACAAGCAGATTGGTATGATCGAAGTTGAAAATCGGTCCATCCGTTCGAAAGTTAAGGCGATCTGAAGAATTCGAAAAAGTTCCAAGGGGGCCCCCTTTGATGCATTTTTTTTTTCGATTTCGGTTTTTTCGATTGGAGAAATGGATTCTATGAAAGAAACAAGCACATTGGTATGATCGAAGTTGAAAATCGGTCCATCCGTTCGGAAGTTAAGGCGATCTGAAGAATTCGAAAAAGTTCCAAGGGGACCCCCTTTGATGCAATTTTTTTTCGACTTCGGTTTTTTCGATTGGAGAAATGGATTCTATGAAAAAAACAAGAGAATTGATATGCGCGAAATTGAAAATCGGTCCATCCGTTCGGAAGTTAGGCGATCTGAAGAATTCGAAAAATTTCCAAGGGGGCCCCCTTTGATGCATTTTTTTTTTCGATTTCGGTTCTTTCGATCGGAGAAATGGATTCTATGAAAAAAAAAACAAGCAGATTGGTATGATCGAAGTTGAAAATCGGTCCATCCGTTCGGATGTTAAGGCGATCTGAAGATTTCGAAAAAGTTCCAAGGGGGCCCCCTTTGATGCATTTTTTTTTCGATTTCGGTTTTTTCGATTGGAGAAATGGATTCTATGAAAAAAACAAGCAGATTGGTATGATCGAAGTTGAAAATCGGTCGATACGTTCGAGAGTTAAGGCAATCTGAAGAATTCGAAAAAGTTCCAAGGGGGCCCCCTTTGATGCATGTTTTTTTTCGATTTCGGTTTTTTTGATCGGAGAAATGGATTCTATGAAAAAAAAAGCAGGTATGATCGAAGTTTAAAATCGGTCCATCCGTTCGGAAGTTAAGTCGATCTGAAGAATTCGAAAAAGTTCCAAGGAGGCCCCCTTTGATGCATTTTTTCTTTCGATTTCGGTTTTTTCGATTGGAGAAATGGATTCTATGAAAAAAAAACAAGCAGATTCGTATGATCGAAGTTGAAAATCGGTCCATCCGTTCGGAAGTTAAAGCGATCTGAAGAATTCGAAAAAGTTCCAAGGGGGCTCCCTTTGATGCTTTTTATTTTTTCGATTTTGGTTTTTCTGATTGGAGAAATGGATTCTATGAAAAAAAACAAGCAGATTGGTATGATCGAAGTTGAAAATCGGTCCATACGTTCGGAAGTTGAGGCAATCTGAAGAATTCGAAAAAGTTCCAAGGGGGGCCCCTTTGATCCATTTTTTTTTCGATTTCGGATTTTTTGATCGGAGAAATGGATTCTATGAAAAAAAAAAGCAGATTGGTATGATCGAAGTTGAAAATCGGTCCATCCGTTCGGAAGTTAAGTCGATCTGAAGAATTCGAAAAAGTTCCAAGGGGACCCTCTTTGATGCAATTTTTTTTTCGATTTTGGTTTTTTTGATTGGAGAAATGGATTCTATGAAAAAAAAACAAGCAGATTGGTATGATCGAAGTTGAAAATCGGTCCATCCAATCGGAAGTTAAGGCGATTTGAAGAATTCGAAAAAGTTCCAAGGGGACCCCCTTTGATGCAATTTTTTTTCAGATTTCGGTTTTTTCGATTGGAGAAATGAATTCTATGAAAAAAAAACAAGCAGTTTGGTATGATCGAAGTTGAAAATCGGTCCATCCGTTCGGAAGTTAAGGCGATCTGAAGAATTCGAAAAAGTTCCAAGGGGACACCCTTTGATGCAATTTTTTATTCGATTTCGGTTTTTTCTATTGAAGAAATGGATTCTATGAAAAAACAAGCAAATTGGTATGCGCGAAATTGAAAATCGGTCGATCCGTTCGGAAGTTGAGGCGGTCTGAAGAATTCGAAAAAGTTCCAAGGTGGCCCCCTTTGATGCATTTTTTTTTTCGATTTCGGTTTTTTCGATTGGAGAAATGGATTCTATAAAAAAAAAACAAGCAGATTGGTATGATCGAAGTTGAAAATCGGTCCATCCGTTCGGAAGTTAAGGCGATCTGAAGAATTCAAAAAAGTTCCAAGGGGACCCCCTTTGATGCAATTTTTTTTTCGATTTTGGTTTTTTTGATTGGAGAAACGGATTCTATGAAAAAAAAACAAGCAGATTGGAAGATCGAAGTTGAAAATCGGTCCATCCGTTCGGAAGTTATGGCGATCTGAAGAATTCGAAAAAGTTCCAAGGGGACCCCCTTTGATGCAATTTTTTTTTTCGATTTCGGTTTTTTCGATTGGAGAAATGGATTCTATGAAAAAAAAAACAAGCAGATTGGTATGATCGAAGTTGAAAATCGGTCCATCCGTTCGGAAGTTAAGGCGATCTGAAGAATTCGAAAAAGTTCCAAGGGGGCCCCCTTTGATGCATTTTTTTTTTCGATTTCGGTTTTTTCGATTGGAGAAATGGATTCTATGAAAGAAACAAGCAGATTGGTATGATCGAAGTTGAAAATCGGTCCATCCGTTTGGAAGTTAAGGCGATCTGAAGAATTCGAAAAAGTTCCAAGGGGACCTCCTTTGATGCAATTTTTTTTCGACTTCGGTTTTTTCGATTGGAGAAATGGATTCTATGAAAAAAAAAAAAGCGAATTGATATGCGCGAAATTGAAAATCGGTCCATCCGTTCGGAAGTTAGGCGATCTGAAGAATTCGAAAAAATTCCAAGGGGGCCCCCTTTGATGCATTTTTTTTTTCGATTTCGGTTCTTTCGATCGGAGAAATGGATTCTATGAAAAAAAAAACAAGCAGATTGGTATGATCGAAGTTGAAAATCGGTCCATCCGTTCGGAAGTTAAGGCGATTTGAAGAATTCGAAAAAGTTCCAAGGGGACCCCCTTTGATGCAATTTTTTTTCAGATTTCGGTTTTTTCGATTGGAAAAATGAATTCTATGAAAAAAAACAAGCAGTTTGGTATGATCGAAGTTGAAAATCGGTCCATCCGTTCGGAAGTTAAGGCGATCTGAAGAATTCGAAAAAGTTCCAAGGGGACACCCTTTGATGCAATTTTTTATTCGATTTCGGTTTTTTCTATTGAAGAAATGGATTCTATGAAAAAAAACAAGCAGATTCGTATAATCGAAGTTGAAAATCGGTCCATCCGTTCGGAAGTTGAGGCGGTCTGAAGAATTCGAAAAAGTTCCAAGGGGGCTCCCTTTGATGCTTTTTATTTTTTCGATTTCGGTTTTTCTGATTGGAAAATGGATTCTATGAAAAAAAACAAGCAGATTGGTATGATCGAAGTTGAAAATCGGTCCATACGTTCGGAAGTTGAGGCAATCTGAAGAATTCGAAAAAGTTCCAAGGGGGGCCCCTTTGATCCATTTTTTTTTTCGATTTCGGATTTTTTGATCGGAGAAATGGATTCTATGAAAAAAAAGCAGATTGGTATGATCGATGTTGAAAATCGGTCCATCCGTTCGGAACTTAAGTCGATCTGAAGAATTCGAAAAAGTTCCAAGGGGGCCCCCTTTGATGCATTTTTTTTTTTTTCGATTTCGGTTTTTTCGATTGGAGAAATGGATTCTATGAAAAAAAAACATGCAGATTCGTATGATCGAAGTTGAAAATCGGTCCATCCGTTCGGAAGTTAAGGCGATCTGAAGAATTCGAAAAAGTTCCAAGGGGGCTCCCTTTGATGCATTTTATTTTTTCGATTTCGGTTTTTTTGATTGGAGAAACGGATTCTATGAAAAAAAACAAGCAGATTGGTATGATCGAAGTTGAAAATCGGTCCATCCGTTCGGAAGTTATGGCGATCTGAAGAATTCGAAAAAGATCCAAGGGGACTCCCTTTGATGCAATTTTTCTTTTCGATTCCGGTTTTTTCGATTGGAGAAATGGATTCTATGAAAAAAAAACAAGCAGATTGGTATGATCGAAGTTGAAAATCGGTCCATCCGTTCGGAAGTTAAGGCGATCTGAAGAATTCAGAAAAGTTCCAAGGGGACCCCCTTTGATGCAATTTTTTTTTCGATTTTGGTTTTTTCGATTGGAGAAATGGATTCCATGAAAAAAAACAAGCAGATTGGTATGATCGAAGTTGAAAATCGGTACATCCGTTCGGAAGTTAAGGCGATTTGAAGAATTCGAAAAAGTTCCAAGGGGACCCCCATTGATGCAATTTTTTTTCAGATTTCGGTTTTTTCGATTGGAGAAATAGATTCTATGAAGAAAAACAAGCAGTTTGGTATAATCGAAGTTGAAAATCGGTCCATCCGTTCGGAAGTTAAGGCGATCTGAAGAATTCGAAAAAGTTCCAAGGGGACCCCCTTGATGCAATTTTTTTTTTGATTTCGGTTTTTTCTATTGAAGAAATGGATTCTATGAAAAAACAAGCAAATTGGTATGCGCGAAATTGAAAATCGGTCGATCCGTTCGGTAGTTGAGGCGGTCTGAAGAATTCGAAAAAGTTCCAAGGTGGCCCTTTTTGATGCATATTATTTTTCGATTTCGGTTTTTCCGATTGGAGAAATGGATTCTATGAAAAAAACAAGCAGATTGGTATGATCGAATTTGAAAATCGGTCCATCCGTTCGGAAGTTAAGGCGATCTGAAGAATTCGAAAAAGTTCCAAGGGGGCCCCCTTTGATGCATTTTTGTTTCGATTTCGGTTTTTTCGATTGGAGAAATGGATTCTATGAAAGAAACAAGCAGATTGGTATGATCGAAGTTGAAAATCGGTCCATCCGTTCGGAAGTTAAGGCGATCTGAAGAATTCGAAAAAGTTCCAAGGGGGCCCCCTTTGATGCATTTTTTTTTTCGATTTCGGTTTTTTCGATTGGAGAAATGGATTCTATGAAAAAAACAAGCAGATTGGTATGATCGAAGTTGAAAATCGGTCCATACGTTCGAGAGTTAAGGCAATCTGAAGAATTCGAAAAAGTTCCAAGGGGGCCCTCTTTGATGCATTTTTTTTTCGATTTCGGTTTTTTTGATCGGAGAAATGGATTCTATGAAAAAAAAGCAGGTATGATAGAAGTTGAAAATCGGTCCATCCGTTCGGAAGTTAAGTCGATCTGAAGAATTCGAAAAAGTTCCAAGGGGGCCCCCTTTGATGCATTTTTTTTCTCGATTTCGGTTCTTTCGATCGGAGAAATGGATTCTATAAAAAAAAACAAGCAGATTGTTATGATCGAAGTTGAAAATCGGTCCATCCGTTCGGATGTTAAGGCGATCTGAAGAATTCGAAAAAGTTCCAAGGGGGCCCCCTTTGATGCATTTTTTTTTCGATATCGGTTTTTTCGATTGGAGAAATGGAAAAAAACAAGCATGTTGGTATGATCGAAGTTGAAAATCGGTCCATACGTTCGAGAGTTAAGGCAATCTGAAGAATTCGAAAAAGTTCCAAGGGGGCCCCCTTTGATGCATTTTTTTTTCGATTTCGGTTTTTTTGATCGGAGAAATGGATTCTATGAAAAAAAAAGCAGGTATGATCGAAGTTGAAAATCGGTCCATCCGTTCGGAAGTTAAGTCGGTCTGAAGAATTCGAAAAAGTTCCAAGGGGGCCCCCTTTGATGCATTTTTTCTTCCGATTTCGGTTTTTTCGATTGGAGAAATGGATTCTATGAAAAAAAAACAAGCAGATTCGTATGATCGAAGTTGAAAATCGGTCCATCCGTTCGGAAGTTAAGGCGATCTGAAGAATTCGAAAAAGTTCCAAGGGGGCTCCCTTTGATGCTTTTTATTTTTTCGATTTCGGTTTTTCTGATTGGAGAAATGGATTCTATGAAAAAAAACAAGCAGATTGGTATGATCGAAGTTGAAAATCGGTCCATACGTTCGGAAGTTGAGGCAATCTGAAGAATTCGAAAAAGTTCCAAGGGGGGCCCCTTTGATCCATTTTTTTTTTTTTCGATTTCGGATTTTTTGATCGGAGAAATGGATTCTATGCAAAAAAAAAAGCAGATTGGTATGATCGAAGTTGAAAATCGGTCCATCCGTTCGGAAGTTAAGTCGATCTGAAGAATTCGAAAAAGTTCCAAGGGGGCCCCCTTTGATGCATTTTCTTTTTTTTTTCGATTTCGGTTTTTTCGATTGGAGAAATGGATTCTATGAAAAAAAAACAAGCAGATTCGTATGATCGAAGTTGAAAATCGGTCCATCCATTCGGAAGTTAAGGCGATCTGAAGAATTCGAAAAAGTTCCAAGGGGGCTCCCTTTGATGCTTTTTATTTTTTCGATTTCGGTTTTTTTGATTGGAGAAACGGATTCTATGAAAAAAAAACAAGCAGATTGGAAGATCGAAGTTGAAAATCGGTCCATCCGTTCGGAAGTTATGGCGATCTGAAGAATTCGAAAAAGTTCCAAGGGGACCTCCTTTGATGCAATTTTTCTTTTCGATTCCGGTTTTTTCGATTGGAGAAATGGATTCTATGAAAAAAAACAAGCAGATTGGTATGATCGAAGTTGAAAATCGGTCCATCCGTTCGGAAGTTAAGGCGATCTGAAGAATTCAGAAAAGTTCCAAGGGGACCCCCTTTGATGCAATTTTTTTTTCGATTTTGGTTTTTTCGATTGGAGAAATGGATTCCATGAAAAAAAAACAAGCAGATTGGTATGATCGAAGTTGAAAATCGGTACATCCGTTCGGAAGTTAAGGCGATTTGAAGAATTCGAAAAAGTTCCAAGGGGGCCCCCTTTGATGCATTTTTTTTTCGATTTCGGTTTTTTCTATTGAAGAAATGGATTCTATGTAAAAACAAGCAAATTGGTATGAGCGAAATTGAAAATCGGTCGATCCGTTCGGTAGTTGAGGCGGTCTGAAGAATTCGAAAAAGTTCCAAGGTGGCCCTTTTTGATGCATATTATTTTTCGATTTCGGTTTTTCCGATTGGAGAAATGGATTCTATGAAAAAAAACAAGCAGATTGGTATGATCGAATTTGAAAATCGGTCCATCCGTTCGGAAGTTAAGGCGATCTGAAGAATTCGAAAAAGTTCCAAGGGGGCCCCCTTTGATGCATTTGTGTTTCGATTTCGGTTTTTTCGATTGGAGAAATGGATTCTATGAAAGAAACAAGCAGATTGGTATGATCGAAGTTGAAAATCGGTCCATCCGTTCGGAAGTTAAGGCGATCTGAAGAATTCGAAAAAGTTCCAAGGGGGCCCCCTTTGATGCATTTTTTTTTTCGATTTCGGTTTTTTCGATTGGAGAAATGGATTCTATGAAAAAAACAAGCAGATTGGTATGATCGAAGTTGAAAATCGGTCCATACGTTCGAGAGTTAAGGCAATCTGAAGAATTCGAAAAAGTTCCAAGGGGGCCCTCTTTGATGCATTTTTTTTTCGATTTCGGTTATTTTGATCGGAGAAATGGATTCTATGAAAAAAAAAGCAGGTATGATAGAAGTTGAAAATCGGTCCATCCGTTCGGAAGTTAAGTCGATCTGAAGAATTCGAAAAAGTTCCAAGGGGGCCCCCTTTGATGCATTTTTTTTTTCGATTTCGGTTCTTTCGATCGGAGAAATGGATTCTATGAAAAAAAAAACAAGCAGATTGGTATGATCGAAGTTGAAAATCGGTCCATCCGTTCGGATGTTAAGGCGATCTGAAGAATTCGAAAAAGTTCCAAGGGGGCCCCCTTTGATGCATTTTTTTTTCGATATCGGTTTTTTCGATTGGAGAAATGGATTCTATGAAAAAAACAAGCAGATTGGTATGATCGAAGTTGAAAATCGGTCCATACGTTTGAGAGTTAAGGCAATCTGAAGAATTCGAAAAAGTTCCAAGGGGGCCCCCTTTGATGCATTTTTTTTTCGATTTCGGTTTCTTTGATCGGAGAAATGGATTCTATGAAAAAAAAAAGCAGGTATGATCGAAGTTGAAAATCGGTCCATCCGTTCGGAAGTTAAGTCGATCTGAAGAATTCGAAAAAGTTCCAAGGGGGCCCCCTTTGATGCATTTTTTCTTCCGATTTCGGTTTTTTCGATTGGAGAAATGGATTCTATGAAAAAAAAAACAAGCAGATTCGTATGATCGAAGTTGAAAATCGGTCCATCCGTTCGGAAGTTAAGGCGATCTGAAGAATTCGAAAAAGTTCCAAGGGGGCTCACTTTGATGCTTTTTATTTTTTCGATTTCGGTTTTTCTGATTGGAGAAATGGATTCTATGAAAAAAAACAAGCAGATTGGTATGATCGAAGTTGAAAATCGGTCCATACGTTCGGAAGTTGAGGCAATCTGAAGAATTCGAAAAAGTTCCAAGGGGGGCCCCTTTGATCCATTTTTTTTTTCGATTTCGGATTTTTTGATCAGAGAAATGGATTCTATGCAAAAAAAAAGCAGATTGGTATGATCGAAGTTGAAAATCGGTCCATCCGTTCGGAAGTTAAGTCGATCTGAAGAATTCGAAAAAGTTCCAAGGGGGCCCCCTTTGATGCATTTTCTTTTTTTTTCGATTTCGGTTTTTTCGATTGGAGAAATGGATTCTATGAAAAAAAAACAAGCAGATTGGAAGATCGAAGTTGAAAATCGGTCCATCCGTTCGGAAGTTATGGCGATCTGAAGAATTCGAAAAAGTTCCAAGGGGACCCCCTTTGAGGCAATTTTTCTTTTCGATTCCGGTTTTTTCGATTGGAGAAATGGATTCTATGAAAAAAAAACAAGCAGATTGGTATGATCGAAGTTGAAAATCGGTCCATCCGTTCGGAAGTTAAGGCGATCTGAAGAATTCAGAAAAGTTCCAAAGGGACCCCCTTTGATGCAATTTTTTTTTCGATTTTGGTTTTTTCGATTGGAGAAATGGATTCCATGAAAAAAAAACAAGCAGATTGGTATGATCGAAGTTGAAAATCGGTACATCCGTTCGGAAGTTAAGGCGATTTGAAGAATTCGAAAAAGTTCCAAGGGGACCCCCTTTGATGCAATTTTTTTTTCAGATTTCGGTTTTTTCGATTGGAGAAATGGATTCTATGAAGAAAAACAAGCAGTTTGGTATAATCGAAGTTGAAAATCGGTCCATCCGTTCGGAAGTTAAGTCGATCTGAAGAATTCGAAAAAGTTCCAAGGGGGCCCCCTTTGATGCATTTTTTCTTCCGATTTCGGTTTTTTCGATTGGAGAAATGGATTCTATGAAAAAAAAAACAAGCAGATTCGTATGATCGAAGTTGAAAATCGGTCCATCCGTTCGGAAGTTAAGGCGATCTGAAGAATTCGAAAAAGTTCCAAGGGGGCTCACTTTGATGCTTTTTATTTTTTCGATTTCGGTTTTTCTGATTGGAGAAATGGATTCTATGAAAAAAAACAAGCAGATTGGTATGATCGAAGTTGAAAATCGGTCCATCCGTTCGGAAGTTAAGTCGATCTGAAGAATTCGAAAAAGTTCCAAGGGGGCCCCCTTTGATGCATTTTCTTTTTTTTTCGATTTCGGTTTTTTCGATTGGAGAAATGGATTCTATGAAAAAAAAACAAGCAGATTGGAAGATCGAAGTTGAAAATCGGTCCATCCGTTCGGAAGTTATGGCGATCTGAAGAATTCGAAAAAGTTCCAAGGGGACCCCCTTTGAGGCAATTTTTCTTTTCGATTCCGGTTTTTTCGATTGGAGAAATGGATTCTATGAAAAAAAAACAAGCAGATTGGTATGATCGAAGTTGAAAATCGGTCCATCCGTTCGGAAGTTAAGGCGATCTGAAGAATTCAGAAAAGTTCCAAAGGGACCCCCTTTGATGCAATTTTTTTTTCGATTTTGGTTTTTTCGATTGGAGAAATGGATTCCATGAAAAAAAAACAAGCAGATTGGTATGAT